>CM061547.1:283586294-284061294 GCA_030864215.1 Capsicum pubescens | reverse complement strand
ATCTGTCTATCTGTCTATCTAATCTATCTGTCTATCTAATCTGTCTATCTGTCTATCTGTCTATCTGTCTATCTGTCTATCTGTCTATCTAATCTACTAATCTATCTGTCTATCTATCTGTCTATCTATCTGTCTATCTATCTATCTATCTATCTATCTATCTATCTATCTATCTATCTATCTATCTATCTATCTAATCTGTCTGTCTGTCTGTCTGTCTGTCTGTCTGTCTGTCTGTCTGTCTGTCTGTCTGTCTGTCTGTCTGTCTGTCTGTCTGTCTGTCTGTCTGTCTGTCTGTCTGTCTGTCTGTCTGTCTGTCTGTCTGTCTGTCTGTCTGTCTGTCTGTCTGTCTGTCTGTCTGTCTGTCTGTCTGTCTGTCTGTCTGTCTGTCTGTCTGTCTGTCTGTCTATCTAATCTGTCTAATCTGTCTAATCTATCTGTCTATCTAATCTATCTGTCTATCTGTCTATCTGTCTATCTGTCTATCTAATCTATCTGTCTATCTAATCTGTCTATCTGTCTATCTGTCTATCTGTCTATCTGTCTATCTGTCTATCTAATCTATCTAATCTATCTAATCTATCTAATCTATCTAATCTATCTAATCTATCTAATCTATCTAATCTATCTAATCTATCTAATCTATCTAATCTATCTAATCTATCTAATCTATCTAATCTATCTAATCTATCTAATCTATCTAATCTATCTAATCTATCTAATCTATCTAATCTATCTAATCTATCTAATCTATCTAATCTATCTAATCTATCTAATCTATCTAATCTATCTAATCTATCTAATCTATCTAATCTATCTAATCTATCTAATCTATCTAATCTATCTAATCTATCTAATCTATCTAATCTATCTAATCTATCTAATCTATCTAATCTATCTAATCTATCTAATCTATCTAATCTATCTAATCTATCTAATCTATCTAATCTATCTAATCTATCTAATCTATCTAATCTATCTAATCTATCTAATCTATCTAATCTATCTATCTATCTATCTATCTATCTATCTATCTATCTATCTATCTATCTATCTATCTATCTATCTATCTATCTATCTATCTATCTATCTATCTATCTATCTATCTATCTATCTATCTATCTATCTATCTATCTATCTATCTATCTATCTATCTATCTATCTATCTATCTATCTATCTATCTATCTATCTATCTATCTATCTATCTATCTATCTATCTATCTATCTATCTATCTATCTATCTATCTATCTATCTATCTATCTATCTATCTATCTATCTATCTATCTATCTATCTATCTATCTATCTATCTATCTATCTATCTATCTATCTATCTATCTATCTATCTATCTATCTATCTATCTATCTATCTATCTATCTATCTATCTATCTATCTATCTATCTATCTATCTATCTATCTATCTATCTATCTATCTATCTATCTATCTATCTATCTATCTATCTATCTATCTATCTATCTATCTATCTATCTATCTATCTATCTATCTATCTATCTATCTATCTATCTATCTATCTATCTATCTATCTATCTATCTATCTATCTATCTATCTATCTATCTATCTATCTATCTATCTATCTATCTATCTATCTATCTATCTATCTATCTATCTATCTATCTATCTATCTATCTATCTATCTATCTATCTATCTATCTATCTATCTATCTATCTATCTATCTATCTATCTATCTATCTATCTATCTATCTGAGATTTGAACTTGAAACCTCAAGGCAAATTGTGAACTTTCTCTACACTTCAATAATACTTCTTTTTACTGAAGTCTATTTTTAGTGTTTATGCAATTCTTATAGCCTTTGGCCTTTGTCCACGCTTTAATAATGATACCAGAATTATAGGGTCCAAAGTTTATAAAAAGACCACAAGCTACCAGAATTGCAAAAACACTATACATGGACTTTGGTAAAAAGTGTTGGAAAATATTGATAAATTCTCTCTAGCTAATTGAGGCGTGCCCACGACACTGTCATTAAGGATATTTCACTCAATGTATGTGTATTCTCAGACTTCAACAAAGATTTTAGATTTGTAGAAAACCAAGCAAAAGAAAAAAAGGAGAAGAGGAAGAGATATGGTCACTGTTTTCACAACCTCAAACTTGATTATATGGGAAAATATGTATAAGTGAATTAAGTGATGTGCCAATGTTCAAAAGCAAGGAATTAATACTAATCAAATCCAGAAAGGCAATGAGTTATCACAAGAAATTATAATAATGGCTAATAAATGAGAGGTGAGATAAAAGATTAGTATATTATAGATAGAAAGGAATAAAAAATATAATTAATATTATTGTTTTCAAGATATAACCAATTACTTTTTATAACAAAAAGAAGCATTATTAAAGTGTAGACAAAGATAGAGGCTATGAGAATTGCAGAAACACTATGAAGAGAGTCTTTAACAACAACATCATTCCGGTGTAGCCCCCCAAATAGGGCCTCAGGAGCAGTGGTGGAGCCACTACTTTTATTAAAGGGGTTCAAAATAGCCCACAACTAGTCGAAAAGAGGTTCGCCGTCTGCTATATATCCAAAAAAAAAAATAATTCAACCATTATGTATAAATAGTATAATTTTCCACCGAGGGGGTTCTAACCCCCTGACTCAAGCTAGCTTAGCTCTTGCTGAGGAGGATAAAGTGTCCGCAAATCTTACCTAATATAAATAGACTTTAGTGAAAGGAAGTATTATTAAAGCTTAGACAAAGAAAAGAGGGGCTATAAAGATTGCAGAAACACTATAATAGACTTTTTAGTAAAGGAAACAATTGCAAATGATCAAGAACATAATACACGTAATATAGGATGTAACATAGAACGTATGCATTTATTTGTTCAACTTTATACAAGTTTAAGTGCTTGGTAAAAAAATAAATCTAAAAAGGAAGACCAAGACCTTAAAGAAATATTCCCTTCATTTCAATTTGTTTGCCTGATTTTGACTTGGCATGAAGTTTCAGAAAGTAAAGACTTTTAAATCTTGTGATCCTAAACTAATGATACGTAAAATATATCAAAATGCTCTGTAATCTTATGGTCTCAAACATGTCACGTGGAAAGTTAGAACTAAAGAATTGCTCAAACGAAAGAAACATATTTTTTGAAATGGAATAAAAAAAAAAGTAAGACCAAGAAATTGAAACGCAGGAAGTATCACCGTCAGATTAAAAGATTTAAATAATTTCTTGAACAACTGTAAATTATTAATCCCCGATGCATGTCATATTTAGTTGCATGATTTGCAAGTGACTTTATTTTTAAGCAAATTTATACAAAGTGTATATTGTCATTTCTAATGCTATGTGTTTATTCTCATTTTGAATCTTTCACTTTAGTAATAATATGCTTTTAGTTTGTCAATACTATATTCTTCGATTGCTGTATGTCAGATCGTTCACAAGTAATGCTTATTTTTTAGAGGATCCGATACTGGTGTAACGTACAACATATGTATTTTAGAAAGTTAGAGTAACATAAATTACAATAGTTGAGCCCTTTAAGGTATCGATGAACTTAACAAAGCGAATTAGAGAAGGCGTTTACAGGGATGGACGTAGGGTGTAAGTTGACACTGATGTAACAACGACAACTAAATAATTCAATCTAACAGAGATTAGACAGTATACAAACTTGATAATGATCATGACAACGAGTTTAAGTTTAGAGCTCCGCGATTTTAATGGTGCCACCAAACTTGATATTGCGATTCTCAGAGAGTCGCCGCAATATGCAATGAGGATGAAAAGATTGATCGCACTTCTCACAATGATAGACACGATGCTTGGGATGTACATACTCTTCGCATATCTCACACAAGAAATCATCGATCAGGATTTTTAGGGAACGGGGGATACATAAGGAGAATCGAAGTGGATGTTCATCCCATTTGTGGATGATTTTCGGGGGCAATAGAGCACAGTCGATCCCTACTCCCTAGGTAGAAATGACGATCACTACAACCGTATGATGCAGAACCAGAGAGAGATTTGACACAAGCGTTACACTCAGACTCAATTTTGGTACTTGGACATGTTGAAGTTGGAGTAAGGTTCGATGTTTTCTTCAGTAGTAGTCCTGAAAGCCACAAAAGTTGAGAAACGTAAGCTAGAAATCGAAATTATTTGAATCTACATGGGCGACAATGATAAACCCAAAAGACATGCTGAAGCTGTCTGTTTGAGGCAAACATCGCAGCAGAGTTTTATGACTCGATATTCTTCAGGAAGGAAAAACCAATAGAGGATGTGATCGTCCTGGATGCACGTGCTTTTTGCTCTTAAAACTTTACATTCTTCGTGGAACCAGAATTTACGACCTTTATACCAGAAAGAGCTATTCTTGATACCACAAGCATTGCAATTATGATTTCTCTTAATCTCATAATTTAGGTCATGTTCTATACGGTTTACAGGTTCCTTTTTTTGTTCTTGGGCTTCAAAAATCTGGCGTCAAACAATAATTTGTGCACTTTATCATAACCTGTTTGAGTCTCAGCCGCGGCATCTTGATACCATAAACTACTCGGTTTGGGGCGGACATAGAAGAGGATGAAGATGCCCTATGCAAAAGTTTCAACGGAGGTTTTGAGAAGGGTGTTTGGTGGAAAGATTGAAGGCCATTCACAAAAATAAAAAATAACAAGACGAGGTCAATTCATTAGGAAACTTAAATAGGCATAAAACATAAACATGCCCTTTAACTTGGTATCAACATGTATAAAGTTGAATACTTAGACACAGGCATCCTCACTGGCATCTACATGGCTATCTCACACAAATTACCACGTAGTTTAAGCACCTACTTGTGCACGCCCAAAGTTTGGAGGGCATTAATGCTAGTTCAGGCCAAGTTAATGGACACATTTATGTATTACACCTTTTAAGGTATTACACACATGTTTAATTTAAGACCACAAGATGGAGAAGTCTCTCTTTATTTTCTACAACTCTGTGCCAGTCAAACGCTGACACTTAAATTGCTGATGTGACATTAGATAACAACGGAAAAAATCTCAACTACTACGTAATATCTAGTTGTACCCTTTTCTTCCATTGAAACTTTTCCAGCCAAGTGCTTTGGAATGGCTGGAAAGACAGAAGACTATCTACTGAATAAACTTGATGGAGCACTCGAGCAAGCGCAGGAAAGTGAAGATTGTCTATCAAAGATCCTCTTTGATAACCAAACGCATTTTAAAAACGTAAACAGTTTGCTCCGAGAGGCTAAAAATGTGATCATTCGGATGCTGGTGAATCGAGCCGTAGGGGAATGCTATACTATCTCCTCAATGCTCTTGCAAAGTGGCAAATGTTACTGGAAAGGAAGCGTGTTTATTCCCCTGAGGGAATCCGATTCGCTGTTGCACTTAATAGAGAATTGAAAACAATGGAAAGTAGCCTTAAAGGCGAAAAATCAACGACTGGTTCTGGTGGAAGTTCAGAGAGGGCAAGTGATGATGGACAGAGCAAATCTCATGACAGGTGGAGCGACCGGACAGTAGATCGAAGCAGAGTATTCCGGTTTAATGAGAAGGAGAATTTCATGGAGAGATTCCTTATTCGGTGGGACAACGAAGTTAAGGGATTCAAGGCAATTGGCATTTATGGTGTGGCCGGAGTTGGAAAGACAACACTTTGCCGGTTGACTTTCAATAACGAGCAAGTAATGAACAGCTTCTTTCCTCGGATTTGGGTTTGTATGTCAAAATCCCCCGAGGATGTTGTTGACTACAAAGAAGAGGTTGTCCGGAGGATGCTCAAGTGTCTCGGTGTTGAAGATGAAGAGATGGAGTTTACAGGCAAACATCGAGATCTTCCAGGGTTACTTTTTGCTCTCCGGAGTGTACTGAAAGGTAGAAGGTATTTGATTGTGCTCGATGACGCTTTCTATATCGATAATTTCTTCGATAACTTATGGTCGGAACCAAAATTGGAAGATAATTCTATTGAAAAACTCGCGCTTGGATTGCCAAAACAACAGGGTGGAGCTGTTATTGTCACGACTCGGTCAGAGGAATTGGCGAAGGAAATAGTTGGCGAGGAGAACGTACATCCCCTTCTGCCATTGCAAGATAAGCGTTGTCGTGAGATATTCGAAGATTCAGCTGGAGAAAAAGTGAAGCAGTTGCTTAAAGATCAGACTGATCATGATCTAGAGGATACAATTATGAGCAAATTAGGTGGCCTCCCTTTGGCTGCCAAGATAATGGGGAAAATCATGGAACAAGAACTTGGCAAAATGCCTGCAAACACAACATCATTCGACTGAAAGCATGTCGTGAGTCTCGTGACATTGATTTTCTTAAAAGCTGTGGCTCTAATCGCCAAACATAAACAAGAATTCGCGATTTTATTTTTGCAACTTTCATTGAGGGTGTCAATGTCTGTGATTAATTATCCTTGTGTTGCTCTCTTGTAACTTGTTATTCTACTTCCAATTGCTGTCATTTGATAAACATATTGTTTCTGCTTAGCTAGTCTATTACAAATGTTATACTCCTTAGTTATATGATCTTTTTCACTGAGATCAGTAAAAATTACTCTTTTCGTTTCAATTTGTTTGTCTTATTTTTCTTTTTAGTTCGTCTCAAAAAGAATGTCTTTTTTTTTTTTTTTTTTTTTTTTTTTTGTAACTCTTTAATTTCAACTTTCCACATAACATGTTTAAGACCACAAGATTAAAAACATTTTGGTACACTCCACGTATCTTTAGTTTAAGGTCATCAGATTCAAAGTCGTTTTACTTTCTTAAAACTTCGTAGCAAGTCAAAAACAGACTCAAAAATTGAAACGAGAGGGAGTAGTAGACAATAAATAAAGTACAAAACTCAGGAGATATTTGTAGGATCATTTTCTTAACTAGCATAAAGCATGCAAGATGTCAAATCCATGTTCCCACATACTCTTTTAATTATTGAGATGCATCTGTAGAGAGAGAGTCAAGAATATAACAGAAGATCTAACTTTTAAAAAGGCATAACACATAAACACGTTCTCTAACTTGGCTTCAACTGGCATCTATGCGCTTCAACTTTGGGTGTGCACGAGTACACACTTAAACCTGTATAAAGTTGAATTAGTAGATACAAATTTCGGGCTGGTCGCATGCATGAATAAAGCACGCTCCTATGTTGATATCGACCCAATCAGAGGCTGCCAACTAATTTACACGTAAATTTTAGAATTTTTTTACAAAAAAATTAAGATAAAAGTAAAGGGTAAGAATTGTGGAGCACAATGCCCCGATTGCTAGCATAATTCTCCGATTGTGGAGCACACATGTAATTTGAGCTTATCAACTTTATACAAGTCTAGCTCTTGCACGCGTAAGTTGGGGTGTATCTCACGTGAATTGCCATGTATGATATGTTCTCTATGGGTTAAACTTTATAAAGTTTAAATGTCAATTTGTGTACATAGGGGTGGGCATAAATACCGAAAAACCGAAAAAACCAAAAAATCGAACCGAAATTTAATTTTGGTTTCGGTTTTTTGGTTTTCAGGGTTGATTTCGGTTTTCAATTTTTAAATTTCGGTTAAACGGTTCGGTTTTCGGTTTTCTCAAAAAAAAAATCGGTTAAATCGAAAACCGAAATTATATAAATAATATTATAACATATATACATATATATATATATATATATTATTAATTTATTATATATAAAAAATAATATATATTATCAATATATTATATTAAATATATATACATTTTAGTAACCCTAGTTCCAACTCCAAGGCGCCTAAATTCCTAAACAGTAAGCATATTACTGTTCACACTCAAGTCTCAACACTCACGAACAGTAAACAGTAAATCCAAGGCGCCATTTTCGATTTACACCACCGACTCAGTTATGAAAAAGAGAGGCTCTCTACTTTAATATTTCAACCAAAATAACCGAACCGAATTTGTAGAAACCGAACCAAGCCGATTTTATTTCGGTTTGGTTATGGTTGTCATTTTTGTCAATCCGAAAATCGATAAACCGAACCGATATTAAACAATCAGATCGAACCGACCGAACGCCCACCCCTATGTGTACACCCAAAGTGAGAGGGCGTAGATACTATCTGAAGGCAAGTTAAAGGGCAAAGTTTATGTATTATGCTAAAACTTTTTGTAATATGTGAGGAACATTATTTCTCTGATTATGTATTATGTATATATGTTGATGTGGATACTTTTTAGAGCTCGGTAAATTTCTCTGATTGCTGCTACCTTATTCCCTAAAACTTGTTCATTTCTCTCTTTCTTCTTCGTCGACAATGGCAACTGCAATCCCCCATGTTTACTCTGATATAACCCACTCCACTGAAATACAACGCGATGAGGAAGAACAAGTAATTTCCGCAATCCAACAGCCTAAGAACGATCCCGTACATCATCTCCACCGAGCAAATTTCGTACCCCAACAGCCTAAGAACGAGCCCGTACATCATCTCCACCGAGCAAACTCTGCACCCCATCAGCCTAAGAATGAGTCCGTGCATCTGCACCGAGCGAATTCTGCACCCCCACAGCCTGAGGACGAAGAAAACATAACTGACCATGAAGTGAAAGAAAAGAAGCTGTATAAATTGATGGACGATGATCTTCAATTCATCGAAGAGGCCTGCAAGAATCTCAAAAGTTACAAGGCTGAGGTCGAGAGACAACAGGAGCGTGCGAAGAAGAACCTTAAAGTTCAAGACATTTCCAAGGTCGAGAAGGTTGTTATGAGGTTGAAAACGGAGATCCCCTCAAAGGTGAAAGTTAGGTACTCGGCGCCAGCTGATAGAGATGCAAAGAAGAAAGAGAATCTCCCCAACCGCGAGAAGGACGAGCATCTAGCTGGAGTTCATTCTTTCTATAAGAAGGATCTGTTTAAGAACAACGCGATATTCAAAGAATTCGAGGGAAGTTTCCATCTCCTCGATCTTCAACACAAACAATGCCTGCTTTGTTTTGCTCTGTTCCCGCAGGATGCAACAATCAAGAAGAGGCTCCTGATGTACTGGTGGATCGGTGAGGGATTCATTCGATCTGATGAAAATGCGGAGTCTGATGCGGAGAAGGTCTTGAAGGAACTCATCTCGAAAAACATCATTCAGCCAGTTTACGACAAGTGTCCTTTTAAGAAAAAAGCTCATAGCTACAAGCTGCAACCTTTGGCTCATACTGCAGTAACCATGCTAGCTGAGAGGGAAAAATTCATTGATTTCGATGAACAAGGAAACCCCATGAGAGAGCGTTCTCGTTCTCTAAGATCTTGTCTGGTTCCTCGGAAAGACAACAAGTTGGAGAATGAGGCGGAGTCGTCCCATGGCAAGAATTATAATTCCAATTTGCGAACAACCTCAACCTCGTCCTCGAAATCAGGCAAGTCTAAACCCATGGCTCATGTGGTGTTCAATTTGAATGAAGTCTTTCTACAGCTTAAGCGCGAATGGTTTACCGAGATGAAGCATGTGAACATTCTTTACTTGGGAAGATGGGAAAGCACAAGCCAGAAGCATATTGAGGTGGAGGAACCTAAAGATTTAGAAGGCCTGGCTAACTTAAAGTACGTAAAATTCCTGAGCTTGCAAGGAATTTCAGGGATAACAGGGATCCCCGAGTCGATTTCAAAGCTGTGGAACCTTAGTGTCCTAGATCTGAGAGCTTGCCACAGTCTTGAGGTGATCCCACAGGGCATTGGTTCACTTCATAATTTGACACACTTGGACTTATTGGAGTGTTACTTGCTCAGTGGCATGCCAAAAGGTCTCGGGGAACTAACAAATCTTGTGGTGCTCAAGGGATTTGAAGTTCAAGATTCCGCAGAAAAATCACACTCATGCACTCTGGAGGATTTGTTGGCCATGACAAAGCTACGTAAATTAAGTATTCATACGGAAATCGAGGATTTTCCAAGATGCAGTGACTTGGAAGTGCTGGCGAAATTCAAACAACTCCGCATCCTTATTATAGAATGGGGAGGAAATTTGTTTCAGAATCCAAACTCCGGTACTGTGTCCACCGTTCCAAAACCTGGCATGCGGGGAATCACAAGAACAATGACTCGTACTTTTACCCGGAGAAAGGTGGATGAGGATGTCTCACCGCCAAGTGGTGTTCCGTTAAAATTGGAGAAGTTGGACCTTAAATGTTATCCTAGGCGAAGTGCTTCGACTTGGCTAAAACCTGAGAATTTGAAGGAGCTCAATAGACTGTACATCAGAGGAGGGGAATTTCGCGATTTGGGTCAATTCGAGTTTGAAAAGGTTCCAACACCTTGGAATAGCGTGAAAACACTGCGTCTCAAGTACTTGACAGAAATGGAGATGGACTGGATGGAATTTCGAGAATTGTTCCCTGAGGTGGAATATCTGGAGAAAGTGAAATGCCCAAAGCTCACTATGTTCCCATGCAATGCCCATGGAGTTTGGAAGGACAAGAAAATTACATTTTAATGTTGTAATAACATGTCTATGTTGCTTGTGGTTATTTTACCATTTCATATATATTTACTTTTTGAAATGAATAATGCATTCTTGTAATGGTTGAATTTGACAACAAAAGGAGAACTTTCCTTCTTCAATCCATTTTGATCTGTCAAAAATTAACTCAAACCGTCAGTTTAAAGTAAACCAAAAAAAAAAAAAAAAAAAACTCTATAGAATTTGTTTGGTTCCTCTCAATTGACAATAGGGGAAAACATAAAATGAAAAATTATATAAGGGAAAAGGCTCAAATGCGCGATCGAACAATTAGAAATGACTCATCTATGTTATCCGTTAATAAATGTTTGACAAGTTTATGCCATTGTCGTTACAAAAAGGGATGATCGATAAGAGGGTCTATTGAGTTTCTTATGGATGAGCCTGTTTTGTAATGACGATCTCATAGATGAGCCAATTTTTAATGGATAACATAGATGAGTCATTTCTAATATAGTTGGACGACATATTTGAGTCTTTATACATCCATTGCCAACTACCACATAAAAGTAATAATGTGTTCGTTCTTAATGAGAGGTCTCATTTTCGAGTCTGGGACATTTGACATGGAATCTCCTTTAATAAAAAGTGGTTTATCTTCGTATCACAAACTTGAATTAATAGCATCTTTGGAGCAAGTAAAGGTGAAGCCATGCATTTTCTACCAAGCAACTTGTTATTTTGTTATTAAACCACCCAAAGATAATTTGTAAAAAAAGTAAAGAGAGAGTGAATTATGGTCAATTGGAAGAAGATATGGGATGCATGGGACATTCGTGTTGTGATTCTCTTCAGCCTTACTCTCCAAATAATCCTCATCTTTTTCGCACCCCTCAGAAAGCGTGTTTTAACTTACTACCTGACATTGCCCCTCTGGTGCAGCTACTTGCTCGTAGAATGGGCTGCTAATTTTGCAGTCGGACACATCTCCGACAGCAACAAAGGGAATGGCAATAATTCTGCTGGCGAGAACAAAGTTGAAGATGTTCTTGTATTTTGGGCAGCTTTTCTGTTAGTACATCTCGGGGGCCCTGACACGATTAGTGCCTTTGCCCTCGAGGATAATACGCTGTGGCACAGGCATTTCCTGGGTCTCATGACCCAGGGTGGAGCTGTGGCCTATGTTTTTCTCCCAACAGTTTCCAGAAACAATCTGTGGATCCCAGCAGTGCTGATATATGTGGCCGGAGTAATCAAGTATGGTGAGCGTATTTGGGCTCTGTATCTTGCGAGTTTAGATCGGTTTCGCGAGTCCATTATGAAAGATCCTGATCCCGGACCAAACTATGCAAAGCTGATGGATGAATACTCTTCGAAGATAGCAGCCAACCTACCGACAGACATAGAGATGATCCACGAGTACTATGGCGATTTGGAGGCGGAAAAGTCCGTTAAAAGAAAAACTCTATCTGATGTTGAGATAGTGGAAGAAGCTCACTACTTCTTTGAGAAATTCAAAGGACTAATTGTTGATCTGATATTTGACTTCCGCCAACGGAATGAAAGCCGAAATTTCTTCCTCAGCTTAGAAGCTATTGATGCTTTTCGAGTTATTGAGGTTGAACTCAATTTCATTTATGATGTTCTTTTTACCAAAATGATTGTGGCGAACTCTTATTGGGGATAAAAGGGGACTTCCAAGGTGGGAGATCGGAGTCAGTTACACCCTTCTCCTTGGTGCTCTTATCTTGGATTTCAGTTCCTTTTTGATGCTCCTTTTCTCTGACTGGACGGCAGTTGCACTGAAGAAGAAGGGGTATGCCCCAGAAATTCACTGCTGAATTGAGGAAATTCATCTATAAAGAAATAGAGAATAAATCTTTACTCGCGGAGGATTTAGATACAGCAAAGGAAATATGGTTAGCGAAAGGAGATTGGACTCTTCGTGCCAATAGCTCTAGTCATCTGCTGCCTTATATAACTGAGTCTAATTTCGACGAGATCCTTCTGGTATGGCACATTGCTACAGAACTCTGTTATAGTAAGGACAGTATTGTTATCGATGGTGATAAAT
The DNA here is from genome assembly GCA_030864215.1 of Capsicum pubescens. Taxonomy (NCBI): domain Eukaryota; kingdom Viridiplantae; phylum Streptophyta; class Magnoliopsida; order Solanales; family Solanaceae; genus Capsicum; species Capsicum pubescens. The sequence goes on along the minus strand of CM061547.1, from coordinate 284,048,785 downwards.
CAAAGAGTTCCCCGGAAAAACCACCTGCCAATTACCGCGAGATATCAAAGATTCTTTCAGATTACATGCTCTATCTCCTTGTGATGCAGCCTGCAATGATGTCGGCTGTGGCAGGAATCGGACAGATTAGGTACAGAGACACTTGTTCTGAAGCAGAAAAGTTCTTCCGCAGCAGAAACATAATCTCGAGTACTAATAAGGATCAAGGAGAGCAATGCTGTCTTGTAAAGCGATCCTCGGAGTGAATGCGGTGGTCAAGCCAGTGCAAGTGAAGGGAGATAGAAGTAAATCGGCCTTGTTTGATGGACGTCGTCTAGCCAAAGAGCTGGACGAGCTGCTTGGTCATGGCATCGATAAATGGGCGCTAATGAGCAAAGTATGGGTTGAAATGCTGTCCCATGCTGCTATTAACTGCAAAGCCAATGACCATTGCAAACAGCTTAGCAAAGGAGGACAGCTTGTCACTCTGGTCTGGTTGTTGATGAATCATTTTGGTTTGGGCAACAATTTCCAAATTGGTGAAGGTCATGCTAGGGCAAAACTCATTGTGGGAAAGTAGCTTTTTTTCTTTTTTCCACCCTATATTATTGTATTTCATTATGAGGATTTCAATTAAAGATCATGCTGTTTATTGTGATACATATAGATCGCTCTTCATGGTTTACATATCTATTTGTTGAAATAACTATATACACTGAACTTGGAGGAATGGTACATTTCTGATACAGCATTGCCAAACCTTAAAGAGATCCCCCTTATTTTAGTTGAAATTCAATCATTAAAGGTGATTGCGGTGAAGTATTGCAGTCGATCTGTTGAAGATTCAGCTCGGGAATTTGAGGAAGAACAATAAGAGTGTGGACATAAAGAGTTGAAGATCATCATTACTTACCCTTAAGATAGAAGACGGCACTGCAAAATTAAGAGAAAAATTTTCCAAGTTGATTTGTCGCCTACCAGGCTTCGCCTTTATCTCCACTGCAACGCGGTGATTACACATGATAGATTAATAGGTTTATTACGTTTTAGGAATAAGTTGTAACTCTATTTGCTTATCTTATATTTAGAAATATCAGTGTCTAAATATTGACAAATGGTAATAGTTTGATCTAGTCCTATTCGGTGACAAAATTGGTCGATTTTCCCTTGTTTTAGTTGTGGTTCTTATCGGAGTTGGAGCAAGCGTTGGTCAGAAGGTTATTTTCAAATTGTCTGGTTAGCGGAAAGAGCAAACTTTTGGACGAAACATGAATGGAACTTTTGTTGTTCATACTGTATTGAATTCATATATATAAAGGAGAAACATAGTGTTCAACATATTGGATCAAGGCAGAATGAAACAACATAGATAGTGAGGATTCACATTGCCGACTTCAACTTGCCTGGATTTGAGGCTTAGTTGTTATAATTGCAACAACCACTTCTGTCTATCGGATTCGACAGTCCATCAGCACATTCATTCGTACAATTCAAAATTCTTCAACTGCGAGTCTATAGCAATGCATTACAAAAATACAGCTAAGAAAGAAATATCAAAACTCATCTTAAGGTATCCCGTTATGAGGATTAGTGACTGGTTTCGGAAGGAAACAAAATCTTTTACAAGAAAAGAAGTTAAAGAACATTAGAAAAGAAAGCCTCACTAAAGTTAACTAGAACAAACCAGTAAGTTCTAAATAATTCAGAGATAATAGTAAAAAAAACACTTGAAGTGTCACTTTTTTGGAGTTTCGTACCTGAACTATCACCAACTATTCATCAAAACACACCTCGAAACTTACTAGACCAAGTGCTTGAATACAATCACCAAAAGGCGCATGACAACTTAATGTGCCCATACCACATGGCAGCTGATTCATTAATTTCAAGGTATGATTTGATAATTAGTTGGTGATAATTCAGTAGGGAACTCGCAAAAAAATGATACTTACTCTCGATATCTCTTCCAGCATCAACTTCCTCCACAGATCAGTATTAAAGAATGCAACTTGGGCATCCTCTAATGATCGTCTTTCGTGGCAGTGGCAAGTCGGGTGCAGCAACAATTTCCCTTAAGTTATCGCAGGAAGAGATTTGAAGGATCTCAAGTTTTTTTGAACGTAAAGTAGACAAATTAACACTTTCAAGCTTTGGGCATTCTCCAACAGTCAAGGTCTGCAATGATTCCTCTATACATGCAATGCTCTCCAAATTTGGTAGTGCCCACAAACATAACGTGTGCAATTTTGGCAACGAAGGTTGCGGTTGCTCATCTTCAAACAAAGTCCTGAACTTGTCGCAGAATTTGATTTGAAGAATCTGTAGATTTTCCAGGCAACGAGATGAAGAACAATTTGCGAGTTCCGGACAATGTTCCAGATACAAACATTTGAGAAATCTTAATCCATGGCCTTGTTGCAGGTTGCCACTACATATGTTCTTCAAACAAACAGCATGAGAGACCCTCAAAATCACCAACATATGCTCAACTCCAGTGGTAACCTCAACAATCTCCTTTGAATTCCACTGATTATCGGCCACTTTCTCCCCACTAAGAATGCTCTCCATTTCACTGCATCCCTCTATCCAGCAGAATTTCATCTTTCTTGTGCTTTCGGCACCCAAACTAGATAAACTTTTGATGAATTGGTTATCAATCAAGAAAAGGAATTCAGCTTGAGCTGCTAAACGCTCAAGACCATGGGGATAATCACTGAAACCACGGATCTCCAGAGATCGCTGTAGCTTCCTGCACTGACAGTCTCCCCCCTCCTCCTTACACTGACAAAGTTTTCTCGTTCGGAAGAAGGTATCTCTATAAAACAGTTCGTTTTGGTAGAAATACTTACCTCCAATATCAGTCTCTTCCTCGATGGGATGAACTAGGAAATGGAAACTTTTGCCAATAGTTGGATTGTTCTTCAAGAGTTGAAGAACTTGAAAGCTATCCACAAATATGTCAGGCATACGACTGCTGGAAACTTCTTCAAGTGGCCAGCTGGAGATCCTCCAGGGACAGTGAAGAAGCTCTTCGGGGTGGCATGTTCCGTTTTCATCTTCATTTTCTCCATCTTTCATCTTTGGTAGCTCAAGGCGATTCAAACAAGTCAACTTTGAGATACCATAGGGAAGTTTCTCAATCGACCCCTTCAAGACTTCAGATATCTCCACATCCTTGAACTCTTTTACGTTTGAGCAATTTCTGAGGAGAAGGCTATGATGATTGTGAAAATTCTCAAAGGATGGCAAGTCTACAATGCGAGATCCAGAACTTCAAGCGTTGTGACTCCTTCAAGATTCAGAAAGTGCTGCAACCCCTAAGAGAAAGATGCTTAAGCTTTTTGATGTTTGATAAGGATGGCAAATGTGTTACCTCAGTCTCAGAAATATCAAGAAGGTGAAGATTCACCATATTCTTCAAGAAATCCACATCAACTTCTTCAAACCTTTTTGCAAAATGGTTCGTCCGCCTTTTGTATTTCCCCAAAATCTATATGGTAGGTTTATAGTTTATATTAATGAGTGAGAACTCAACAAGTTTATAAAGAAAAGAACAACACTATGACAATAACTATAAAATGTTGAAAAAAAAAAAAAGGTATGTATTTATAAAGCCACTTGTTTCGCGAAAATTTTGACTTTTGAGAGTCGCCACTTAATTTTGAAAAAGAATTAAGAAAACCTTTAAAGAGTACTTCAAACGATTCAAAACAGGAAAATCGTTTTAAGTTAGGAGATTCTAAGTAAGTGACTCCTATTAACGCTTTAGGAAGGTGTTGGGCACCTAAAACATCCGCTAACTTGCAGTTATCCAGACTGTTTGAAAACGTCTTTGATTAACTTCTAAAAGATTAATTTGTTGAAAAGTAATTGATTTTTAAAAAGCGACTTGGTAGTGATTTAGACAACTTGTCAGGGATTTTTAACTAAGCCTAAATGAACAAAGGCAAACAGACACGTAAAAGGGTAAAAGGGGAAAAGGGAGGAGGGAATAAAAGACTTAGGCCATTGGGCCCAAATCAATCTGTCCTAAACTAGTTTAGGCTTTCGGCCCATTTCACTTTTCCTAATCTAGTTTCGAGCCTTTTGGCCCAAAATCCGTTCCACCTGTATTAAATACAACTTTGACTTCGAGGCCCAAATGAATAAATAAATAAAAAAAAAACTAATAAATAAAAGACGACAATGAATATATAAATAAACAAATAAAATAAAAGAGACTTTCCAATCCCTTGGCCTCTTCAAAGATGAGAATTTAATCCATTATTCCTCTTTCGACTTCTTGCATCTGTATGCCATATGATCGATGTTGGACTTGGTTTTGAGGTTGACTTGAGGAGATGGGCCTCATTGGCCCTTTTAGGAAAATGCAAAGGGAAAGAGTCCATTCAAGCGGATTCATGCAAAGAAAAGATAAAACGCATTAATACATGATCAATAAAAGGAAGAGAGGGGGGGGGAGGGGGGAGTAAAGGAAGTTAACACATGATCAACCGGGATAGAAAAATTAATACAGTAGTAGTTAATGCATGATCGACCGAATAAGAAGAAAAAAGAAAGGAAGAAAATTACTTATAAGCAAGGTGACATGGATCCTAATAAATAATCAAAAGCCAATTGAAAATAATAAGACATATTTATATCAGTTCAAATAACCAGTTCAACCAAAATAGAAGAAATCACAAGTAGTTAATACATGATCAACCAAAGAAGAAAAAAAAGAAAATTAATAAGGGAAGAACGAAGCGAGGATGCATTCAGATAATGACATGCCCAGCTTTTCTTAGAGGGATTTAATCTACAAACATACATGGCCAGGGAAGAATGTGAATATGAACATGAGAAGAACACTCTATGGTTAAGATGGCATCCCTTTACTATAAAGGTTCTATATCATTACTTACTAAACATACTTTCCCGAATAGCCTCACGTTGAAATTAACTTTATACAAACAAATATCCCAGCAAATAAACATTCTTAAAACAGGAGTAAAAGCATTTTTAAGAAAAATCAGAGGAGAATAAAGAAAGAGTGAAAACTATGCACAGACATAAATCCTGACCGCTAATAGAGAGCAAACGCAACAATATTCATCAAGATACACCCTTAACTAGACAAAACTTAGAACACAACATCAAATTGCTGCAAGAGAAATAAAATGATATAGCAGCAGAACATACATGGATGTTCACTTATTTTGGTATCTTATGCAATGTTTTGTACCTTTGCATGACTTTAAATTACTACATTATCACCGGTGCTTTTGCCATTTCTCCTTTACCTCTTTAATAATTCACATTTGGAAATTGAAAGACATGTCACACAGGTTTGTGGCTTCAGAGCCAATACATCGAGTTTAACTCTATTAACTACTTATATCTTGAGCAGAACACGTAAAGGAAAACATTCGACCTCATAACAGAAAAATAAAAAAAATCCCGACTTATGCACATATAACGCGACATTCACATCCGAGATCCAAAACTACGATTCAAAATTAGATGAACAAATGAAGAGTGAGCTAGAAGTAACACTCGATTGTGATAAAGAAACCCTGTCTTTCAGGTTTCAAAACCATCACACAATATTTTGGAAACGCACAACCAAAATAACTTAAGACTCATATAAACAAACAAACCACAATCATTTTTTTTTTTATCCTTATTCTTTTAAACACAGAACGAATCCCAAGCAGACTTTGTGCAAAATTTATCGAAGCATAATTTTTAACATAAGTAAACGACAGGTTTTTGAACTCAATCGAACCATCTTCACAGAGTCTATAATTTAGCAGTACTAACAGTAGAAGGAAAAGGTGACTAAAACATAGGGGAAAAAACCTTTTCAAAATTACAGCATCTTACAGATAACCTAAGATGTTCATCGCAACAAGAATATGGTAACAATCAGACCTACGGCCTCCGAGGCCTCTACGGCAAGCAATTCCCAGCACAGAATATCATCGAAAAAGTCATTTATAACTACAGAAAGTCGAGAAGCAGCAAAGATTGAAGCTTGAACGGAAAAGGGAATTACCTTTTAGGGAGCAGCAAAACGAGACGACGAATCAGTATGGAGATCACCACCACCAGGAAACTTCTACACCGTCAACCGAAACTCTAATTTAGCCGATGAACAAGAACAGAATTTCTACTCAAGACAGAATTTACTCAAGAGTTTTCTTTCCCCACCTCGCTTTCTCAACCCCCAAAATTTCTATCGATTTTTTTTTTTTTTTTGAACCCCCTAAGCAGTATCCGATGGGTTCCTTATATAGAAGACAGGATTGGGACGTTTTCGGGATTTGAAAGAAGGAAACCCTAGGATTAGAAATTCGAAAATCTCCCCCCCCCCCCCCACACACACAGCCCCGTTTTCGTCTTCAATTCGTACCCCTTTTTTGGATTTTTTTTCAGCCAAATTGCAACGGGTGGACCAATTAAAAAAGGGAAAAACGAATTTTCCCCCAAAACCAATGGAAATCAGCCAAATATGTACGAGATCGTACGAGTTATCCCAAAATTCACGGAGTTAGCTGTTGGGGGACGACACCTAGCTTGTTTCTAGAAGGTTCGAGGGTTTTCTTCGCATCAACCCGAGTGAGAAGCGTGAAGAAGGCTACAAACGGGTTGATTTGGTTGAAATCGGGTTGAAGATGGGTCGGTGGGTCTTCAGGTGAGGTGTTAGAACGGGTCGGAGCTTGGTTGTTGTTGCAATGTTGAGCGATTTGGGGATCTGTTTCTTGCTCTTGCTTGAGGGTTGTTGTTTGAGGGAGATGGGAAATAATGGTGGACCGGGTTAGGGTGTGTTGGGCCTGGTGGGGGGAGATGTTGGGTTAATTAAGCTGAAAGGAAAATTGGATGGTATTGTTAAGAATTTGGGGGTTATTTAAAATATAATTTGGATGGTCAAAATTAATTATTATTTCAATCCAATTAAAAATTAGATTGGTCACATTGCATTGCAAATATGACCAATTATTTTCAATTAGGATCAAATTAATAATTTGACCACTAAGAATGTCTCTTTTTTTTTTTTTTTTTTTTTTTTTGTAACTATTTAATTTCAACTTTCCACATAACATGTTTAAGACCACAAGATTAAAAATATTTTGGTACACTTCACGTATCTTTAGTTTAAGGTCATCGAATTCAAAGTCGTTTTACTTTCTTAAAACTTCATAGCAAGTCAAAACCAGAGCCTTGGGCGCCCTTGAGGTGTATCAATTGTGGTCAACCTAATATGTGACATCACCTTGCCCATGATTCTAAAGCTTCCTTAATTAGCATCTTTGATTCATATGCTTAAAATTAGATTAGTTAAATTTCATTTTTTATACTCAAATTAATTGCATCAGAGACCAGCTATCCTCGTGAAGATAATAAGACCATTTCAAAAATGAATCAAGTAATTCATTCATTTCTTACATGCTTACCTCTCCGATGACACCCCTATTTTTACCACCCAATCCCCGCTAAGAGTTGGTTTTAGAGAAAAAAGTATTTTTTTTTTAATTAAAATGACAATTTGAAAAGAATTATTTATTTTACAGAATCGCCACTTGAAATTGAGTTTGAGACATCCATCGAACCTCGTGGTTCTAGCACGGTCGATTTAATGACTTATGCTTGACTTAATAGTTGCATTGCTTTATTTACCTAAGGATTATGAGAGAAATCGTGACTTATATTTTCGGTTGAGGGGCATAACCATTAACCACACACATAATCAACCTCAATATATTAATTTTTTTTTTCTTTTTACTAATCCGCGTGTTATTTTGATCAATTCTCGCCTATGATTATTAATATAAATTCTGAGCTTTTTTATTTGTTGTTCAAAATCCGCTAAACAACTTATAATTCAAATAACTAGAATCCCATGTAGTTACCGTTTCAATCAGAGGCAGAGCCAGCCCTTTGATAGAGGGTTCATCCGAATCCCTTCGACAGAAAAATATATCATTTATACATGATTAAAATTATTTTTATATATCTATAGTAGGTGTTGAACCCCTTTGATTAAGTTTTTTTTTTCAAATATTGAACCCCTTTGTTGAAATTCTCCCTCCAGACTTCGGTAAAATATAACTTGAATGAGTTGAATATTATGATAACTAAAATGCTAAGGGCTGGTAGTGAAGTTGTTAAACTGGACAACTAAATGATATAACAATTTCATAAAATTTTGTTTTTATTTTTTACAACGTTTATGATAGGACATCAAACATGCAATTATTACTTCTATCCTACAAAATATAAGAATCTTATATATATAACTCCATGTGCTGGAAAATACCTGCTTCAGGAACAAAAAAATATATATACAGAATCAAACTTTCAAAACCGAAATAAACACAATACTATTAAATCTACGAACTAGGGATAATTATTTGAACAATTTCATGTATTAACTAAAGATAAGATAAAGATTAGACGTTTATACGTGCAAGAAGTTTTCACGTGTCATTCCAATTTTACTCTAAATTTAACTATATAAAATTATGAACGTTTAAACAAGTGTGAAACTTGAGCAATGGGTTTAACTATAGCGATGTTTTCCATAATTCTGCTGGCTGAATGTTGAAGGAATGGGTTGCACCACTTCACTTTGATCTCCTTTAGTTTTTTATGTTTCTTAAACTCAGCGGGGAGCTCCTTCAGTTTCTTACATTTCTGCAACTCCAGTCGCTCAAGGCTGCGTAACGGCCTTCTGTGGCCAAATACATGGGCCAGAAAGGAAAACGGCCACACAATGGACCATACCTCAAGGTCTAGTGTATCTAATTTCAAGAATTTAAGACTGCGAAAATCACCAACTTTCATCTCCCAATGACTACCCTCAGTCGCGTTGTTCTGCAATTTCAGGACCTCAAGATTGGTAAGATGCCTTATTGATATTTGATCCCATGGCAGGCGACACCCTGAGAGGGTCAACCTTCTGAGGTTTGAAGGGAGGAAATTCAGCGCCTGCACATACCGGAAATGTGTGGGAGCAGGATCATCGCTAAATAGCTTGAGAGAGACAAGTTGAGGTAGTAGGTCCAGTGTGGGAAGCATTCTCTCTTCGAAAAGACATATGCATTTCAGTTTCTCAAGACGTGGTAACCTTCTCAGTATCTCTTCTGAATCTTCCCCGTGTTTAAGAATTGGAGTCGACATTGTCCTCAAGTTGGACAGCAGCTTCCCTGAAATTTCTTGTTTATAGTCAGGGGCACCAAAAGAAGCACGGCCGTCTATACGCAAATGCCTCAAATTTCTCAGGTTCCAAATAGCATCAGGTAGTGCAACTTCTCCCCGTAATCCTATCGTAACAAAAGTTTCCAACCGCTGGTCCGCCAATGGAAGACGGGACTGAAGTCATTTCTCCCCGGATTTCTAAGTACTTCAAGAGAGTCATCTTTTCAATCCCAACTGGAAAGTCATTCCCCACATTTACGCTCCCTAAATCCAAAACTCTGAGAAGTTTGAAGTTGTGATACAGAGATGAGACATGAGACCGGGGAAAATCAGATCTCCTGCCAGTTACCACCAGGCTGCGGACAAGTGGACCAGAAACTTCTAATGAAATAGTAGCCCACCAATTAGATGAAACGAGCAGCCGACGATGATCACATGTTACAGCCAGTGGGATATTGGAATCAGCACCGCGATGATCAAAACCATCCACAGTAGAGACTTCGCTGTAACTGTCCATCACCCGATAAACATTTTCTTGTTTGGCTTTATCTAAGCAAAATTCATGTATCAGGTCATGGATTCTACATGATTTCACCCGATCCATTGAGCTCTTTTGCTCCGCCATAATAGGACCTCTTCCAATTAGGAGCATTAGGTAATCCACTGCCACATCCTCTAAGCTCTTCCCTTCAGTTTGTTGTATTAATCCTTCTGCAATCCACAACCTGATCAACTTAGATGTCAGAATTTCATCATCCTATGGGAATGCTCCGAAATAGAGGAAGCAATGCCTCAGACAATCTGGTAAATCCACCAATCTTGGTTTGTTCTAGCGATTCTTGCACTTCTGTCCAATGCTCAACTGTTTTCTCTGCATTAGCAAGAATACCAGCAACCAGAATTATTGCAAACGGTAGCCCCTTAGTTTTCTTGGAAAGTTGCATCCCTAGTTCCTTTAGCTCTGGAGGAAAAGATTCTCGTTTGAAAATCTTCTTCTCAAGTAATATCCAACTATCTTCTTCTCCAAGAGGTCGAAGATGATGTATATTATGTAGTTCAAAGCCAGCTGCAATATCCTGAGCCACATCATCTGATCGAGTTGTCAAGAGAATCCTACTTCCTGTGCTATCATCCTTTGGAAGGCATGTACTCAAAACATTCCATGCTTCAGCGTCCCACACATCATCCATTACGATGAGGAATCTCTTTCCATGTAGACGCTCGACCAGCATTTCCGGTAAATCAGAAAAGATCCTTCCACCAACTGTGTCATTATGCCCAGTGATATCACGTAAAATCTCAAGTAATAATTCTCGGTTGTCATAGACCCGGGAAACAGTGAGGAAAGCACAAATATCAAAGTGGTTGGAAACTCCAGGATCATTGTAGACACTCTTAGCAAGAGTCGTCTTACCAACTCCAGGCACGCCAACAATTGCTATGACACTTAACTGATGAGATCCTCTTGTCAGTTGATCAATTAATCTGTGCCTTTTGTACGTAGAGCCCACCAGTTCCTCCTGCTTAGCAACATTTATCATGTCTCTGGAGGGCATTGTCAAATTAACAACCTTGGGCTCAGTAACATAGCTCATCTTTTGATCAAACACCATGACCTCCCTTCTCATTCTCTTCATTTCTCCAACAGCGTCAATAAGAGAAAGTGAATGGTTGAATACAGTGCCGTCTCTTAGCAATAACGACTCAATGACATATTCAGCTCTGTAAGCAGCAGTCATTAGTTGGGTTGCAAGATTCCTCCGTTTCTCATGCTCATGGAAATTCTCTCCACAATTTTTGAGAAAAGAACTTAGGTATTCCAGCTCGTCAGCAATTCCCAGTACACGACGCTTCAGGCAATTGACTGGACCTGCCTGCTGGTCAAGTAGCTCTCTAAAATTTCTGATAAAACCCAGGTAATCTATCCTTATGATATTAACCTCAGGCAATGTCAGTGGAATGGGAACTCCGATTTCCGACTTAAGGAGCTTGATCTTTTTGATTAGATCAACAAGTGTAGTTTCTTCTTCGACAAGCTTGTGCTCTTCCAACTCGTTGAAATCAAAGAAGAAAAAGATGGTACATCCCACCTTAACAGCCAGATCCTGAATATGGGTGATCTGACCTTTGAATGTCAAATGTTCTGTATAGTGCTTGAAGGGATGAGCATCAGAAGTGCTGCCCCAATCTCCTATCTTTTCCAAGAGAACTTGAATTGGGTCAGCTTTAGGATCATCCGACTCCGACTTGTCACTCTCAATGAATTGATTTGGCGGGTCCTTAGCAAAAGAAATGAGGAAGGAGAGTTCATGGTGGAGGATTTCAAAGTTAACCTTCGACGAATCCATCCAAGGTTGCTGGTTGTCTTGTAGATCTGCCAGACAATCTTGGAGAGTGTCTATGAAGGATGCCAAGTCTGGATCTGAAATGTCGGTCTCTGTTGTTAATGGACTCAATGCTTCGTGGACTCCCTCGTAAATCCTTCTGATGTCCAGAACGATGGGCTTAATTTTCCGCATTAGTTCTGTGAGCTTGTCCTTAATGGAAATTGTATTGTTTCCATCTTTTGGATCAATCACACACATGAAAGGAATACGTGCTGCTGCTTCGATAGCTATCGTTTCAGTATGGTTGGTGAGATCTTTCAGCTTCTCCTGGTCGATGCAACGTGTAGCTACAAAGCTAAGAAGATTTCTCAAGAACCTTAGCTTAGTTATAAGTGGTCTGAGTTCTGAAAAAGTGGAAGGTTCCCGATAGCGAAGCAGGTCCTTCAAATTGTCAATCAGAGAGTTCATGAACTCCACCACCAGTGTGTCTGGCATAGGAGGAGAAGACTTCGCAACTTTGATGTAAGCCTTTTCAATCTCTGGCTTGAGAAGTTGCACGTGATGCAGTACTTCAGCAGACCGCTGATCCAATTCTTTGGCAATATCTTTAACGCCCTTCAGAAGAATGGGTTGGATGTGACTTACTGCATTTCGTGCCACAACTTCGATTTGCAGTAAGAGAACTTCCAAATTCCCATTCTCCCTACAGCGTTTTGCCGTCCACCAGAGGAAAGTTCTCAGGAAGCCCAGCTCCAGTTTAAGCATTGGGATCTGGGATTCTTTCGAGGAAGTCACGCCCGGAGTGCTCAGCAAGCGGACCAGATGATTCAGGGAATAGTTAACACCAGTGTATGCCATTCTTTCTCAATGTTTGATGTGTTGGAGATAAACCCCCACCACAGAAATAATATTCGCAGTAATAACAACGGAAAAATAACTCTAAGAATTACTACACACTCAAAAAAAAACAATCTTTTTTTGATTTTTCCACTTCACTATTTTCTATATGTGAAATTCTCTCACTCTCCGCAATGTTTCTCAATGTTTTTGTTGGTGTGTTGAATGAGGAGCTTAGCCCTCCTAGTTATAGTAAAATCTGCCAAACATTCAACCAATAGGTGTGGACGGTGGACCCCTTCATGATGGAGAAAAATAGGGCTGTTAAAATGAGCCTAAATACAGGTGACTCGCCACCCGCTCAAAATTTAAGGGGTTGGATATAAGATGAAATTAAAATTGTGGTTACAAATGGTAATAACAGTATTGGTTAGATTAAGAAGGTCATGTGACCCAACCCGATGCCCAAAGTAAATTTGGGCGGGTCAAATGAGTCATGACCCAACCCGGTTTTTAGTTCAACCCATTTTAATTTTTTATATGATTATCTTTTTGTTCCAATATTGATGTCTAACAAAACCAAAATATTGACTTGCCATTACATCATTTTCTCTCTATGAAAATGTCCTAAATCTTTTTTTTCATATCCAAGGCTCCCCTCAATATCATACAACTCCGGCAACTGGCGAATAGCACAACTGAAGTTGGCTATTGAACTAGGAAATGGCTAAATATACGTGTGTTGACGACACCTTGAGGTGTTTTGAATGGCTGGAGAATTATAGGAAATTGGCTGATCCTTCCACAATCAATCTCCTCAAAATGAACCTAAGATTTCTGAAGGTGTTTCTGATATCAGCAGAAAAGTTGCCAACTGAAGATACTTCTCCGAAAGATCTTATCAGTGATGTACAAGTTTGGGTCCAAAATGCTGGAAAGGCCATCCAATCACTTTGTGCCAATGCAGTAGAGGAAAGCAAGGTTACCGAGGTATGGCATGGAAAAATCGAGAATTTCACCTCGAAAATCAGCACATCTTACAGATCTGTTTTACAGTTGGATGCTAGAGTGAGCGCTAGCTGTTTGGTGGAACTGATCGACTCAGTGTTAAACAATCTGAATGATCTTCTAGGCCCCGAGACCAAACAACCTATTGACTCTACCAAGAAACAAATGGAAGTTCTTGAAGTGAAGTTCCGGTTTCTATGGAATTTTGCTTGGTTTAGCTCGCAAAGTTGCATCGAGCATCGCAAGTTGGAAGATCTCTTGAGAATAATTGAAGTTGTGGTAACCACTGTGGCGTGTGTCTTGTTCCAGTGGTTATTCGAGGATATGGATACAATAATGGAAACCAAGTTCTCTCAGGTCTTGCTGACGATTCATCTCATTGAGCCAGAGTTGAGGTATGCATACTTCAGAAGCCTGAAGCTTTCGCTGCCATCATGGCTGAAGGCAAACATTCCCATGGTAGTTGCTATTGGCTTTCTATGCTGTTTCCACAACGATCTCAAGGAGCTACTAAGTCCCAAAGCATATCTGTTGGCTTCTGCAAGAGATCAAGTGTGCAACCTTTGCGAGGAGCTGAATTTTGTGATAGCATTTCTGAGGGATGTCCGAAAGATGGATGACAGCAAAAGCGCAGAGGATCTCTTGGCACATACCAAAGCTGTGGCCACAAAGACGGCGCATGTCATCCACTTGCTTCTTGTAAGCAGCAAGAATGAAGACGATGCCAGTCAAGCCAGCCCTTCCGTATTCTTTGATCTCCTAAATGAGATCGATTTCATTAAAAAAGAGATGATTACAGATAAGTATCTTGATCTCTGGAAGTCAATAAGATCAAACCTGATTCCAAAGGCTAATTCTTTGGGATTAATTGATTTTCTTTTAGGAATTATTAATGTGGTCCTTGATAACAAGAATGATTCAATTGCTTTCGTTGGTCATCAACTTGAAATAGTCAAGACTGAGCTACTGTCCCTCAGATCTTTACTTCGCGTCAATGATCTTAAGACGGAGATAACTGATGTGGTACACGAGGCAAAACATGCTATCGGCTCTCTTATCATACGGGAAAGTCCTTGTTGGCATTGTATGTTACAGCTCTCAAATGTTATAATAAAAATTCAGGCTGTCAACAATAAAGTGGCTTCTCGCTTTGTTAGCGATCAGATTGTTGAGATTGGGGTGGGCACTAGTGCACAGAATTCCGATTCGTCATCAGAAGTACATAGGCCTCCAGAGAAAAGTGAAATAGAAACAAAGGCTACAGAAGTCTGATGGCAATATCATCTTTTTCTCCTTTCATTCTTCAACAGAAGTACATGTTGCTTTCTTCGTGTCTAATAGTTATTTAATTTTCTGGTAGTTTAGTCAGATGTCTGTAATGCATCATCTACCAATATTCTAGCTAACTATGAAAGTTTGAATCTGTACTGCTAATAAAAGATAATTCTCGCATCCAGTGATCGTAAAGTAAATCCTCACAACTATACAATTGCCAAAGGTTGTTAACGCGATTGGTCATATTATCGAGAAAGTAACAATATTGTACAAAGACCAAGTCCTTCTATAGGCTGGCTTCGCGAAAGGAATCTATATTAGAGAAAGGCCGATCACTCCATTAAACAAGCATGCACGCCCGGACACTTTCCGGTCCTTGCAGAATATGGACAATCTATTCGGAGACTCAACTCTAATGTCATGTTAGAATGGACCTTGGGCTTAACTCAACCCTAAGGTGTCGTTTGGTGCACGGGATAAGGTGAGATATCCAAGGATTGAGTTTGAGATAAGATCTATACTATTTTTGGTAGATAGTATAAATTTATCCCATCTCTCACGTGGGTTAATTTAAAATTTGCATATGACCTGACATTTGAATAACGTAAATGTCATATGGCATACCACCTCAATGTCAAATTTTTATTCCTTAATATTCATTTTTCCTTTTCTTTTCTTTTTTTTTTCTTTTTCTTTGTCTTTTTCTTTTTCTTTTGCTTTTGTTTTCGCTTTTCCCCACCTCAATGTCAGATTTTTATTCCTTAATATTCATTTTTCCTTTTCTTCTTTTCCTTTTTCTTTTTTTTTTCTTTTTCTTTTGCTTTTGCTTTTCCTCTTTTTCTTTTTCTTTTCCCTTTTCTTTTTCTCTTTCCTCCTCTACCACCTCATAGTCCCAACCCAACCTCAAAATTGTTGCGTCAGATCTCCCTCTTCCTCACCAGCTAGGGTTTCTTCATATTTACATATTTCCTCGACTTTACACTCTATTACTGCAAGAATATCATGTTGAATCCGTACTGCTAATAAAAATCATTCTCGCATCCAGGGCTTCAAAGAAATATAATTACTCAATTTAACAACCCTCGATGCCGGTCTAATCCAAAGGCATATATACAACGTTTGGTAGATAATAAAAATTTATCCCATTTCTCAGGTGGGATAAATTAGTCTAGGGATTATAATCCAAGGATAATTTAGTACGTACCAAACAACTCCTAAAGGTTGGAATCCCACATTGGTTGGGGAATCAACTAGCGGTCTGCTTATATGGACTTGGCAGTTCTCCCGCAAATGCTAGCTTTTTGGGTTGAGTTAGGCAAAATATACAGTAATATAGAAGTGTCTTTTGAAAAACATATAAGTTATGTCCCTAATGTTTTAACACCACTATAGCTGTTTAGGATTGGATTGAGTTTGGTATGACAAAAGTCATCTTTCAGGAAAATATTTTCAACCAGAAAGTTTCAATCAAAACACCCTTCAATTCTATGTTTCTTGGACTCTTCAAAAATGTCAATGGGTGCATGTC
Organism: Capsicum pubescens; assembly: GCA_030864215.1. Taxonomy (NCBI): domain Eukaryota; kingdom Viridiplantae; phylum Streptophyta; class Magnoliopsida; order Solanales; family Solanaceae; genus Capsicum; species Capsicum pubescens. Next base: position 284,032,651 of record CM061547.1, on the reverse strand, counting down.
GGATACTCCAAATGTGTGTATTTTTGGAGAATCCGACACAGGTGCAACTTAGCTTTAATTTGCTCCAATGATATTTAGAACTCAAAAAGTTCAATCAAACACCCTTCAATTAGCTACTATCTGGATGGTCGTTTCTAGTGACCGATATCTATTTGCAATATACATATGAATAAAAGTTAGTACTGTAATTCAAACCAACAGTAACTTCACTGATGGTAAATTATAATGGTAATACACTTCACGGAAGAAAAGACAAACACAAGAGCTAATAATGTAAATTTGCTCTTCAACATATAGACCTACTTCATTAAGGATCGCCAAGAGTTTTGTTGCAAGGCGATATAACTTCTGTGTTTTTCTTAGCCTTGTTTTCCAGGATGTCGCAAGCGCATTTACAGCAAATATGTAAATTACACGCTGTGCACAGAAGGGCGTTCTTCTTATCCAAATGGTCCTGACATACACCACACTGGGACTTATATTCACCTTTTTCAACCAATTCTAGAGAGTGCTCAGCAATCTGAATGGTGCTACCAAACTTGATATTACGAGACAGACCATGTTGAGGGATGCAATGTGGATGAAAAGACTGATCACAATCCCTACAATGATATAGCCAATACTTGGGATGTGCATATGTTTCGCAGATCTCGCACAAAAATTCATCTGGATGGTCAGTAAAAGGGGGAAAAATGAGGGTAAGGGGGTGTTCATCCCATTGGATGGTGATAGTCAGCGGCGATAGAGCACAATCATTTCCTAGGTAGAAACGGCAAGCTTCACAACCGTATGATGAACCAGAGAGGGTTTTAGCACAAGCGCTGCAATTTTCATCGGAAACTGAAATTCGAGAAAGGGGTGCCTGTGTGATTTATGTGCAATAGCTTTAGGCAATAAAGCACACTTCATATCAAGGCGGAAGTCACATTCTCTGTTTGCATTCAAACCACCAACCATTAGTGTCTAATTTGCAATGACTGCATTGCCGGAAGAAACAGCAATACTCCGGATGCCTTATGTAAAGTGGGTGTTCCGGGTGAAACGGGTGATACAGCTCCAGATCACCCGGTAACTGAGAGCAAGTTACATGCAGAAAGTAGCTGCACTGTTGAAAACTATAATAACACAGGTCAACAATAGGCCTAATACAGCCATCACAAACTAGTTTATCCTTGTTTGAGTTGTTTGAGAGCACTTACGGATGCATCTTGTGTTGAAAATTGTCAATCTGCGACGGCTTGAGATTTTCAAGGATGCCATTTTGATTAAGAAACCGTTCTAAAAGTTGCACGGTTTCATTAGCCTCCGGCAGCAGGGCCAGATTCAACTTGGGAAAGGCATCGATGTTATCATCAGCAACCCTGAAACCATAAAAAGAGTACAGAAATCAGTGTAGCTCATTTAAATTTTTGGTAGATTAAGAAACAACAGCGTTAATCTTTCAAATGGCCAAGCAAAGCATAGCGATATATGAATGAAGGGCAATAATTAATTAAGCTCCTTACGTTCTCCTTTTCCCGGCACACTTGACGTGTACAAAGAATCTGCAAGGCCCACACTGATAAACCCAATAATCAGGAAGGAGCTTTTCGCTGCACACATCACAGGTTAGATTGAAATTTTCAAATTCTTGTGGAAGAGAAAACTCCAGGGAGAGCGGGTGTTTATGGTCGCCGTGGTTGAACTTGTTGGGTTCGAAAATGAGAGGGCGTCATGCGGAAGCTATTAGTTGCAAACCATAAAGACAATAACTCAGATAACAAAGCAACATACTAAAAACATAATTTTATTATGTGATTTGGCCAATTGGCCTACATATAAAACCTAATATTAAAAACATAAAAACGAATGTGTATGGGGCTTTGTCAAAAGTTCAAAAATCTTTTTGGTATTTTTGCTTTTGACAAATAAGTAGAAAAGGCAAACAAAATCTTTTTTTTTTTTACCTACGCACCTTTCTCCTAACAATTTTTTTTTTTCTTTTCAAATCAGTCCGTCAAATGACCACGTTACCCTTAAAGATGCAACAGTTAGCACGTAGGGATGCTTTAGAGGTGAGTCTCCTACAAAGGGCCATGTGGATCCCGCTAGGTCTCCGTATGATGCACATAAGCATGACCTAAAGGCTGACCTACGTTGTGGTTCACTAACAAGGCTGTTCGGGGGAGCGTATGGTCGATAGCGGCTGCTTTGCTTTCCACCTACTCCATAACACCGACGGCTCCCCCCTAAAATAAGGGTGACTCAACTAGAAGTTGTGTACAACACGTGTACTACGGACTTGTTGCAGAAAGAAGGCCGGGGGGCGGACTCATGATGACAGATATAAAGCGGTAACACATAGGATAAATACTATAAATAAAGAGCACGAAAACGCACAAAAGTGAAAACAATAACACAAACAATAATCACAAACAATGCTTATACACTCGTAATGCCAAACAAAGACGATACGACTCAAAAAAAATAAGCTCGAATTCTGAAATAGTCCCCAGCAGAGTCGCCAGAGCTGTCACACCCCTTTTTTGACCGAAAAAGATTATGTTTTAAGGATCGAAAGGGTTTTATTATTTAAGTGACAAGAAATGAAAATTTATTTCGGAAAAGGATTATTTACATTTTTATTCAGAGTCGCCACTTGGCATAATCTGGTGTGCCAAGTCACCGTTGGAAAATCCTTTTCAAAACCATTTGACTCTTTAAACTGGTTTGCGAACAGAGATTCCGGCTAAGGAATTCTGTTGACCGAGGGGGAGGTGTTAGGCATCCCTCGATCCCGTGGTTCAACCACGGTCTCTTGGTAGAGTGTATCGACTATTTTTGACACTAGGAAATGTATAAATCACACAAAAGCACGCAAAATAATCAAACAATAAACAAAACAAAACAATCCAAAATGTAAAGTCCAGTCCAATTATACAGTCCAAAATAAAAATGCGAAAAACGTAAATCCTATTCTAACCTAGACTAATCCTATACTGCGCTCCACTGCTTCACCCGACTCCTCGGGCCTTCACCACGAACATCTTCCACCAACATAGTACGTCGGGGCATTCCTCGGTGAATAAACATAGTGTGTCTCGGGGCATTCCCCGTTTAAATGAATACATTTTCAAATGCGATAAAAATAAAGAAAATCACTCAACACAAATATTTACACATTCGATGATTAGAATCCTACGAGTTGCCTACCCAAAATCTAAAATTTGCCTATCGATTTCGGCCTAAACATGTTACTAACAAATAAGAGCGATGTTGACATTTATTTCAAACTAAACCACTAACAAAAATCCGAAACCAATTCCAAGTTCCTTTTTTTTTATCCGTTTTCAATTCCTAGCCTCCAAATTCATTCTCAACATGATCAAATTAATTCAATTACCAATCCACCGATCAAGCAATTATTCATCACCAAATATCACACAACTAAAAATTAATTAAGAAAAGGATGAAGAATGGATCTTATTGTCGCTTTTATTCAATCAAACGGAGGAGCTTCGATTCGAGCCTCAAACCACCAACTCAATGTGTCCTCTTATTCCATTTTTGTCGACCCAAATAAAGTAGCAATGACCAACCCGAGCCCAACTTGAATTATCAACTAGAACTAATAATTGACGTTAACTCGAACCGAACTCGGAGCACCGTCAAGAGGTACGTGTACTGCCGCGATGGATTTTGATCGCCGATTTGATTTTCTCCGATGGGATTGCCTTAACTGGTTTTAGATGATAGACGACACGATGATTTTCTGGTGGAATCACATCTTGGTCGGCACCGGGGGTGGTTTACCAACGGAATATTGAGCTGGATGACTCTTTTTTCTCTGTTTCCTTATTTTTTTTTATGTTTTTTTTCTACTGATTTTTATCCTTATTTCTTTATCGTTTCCCCTTTTCCATGTGGGTATATTTAGATGGTGTGTTTGGTGTATGAATTTCAATGGAGGTGGTTGCCTGTGTTGTTGTTGATCGACCCAAAAATGGAGTATGTCCCTGCTGCCTATGCGTGCAGTGTGCGTGCTATGTTTCTTCTCCAATGTGGAGTGGTGTGCATAGGTTAGTATGTCGTGAGAAGGAAAAAAAAAAGAAAAAAAAATGAATTCTGGTTTTGTGTGTGTATGGTGTGTGACCGTGTAGAAGAGAAGAAATGGGTGTATCAAGAGTTGTTGTGTGTATTGTTGAAGAATGGTGGATCTGTGCTTTTGTGAGTGGAGTTTGTGATGTGAGTATATGCTGTGAGGTGAGGGTGGGGTAGTAAGGTAGGTGGGGTCACGTGGGGTAGGGGTAGGGTGTGATGTGGTTTATTTTGATTGGATGGGTTGTTAGGATAAGATGTAGGGGTTAGGATAGGATAGGATTTGTTAGAGAGTTTGTTATTTTTTGTATTTTGTGAGGGTATGATAACATGGATGAGGGTACACCGTAGGATAAAATAAAATGGGTAAAAGTGAATAAAATTGAACTTTAAGAGGACGAAATCACGTGTCTACAACGGGATCTAGGGGTGCCTAACACCTTTCCCTCGGTCAATAGAATTTCTTAGTCGGAACCTCTGTTCGCGGATGTCAAAACCGTTTTGAAAAGGATTTCCAAAGGTGACTTGGCACACTGGATTCTTTCAAGTGGCGACTCTGAGTTTTGAATGTAAAAATAATCTTTTTCAGAACAAATCTCTAATTTTGTCATTTTGATAATAAAAACCCTTTCAAACTTAAAAATCTATTCTTTTTGGAGTTAGAAAAAGGGGTGTGACAAATATGATGGTTCACCGGTGCTGCTCGCTAATATTATTCTAAGTCGTTGGCTCGTTCCCTTCCAAGAGTAAAGAGATTAATTACCCTAATTATTTTCTTCTCTACTCCTCTAAAGTTGTTGCTGCTTCTGAAAATTGGAAAAAAAAAAAAGTTTATCCTACCTTTTACTCCTTAATCAGAACATGCGTTCACAAGAATAAAGGAGAGGGTTTTGTCTTTTTGTTTGATCACTTTAATTCTATAAATTAATACTAATAATATAGGCTAAATTATTCATTAAAAATTTGGGTTATTACAGCATTGAATTACACATTTTACACCATACAACCTAATCCGTCCATTTGACATTCTTAATTGGGTGATTACATTTTTATATATTATTATCTTATTTCAGCTAGACAAGAATGTGATATAGTGGTCAATGATGCACGAAGGTCTCATTTTTAAAAGTCAAGTAAAGATTTTATACGCCCGTCTAGCATAGACTGGTTTCATTCTCCCGCTCTAGCACAATCCTTTTTTCAAATTCTTCAAACCTTTCTGCAAAATGGCTCGTCCGCCTTTTGTATTTCCCCAAAATTTATACGGTAGGTTTATAGTTTATATTAATGAGTGAAAACCCAACAAGTCAACAAGTTTATAAAGAAAAGAACAACACTATGACAATATGACTCATCAAATGTTGTGACGAACACATTGAAATTCTCAGAAGGATTTCATAATGCGCTCAATCCTTCTTCATGAATAACTCTTGCCATTGTTAAAGTTCACGGCCTTGGACGCCCTTCAGGTGTATTGTATCAATTGTGGTCAACCTAGTATGTGACATCACCTTGCTATGATTCTAAAGTTTCCTTAATTAGCATCTTTGATTCATATGCTTAAAATTAGATTAGTTAAATTTCATCTTTTATACTCAAATTAATTGCACCAGAGACCAACTATCCTCGTGAAGATAATAAGACTTCATTTCAAAAATGAATCAAGTAATTCATTCATTTCTTACATGCTTACCTTTCCGATGACACCCCTATTTTTACAACCCAATCCCCGCTAAGAGTTGGTTTTAGAGAAAAAAGTATTTTTTAAATTAAAATGACGATTTGAAAAGAATTATTTATTTTACAGAGTCGCCATTTGAAATTGAGTTTGAGACATCCCTCGAGCCCCGTGGTTCTAGTACGGTCGATTTAATGACTTAGGCTTGACTTAATAGTTATGTTGCTTTATTTACCTAAGGATTATGAGAGAAATCGTGACTTATATTTTCTGTTGAGGGGCATAACCATTAACCACACACATAATCAACCTCAATATATATTTTTTTTTCTTTTTACTAATCCGTGTGTTATTTTGATCAATTCTCGCCTATGATTATTAATATAAATTCTGAGCTTTTTTATTTGTTGTTAAAAATCCGCTAAACAACTTATAATTCAAATAACTAGAATCCCATATAGTTACCGTTTCAATCAGAGGCAGAGCCAGCCCTTTGATAGAGGGTTCATCCAAATTCCTTCGACGGAAAAATATATCATTTATACATGATTAAAATTATTTTTATATATCTATAGTAGGTGTTGAACTCCTTTGACTAAGTTTTTTTCCAAATATTGAACCCCTTAGTTGAAATTCTACCTCAAGACTTGAGTAAATTATACCTTGAATAATCAATTGCCGGACTCGAACCAGAACTCATAGTAATCATAATAATCAATTGCCGGACTCGAACCGAAACTCATAGTAACCATAACCCACCGATAATATTAAAATCCATATCATAACAATATAAATGTCTAAATAATCATTCATTAATCTTAATTAAAAAAAGGATAAATTGAAGGTTTTGCAATTAGCTTCACGTTCTAAAGTAATAGATGCTATATTATGCTAAAAGAATTTTTCAATATTTATTAGAACGGGGCCCTAATCCGAATAAATAAGACAGTTTATCTAAATCAAATAATATGCCTCCACAAGTATTTATTCAAAGCTAGCATAATAGTTCACAATTTCGGTATATAAGCTCAATCTAAAAGTAGGTAAACCTAACCTACCTGGATGTCAAAGCTAGAATATCTGTCCGCGAAGCCTCCGAATAATACTAGTAGAACCCGAGCTTGAAATAATTGATTCGGATAATTAATCTTTAATTTGATGCTCAAATGATGCCAAATTATTTTAGCCCATAAACCGATACTACCAAAATATATATATATATATATATATATATATATATATATGCGTGGTATATGATTACATACAAGAATACTAGTACTAGATTTGCCTTTTTAGTTAAAAAAAAAAAAGATTTTCTCTCTTTATGGAAAGACGCTACCAAGTATGTATATATATAGATGTATAAGAAAAAAGATAGGACTTAATCAAGTGGCACACGTATGGCTGTCACCAAGTAAAATGTTGCTATCCACACATCAATTTCCACGTGTGGTGGTCAAAAACCACAAGTGATCATTTTCTACACTGCGTGTATATATTCGGGTATTGCCTAAATTCGTGGTAAAGTAATTATAATATTTTGAATATACCATATTTAATAAAAAATTATTTCTAACAAAACCTATATTATATAATAATAATATTTTAATATTTTTAAATTTACTATCTCCGTATAAAATATTAATAAATCACAAAATAAATCTATTATTAAATAATATAAATATATCATCACTTAACGAATTTTATCAATATCAAAAATATTCTAGAAATGTACTAATTTATATTTCTACCAAATGTCAAATTAAATTAAATAATCCACGATACATTTAAATAGTACTAAAATTATATGAAAATACAGAGAAATTACTGTAAGGGTTATTACAACATCCACTACTAAAAGGACTTTCGTCCGCGAAAGTAAAAGATAAGGCCATACCTGAAGGCTCAAACAGGTAGGGATACTGGGCGCGTATATCACGCTCGATCTGCCAGGTAGCCTCCTCAATTGGACGGTGACGCCACTGAACCTTAACTACCGAAATATCCCTGGAGCGCAACCGCCTAACATCCCTTGCCAAAATAGACGTTGGCTCTTCTACAAATGCCAGTCCCTCATCCAACTGAACCGAGTCCCACTGAAGTATGTGTGACTCATCTGGAATATACTGCTGCAACATAGATACATGAAACACCAGGTGAATGGCTGAGAAGGCAGGTGGCAATGCCAACATATAAGCTACCTCCCCAACTCTCTGTAGGATCTCAAAAGGTTCAATATATCTAGGGCTAAGCTTGCCCCTCCTCTCATACCTCATCACGCCCTTCATGGGCGATACTCACAGAAAGACCCTATCACCAACTCTAAAACTCAATGGACGATGTCTGCGATCAGCATAACTCCTCTATCTGCGCTGAGCTGCTCATAGCCTATCCTGAATCACTCTAACATGATCCAATGAATCACGAAGCAAATCTGTGCCACGAGGTCTAGCCTCAGAAGTGTCAAACCAACCAACAGGAGATTGACATCTCCTACCATACAATGCCTCAAACGGGGCCATCTGAATACTCGAGTGAAAGCTGTTATTATAAGCAAACTCTGCCAAAGGTAGAAACTGGTCCCACTGACCCCCAAAATCCAATACACAAGCGCGAAGAATATCCTTTAGAACCTGGATAGTCCGCTCTGACTACCCATCAGTCTGGGGATGAAAGGCTGTACTAAGGTCAACCTGGGTCCCAACTCCTCCTGAAATGCCCTCCAAAAGCTAGAAGTGAACTGAGAGCCTCAGTCAGAAATAATGGAAATAGGGACCCCATGTAGGCGAACCACCTCCTGAATGTAAACACGAGCTAACCTCTTGGCACTGTAGGAAACTCGAATGGGGATAAAATATACAAACTTGGTCAATCGATCCACGATGAACCAAATGTTATCGAAACCACGCGATGTACGAGGCAATCGACCTATGAAATCTATAGTAACTCACTCCCATTTCTACTCGGGAATGGGTAGCTGCTGAAGCAATCCACCAAGTCTCTGATGCTCAGCCTTTACTTGCTGACAACAAAGACATCGAGCCACAAACCTTGCTACATCTCTTCGCATACCACTCCACCAATAATGCTGCCTCAAATCCCTATACATTTTAGCTGTCCCAGGGTGAATAAAGTATTTGGAGCTATGAGCCTCGCGAAGAATCAGCTGGACCAAATCTCCAACCTTTGGAACATAAATACAATCGTCAAACCTCAAGACACTCTCAGAATCTAGGGTAGCCCGCTGAGACTTACCCCTCAACACCTGCTCTCGAAGGCTGCAAAGCCTGTCATCCTCAAACTGACGTCTCCGAGTCTGCTCCAACAAGGTGGATCTGGCCTCAACACTAGCAATGATTCTCCGAGGGTCAAAAATATCTAAACGAACCATCATGTTAGCTAAGGACTGAATATCCAAAGCCAATGGGCGCTGAGAAGATGAAATTAAAGCTAAGCTACCCATACTTACTGACTTCCGACTCAAGGCATCCGCTACCACATTCGCCTTGCCCAGATGGTAGAGAATAGAGATATCATAGTCTTTCAGCAACTCAATCCACCTGCGCTGCCTCGAATTAAGCTCCTTCTGGGTCATAATATACTGAAGACTGCGGTGATCAGTAAATATCTCACAGCGGACCCCATACAAATAATGCCTCTAAATTCTAAGCGCAAATACTACCACTGCCAAATCTAAGTCATGAGTGGGTTAGTTGCGCTCATGCACCTTCAACTGCCTCGATGCATATACAATAACACGACCATGCTGCATCAAAACACACCCCAACCCAACACCAGATGCATCGCAATAAACAGTAAAACCCTCGCCCGAGTCAGAATAGGAGCTGAAGTAAACAAATTCTTGAGCTTCATAAAGCTCACCTCACAACTCGCAGACCACTGAAACAGAACCTCCTTCCTGGTCAATCTAGCCATAGGGGATGCAATAGAAGAAAAACCCTCAATGAACCGCTTGAAGAAAAATCCAAAAGACATCACCAGGAACTCATAATGACCATAACGAGTCCTAAAGGCTGTCTTAGGGATATCTGCAGCCCTAACTCTCAACTGATGGTAACCAGACCTCAAATCAATCTTAAAAAACATTGACGCACCCTGAAGTTGATCAAAAAAATCATCGATGCGAGGTAGAGGATACTTATTCTTTATAGTAGCCTTATTCAACTGCCTATAGTCGATACACATACGCAAGGAGCCATCTTTCTTCTTCACAAACAAAACTGGAGCACCCCAAGGAGATACACTCGGTCTGATAAATCCCTTACCCAGAAGATCCTGAAGTTGACTATTCAGCTCCTTCAACTCAGCAGGAGCCATACGATACAGATCCATAGAAATAGGTCGGTTGCCAGGATTGAGATCAATAATAAACTTTACATCACGCTCATGAGGAAGGCCAGGTAGGTCGGTCAGAAATACATCAGAAAACTCTCAAACAACAGGGACAGAGTCAAGTGGGGAACTCTCAATACTAACATCCCGGATATATGCAAGAAAGAACTCACAACCCCTCGATATCAGTCTCCCAGCCCAAATGTATGAAATAATCCTCGTTGGTGCGCGGCTAATAGAACCCTGCCACACAACTAGGGGTATGCCAGGAAAAGCTAAGGTAACGGTCTTAGTAAAATAATCCAAGACCGCACGGTAAGGAGACAACCAATTCATGCCTAGAATCACGTTAAAATCTACCATATCTAGGACAATAAGGTCAATATGAGTATCAAACTTCCGAATAGTAACCAAACAAGATCTATATACCTGATCCACTACTAAAGAGTCACCCACTAGGGTAGCCACACGTAACGGCATAGATAAAGACTCCAAACATAAACCCACTCGCGATGCAAAATAAGTAGAAACATATGAAAAAGTGGAACTGGGATCAAACAAAGTAGAAGCTGGCTGATGGAACATGGAAATTGTACCTGTGATCATATTATCTGAAGCCTCAGCCCCTGATCTACTTAGAACTGCATACAAATTACCCTGTCCACTACTAGATGGGTACCTGCCCGACCACCTACCCTACCTCCCTGCAGACCACCTCTAGAACCCTGGGAACCACCTCCATGACCCTGTATACCACCCCTACCTAACGGCGGCACTAATTTGATTGGCTGTATAGCCAGAACTGGAGGCTCAATCATCCTATGCCGAGGACACTCATGGGCAAAGTGACCAATAACTCCGCAGTCATAACATGCCCCGAGCACCCTGCTCTGACTAGAAGGTCCAGCGAATCCAGAATGACCACCCCTACATGACGATCCTGACTGAACAACCCTCTGCGGCTGGCTGATACTCTGACCACTGGAACTATAATAGACTGGCTGACCCCTGTCAGATATCTGAACCGATGCCTGAACTGGATGACTAGGCTTACCCTGATACTGAGAAGGTTGCTGATGAGGGTACCGACTGTGAAATCTTCGGCCTGAGGACTGTGAACCACTATAACTACCCTGGTAGCGTGGTCTCTTATCGTTTCCCCCTTGGGCCTCATGATTCATCTCCTCTATGGAATAAATATGTTCGGTTATCTCCGAAAAAGACTTCCCTGAAGTCACCAAACTCTGTGTAGCTCTACAGAGTGACAATCTCAATTCCCTAACAAAGCATCGAATCCGCTCATACTCCGAATCGAGAATCATAGTGGCGTGTCTGGCTAACTCATGGAATCTTGCCTCATACTCAGCACCGTCATAGAGCCCTGTCTCAATGCGATAAACTCATCCCGAAGACGCTCACGCATACTACGAGGCATATACTTCCCCAAGAAAGCCTTGAAGAACTGAGTCCAAGTCACTGGTGGAGATCCAGTTGGCCTGGAATCAAGATAACCTATCTACTACCTCCTCGCTGTCGTGTCGAACTGATAAGAAACAAATTCTACTCCTCGTTCCTCAACCAGCCCCAAATTTCATAACCGTTGCTCGCAACTGGATAAGAACTCATAAGCATCCTCTCCCGGGGTACCGACAAACCTGGGTGGAGTTAATCTAAAAAATCGACCCAACATCTTTTGCTCCTTTGTAGACATAAGTGGCTGGGCTACTGCCGGCTGTAGGACTACTGGTGCAGGCGAAACCTCTACCCTAGGCACCGCTGCCGCAGGCTGTGCCCCTAAATCTACACCACCCTATCCTGCTGGCTGAACTCCCACGACCAGTGGACCAACAACTAACCCCAATTACTGAACTAATGTATCCCAAATAACCGAAGAAGATATAAAGCCGGGTGGAACCTGGGTTGCCCCCTGGCCCACCTGCTGATGTGGTGGAATACTTGGAGCTATCTCAATCCTCGGAGCTATAGCAGGATCAGGTGTTGGATCCCTGACCTGATCTCGAATAGGGGTTGCTGCTCTACCTTGCCCCTGAAATCTGGGTCGACCTCAACCCCAAGATAGAACTCTAGAAGCGGATTCGTGGTCCTAACCCCCTGCTCTCAAACCTCGTGTCCTAGCCATCTACATAAAGAGTAAACCAATAAAAATATTACAAATTAAACAGACTCAACGCACAAAATAGATCAAGAAAATGAGGTTTTTTTCCCTAAAAATGCTCTGTAGCCTCCCAAGGATAGGATACAGACGTCTCCATACCGATCCATGGGACTCTACTAAACATCGGCTCCAGTACTAACAATACCAGTGTGACCTAAGCTCTGATACCAACTTGTCATGACCCGATTTCTCAAATCGTGATGGCACTTACCTTATTTCATCAGTAGGCAAGCCAAACCATAGCCCGGAATGATAGGTAATGGGATATTAGGCAGAGACAAAATAAAAGATCGCGTATGATAATAAAAACCTCAATAATAGGTGAAAACTAAGAAGAAAGCATATGTATTATATCAAAACGAAAGGAGAAAAAAGGACCAGCTATACAAATGAATCTCTCCCAAGACCTGATAAGGTCAGTACTAGAGCCACTACTAACAGGTACCCAGAGTACTAGACAAAAATCTAAAATGTACACAAGTAGTCTCCAGTGAAAAAGACTAACTAGAGTAGATAGAGGAGGATCAGCCTCGGACGACAGTAAGCTCACCCCGCTCTAAACCAGCACTGAAAGGTAAGAACCACGTCAACACCGACTGCTAGTACCTGGATCTGCATCAGGAAAAAGATGCAAAAGTGTTGTATGAGTACCAAAAACAAAGGGTACTCAGTAGGCATCATCGACCGACTGAGCTTAATACAGAAAAGGTGTAACTACAATGCAAGGACGTAATCTGAGTTATTAGTAAATAGGGATGAAAAGGTAAACAACTGCCAAACTATGCAACGACTGTAAAGGAATAAACTTGTGCAATACAGAAAAAAATAATGATGTAGTAATAACAAATAAATCAAACATAACCTAACTGAGCCCCCATAAGCCCGCCAGGCACACTGAAGAAGATAATTAATCCAACCGTACCCCCATAAGCTGGTGGGACACACAAGTGATGAAAGTAAACATAAATAATCAGATGCCGGACTCGAACCGAAACTCAGAGTAACCCCAACTATAATCAAATGTCGGACTCGAATCGGAGCTCATAGTATCATAATAATCAATTGCCGGACTCGAACCAGAACTCATAGTAATCATAATAATCAATTTCCAGACTCAAACCGGAACTCATAGTAACCATAACCCACCGATAATATTAAAATCCATATCATAACAATATAAATGTCTAAATACTCATTCATTAATCTTAATTAAAAAGGGATAAATTCAAGATTTTGCAATTAGCTTCACGTTCTAAAGTAATAGATGCTATATTATGCTAAAAGATAATTTTTCAATATTTACTAGAACGGGGCCCTAATCCGAATAAATAAGACAGTTTATATAAATCAAATAATATGCGTCTACAAGTATTTATTCAAATCTAGCATAATAGTTCACAATTTCGGTATATAAGCTCAATCTAAAACTAGGTAAACCTAGCCTATCTGGACGTCAAAGCTAGAATATCTGTCCGCGAAGCCTCCAAACAATACTAGTTGAACCCGATCTTGAAACAATTGATTCGGATAATTAATCTTATAAACCGATACTACCGAAAATATATATACACATATATATACATATATATATACACATATATATACATATATATATACACATATATCTACATATATATATACACATATATATACATATATATATACACATATATATACATATATATATACACATATATATACATATATATATACACATATATATACATATATATATACACATATATATACATATATATATGCGGTATATGATTACATATAAGAATACTAGTACTAGATTTGCCTTTTTAGTTAAAAAAAAAAAGATTTTCGCTCTTTATGGAAAGACACTACCAAGTATGTATATATATAGATGTATAAGAAAAAAGATAGGACTTAATCAAGTGGCACATGTATGGCTGTCACCAAGTAAAATGTTGCTATCCACATATCAATTTTCACATGTGGTGGTCAAAAACCACAAGTGATAATTTTCTACACTGCGTATATATATTCGGGTATTACCTAAATTCGTGGTAAAGTAATTATAATATTTTGAATATACCATATTTAATAAAAAATTATTTCTAACAAAACCTATATTATATAATAATAATATTTTAATATTTTTAAATTTACTATCTCCGTAAAAAATATTAATAAATCACAAAAAAAATTTATTATAAAATAATATAAATATATCATCACTTAAAGAATTTTATCAATATCGAAAATATTCTAGAAAGGTACTAATTTATATTTCTACCAAATGTCAAATTAAATTAAATAATCTACGATACATTTAAATAGTACTAAAATTACATGAAAATACAGAGAAATGACTGTAAGGATCATTACACAATTTCATAAAATTTTGTTTCTATTTTTTACTACGTCTGTGATAGGACATCAAACATGCAATTACTACTTCTATCCTACAAAATATAAGAATCTTATGTATATAACTCCATGTGCTGGAAAATACCTGCATCAGGAACAAAAAAAAAATATACAGAATCAAACTTTCAAAACCGAAATAAGCACAATACTATTAAATCTACGAACTAGAGATAATTATTTGAACAATTTCATGTATTAACTAAAGATAAGATAAAGATCAAACGTTTATACGTGCAAGAAGTTTTCACGTATCATTCCAATTTTACTCTAAATTTAACTATATAAAATTATGAACGTTTAAACACATGTGAAATTTGAGCGACTTCATGCATAATAGCGATGTTACATAATGAAAGTCGCTACAAGCTTCAGATTTTGAAAGTTGACAAATAGCTAACTTTGAAGAGCCACAAATATGAAATCTTTTGGAAAAGTTAAATTGCTAAATCAAAAATATAATTAAGAAATATTAAAATTACTATCTTATTTATTAAAATTTAAATCAAAAGATTTTGTTTTGTGAATTTCTTTTCATAATAATGAAAACAAAAATAAATATAAAATTTTTTAAATCTTAAATTGTGACTATATTTTATAATTTTTCAAATAAAATCTACTAAAAATGAAAAATAAAAACTACAATAAATATTTGACAAAAAATAATTTTTTTAATGCTAAAAGTAAGTACAGTAAAAGTAAAAGTGAGGGGAGGGGAGGGGAGGGGAGGGGAGGGGAGGGTCAAAATTTGGTGTCCTGTTGTGAAGATTATTTTTCCATAATTCTGCTGGCTGAATGTTGAAGGAATGGGTTGCACCACTTCACTTTGATCTCCTTTAGTTTTTCACATCTCTTAAACTCAGCGGGCAACTCCTTCAGTTTCTTACATTTCTGCAACTCTAGTCGCTCAAGGCTGGGCAACAGCCCCATGTAGACAGGTCCTAGCATGAACGTGCGCCGACTGTACAACCGTAGCATCACAATGGACCATACCTCAAGGTCTAGTGTATCTAATTTCAACAAGTTAAGATGGGGAAAATCACCAATTTTTATCACCCAATCACTACACTCAATCGCGTTGTTCTGCAATTTCAGGACCTCAAGATTGGGAAGTTGACTCCCAATAATTGATATTTGATGCCATGGCAGGCGATACCCTGAGAGGGTCAACCTTCTGAGGTTTGAAGGGAATTTCAATTCCCGCCAATAGAAATCTGGAAAGAGAGCGGGACTATAGCTAAATAGCTTGAGAGAGACAAGTTGAGGTAGAAGGTTCAGTCTGGGACGCATTTTATCTTGGAAAAGACAGATGCATTTCAGTTTCTCAAGACGTGGTAACCTTCTCAGCATCTCTTCTGAATCTTCCCGGTATTTTAGAATTGGAGTCGACATTGTCCTCAAGTTGGACAGCAGCTTCCCTGAAATTTCTTGTTTATAGTCAGGGGCACCAAAAGAAGCACCGCCGTCTATACGCAAATGCCTCAAATTTCTCAGGTTCCAAATAGCATCAGGTAGTGCAACTTCTCCCCGTAATCCTATCGTAACAAAAGTTTCCAACCGCTGGAGGCTGCCAATGGAAGACGGGACTGAAGTCATTTCTCCCCGGACTTCTAAGTACTTCAACAGATTCATGTTTTCAAGCCCAACTGGAAAATCATTGCCCACATTTACTCTCCCTAAATCCAAAACTCTAAGAAGTTTGAAGTTGTGATACAGAGATGAGACATGAGACCGGGGAAAATCAGATCTCCTGCCAGTTACCACCAGGCTGCGGACAAGTGGACCAGAAACTTCTAATGAAGTATTAGCCCACCAATTAGATGAAATGAGCAGCCGGCGATGATCACATGTTACGCAGACTGGGATATTGGAATCAGCACCACGATGATCAAAACCATCCACAGTAGAGACTTCTCCGTAACCGTCCATCAGCCGATAAACATTTTCCTGTTTGGCTTTAGCTAAGCAAAATTCATGTATCAGGTCACGGACACTACATGATTTCACCCGATCCTTTGAGCTCTTTTGCTCCGCCATAATAAGACCTCTTCCAATTAGGAGCATTAGGTAATCCACTGCCACATCCTCTAAGCTCTTCCCTTCAGTTTGTTGTATTAATCCTTCTGCAATCCACAACCTGATCAACTTAGATGTCAGAATTTCATCATCCTGTGGGAATGCTCCGAAATAGAGGAAGCAATGCCTTAGACAATCTGGTAAATCCTGGTAACTCATTCCAATAATGCTGGACAAATATTGATCGTTACCGCCAAACTTGGTTTGTTCTAGTGATTCTAGCACTTCCGTCCAACGCTCAACTGTTTTCTCTACATTAATAAGAATACCAGCAACCAGAATTATTGCAAATGGTAGTCCCATAGTTTTCTTGGAAATTTGCATCCCTAGTTCCTTCAGCTTTGGAGGACAAGATTCTTGTTGGAAAATCATCTTCCCAAGTAATATCCAACTCTCTGCTTCTTCAAGAGGTCGAAGATGATGTATATCATGTAGTTCAAAGCCGGCAGTAATATCCTCAGCCACATCATCTGACCGAGTTGTCAAGAGAATCCTACTTCCTGTGTTCTCATCCCTTGGAAAGGATGCACTCAAAACATTATATGCTTCAGCATCCCACACATCGTCCATTACGATGAGGAATCCCTTTCCATGTAGACGCTCGTGCAGCATTTCTGACAAATCAGAAGATTTCCTTCCATCAACTATGTCATTATGACCAGTGATGGCACGTAAAATCTCAAGTAATAATTCCCGGCTGTCATAGACCCGAGAAACAGTGACGAAAGCACAAATATCAAAGTAGTTGGAAACTCCAGGATCATTGTAGACCCTCTTAGCAAGAGTTGTCTTTCCAACTCCAGACATGCCAACAATTGCTATAACACCTAACGGACTAGATTCTCTTGTCAGTTGATCAATTAATCTGTGCCTTTCGTCCGTAAAGCCCACCAGTTCCTCCTGCTTAGCAACATTTATCATGCCTCTGGAGGGCATTGTCAAATTAACAACCTTGGGCTCAGTAACATAGCTCATCTTTTGATCAAACACCATGACCTCCCTTCTGATTCTCTTCATTTCTCCAACAGCATCAATAAGAGAAAGTGAATGGTTGAATACAGTGCCGTCTCTTAGCAACAACGACTCAACAACATATTCAGCTCTGTACGCAGCAGTCATTATTTGTGTTGCAAGATTCCTCAGTTTCTCATGCTCATGGAAATTCTCTCCACAATTTTTGAGAAAAGAACTTAGGTGTTCCAGCTCGTCAGCAATTCCCAGTGCACGACGCTTCAGGCAATTGACTGGACCTGCCTGCTGGTCAAGTAGCTCTCTAAAATTTCTGATAAAACCCAGATAATCTATCCTTATGATATTAACCTCAGGCAATGTCAGTGGGATGGGAACTTTGATCTCCGACTTAAGGAGCTTGATCTTTTTGATTAGATCAACAAGTGTAGTTTCTGCTTCGACAAGCTTGTGCTCTTCCAGCTCTTTGAAATCAAAGAAGAAAAAGATGGTACATCCCACCTTAACAGCCAGATCTTGAATATGGGTGAACTGACCTTTGAATGTCAAACGTTCTATATAGTGCTTGAAGGGATGAGCATCAGAAGTGCTGCCCCAATCTCTTATCTTTCCCAAGAGAACTTGAATTGGGTCAGCTTTAGGATCATCCGACTCCGACTTGTCACTCTCAATGAATTGATTTGGTGGGTCCTTAGCAAAAGAACTGAGGAAGGTGAGTTCTTGGTGGAGGACTTCAAAGTTAACCTTCAACGAGTCCATCCAAATTTGCTGGTTGTCTTGTAAATCCACCAGACAATCTTGGAGAGTGTCTATGAAGGATGCCAAGTCTGGATCTGAAATGTCAGTCTCTGTTGTTAATAGACTCAATGCTCCGAGGACTCCCATGTAAATCCTTCTGATGTCTGGAGTGCTGGGCTTAATTTTCCGCGTCAGTTCCGTGAGCTTGTCCTTGATGGAAATTGTACTTTTTCCATCTTCTGGATCAAACGCACACATGAAAGGAATACATGCTGCTTCGATAGCTATCCCTTCAGTATGGTTGGTGAGATCTTTCAGCTTCTCCTGGTCGATGCAACATGTAGCTACAAAGCTAAGAAGATTTCTCAAGAACCTTAGCTTAGTTACAAATGGTCTGAGTTCTGAAAAAGTGGAAGGGTCCCGATAGCGAAGCAGATCCTTCAGATTGTCAATCAGAGAGTTCATGAACTCCACCACCATCAATGCGTCCGGTACATGAGGAGAAGACTTTGCAACTTTGATGTAAGCCTTTTCAATCTCTGGCTTGAGAAGTTGCACGTGATGCAGTACTTCAGCAGACCGCTGATCCAATTCTTTGGCGCTGTCTTCAACGCTCTTCAGAAGAATGGGTTGGATGTGACTTACTGCATTTCGTGCCACAACTTCGATTTGCAGTAAGAGAACTTCCAAATTCCTATTCTCCCTACAGTGTTTTGCCGCCCACCAGAGAAAAGTTCTCAGGAATCCCAGCTCCAGTTTAAGCATTGGGATCTGGGATTCTTTCGAGGAAGTCAGACCCGGAGTGCTCAGCAGGCGGACCAGATGATTCAGGGAATAGTTAACACCAGTGTATGCCATTGTAGTGCGTTTGCCTAAGTCTCTTTCTCAATGTTTGATGTGTTGGAGATAAACCCCCACCACAGAAATAGTATTCGCGGTAATAACAACGGAAAAATAACTCTCAGAATTACTACACACTAAAGAAAAAAACATTTTTTTTTTTATTTTTCCACTTCACTATAATATCACTCACACTCTGTATTTTTCTATCTGTGAAACTCTCACTTTTCGCAACTACTACTAAGTTGTTGTTTTTGTTGGTGTGTTGAATGAGGAGCTTAGGCCTCCTATTTATAGTAAAAGCTGCCAAACATTCAACCAATAGGTGTGGACGGTGGACCCCTTCATGATGGAGAAAAATTGAGCATGTTAAAATGAGCCTAAATACGGGTTGGATATAAGATGAAATTAAAATTGTGGTTACAAATGGTAATAGTAGTATGCTCGTATTGCTTAGATTAAGCAGGTCATGTGACCCAACCCAATGCCCAAAGTAAATTTGGGCGGGTCAAATGAGTCATGACCCAACCCGATTTTTAATTCAACCCATTTTAATTTTTTATATAATTATCTTTTTATTCCAATATTGATGTCTAACAAAACCAAAATATTGACTTGCCATTACATCATTTTATGCCCCTCAATATCATACAACTCCGGCAACTGGCGAATAGCACAACTGAAGTTGGCTATAGAACTGAGAAATGGCTAAATATACATGTGTTGACGACACCTTGAGGTGTTTTGAATGGATGGAGAATTATAGAAAATTGGCTGATCCTGCCACAATCAATTTCCTCAAAATGAACCTAAGATTTCTGAAGGTATTTCTGATATCAGCAGAAAAGTTGCCAACTGAAGATACTTCTCCGAAAGATCTCATCAGTAATGTACAAGTTTGGGTCCAAAGTGCTGGAAAGGCCATCCAATCACTTTGTGCCAATGCAGTAGAGGAAAGCAAGGTTACCGAGGTATGGCATGGAAAAATCGAGAATCTCACCTCGAAAATCAGCACATCTTACAGATCTGCTTTACAGTTGGATGCTAGAGTGAGCGCTAGCTGTTTGGTGGAACTGATCGACTCAAAGTTAAACAATCTGAATGATCTGCTAGGCCCCAAGACCAAACAACCTATTGACTCTACCAAGAAACAAATGGAAGTTCTTGAAGTGAAGTTGCTGTTTCTACAGAATTTTGCTTGGTTTAGCTAACAAAGTTGCATCGAGCATCACAAGTTGGAAGATCTCTTGAGAATAATTGAAGTTGTGGCAACCACTGTGGCGTGTGTCTTGTTCCAGTGGTTATTCAAGGATATGGATACAATAATGGAAACCAAGTTCTCTCAGGTCCTGGTGACAATTCAGCACATTGAGCCAAAGTTGAGGTACGCATACTTCAGAAGCCTGAAGCTTTCACTGCCATCGCAGCTGAAGGCAAATATTCCCATGGTAGTTGCTATTTGCTTTCTATGCTGTTTCCACAACGATCTCAAGGAGATCCTAAGTCCCAAAGCATATCTGATGGCTTCTGCAAGAGATCAAGTGTGCAACCTTTGCGAGGAGCTGAATTTTGTGATAGCATTTCTGAGGGATGTCCGAAAGATGGATGACAGCAAAAGCGCAAAGGATCTCTTGGCACATACCAAAGCTATGACAACAAAGACGGCGCATGTCATCCACTTGCTACTTGTAAGAAGCAGGAATGAAGTCAAGTCAGCCCTTTCATATTCTTTGATCTTCTAAATGAGATCGATTTCATTAAAAAAGAGATGATTACAGATAAGTATCTTGATCTCTGGAAGTCAATAAGATCAAACCTGATTCCAAAGGTTAATTCATTGGGATTAATTGATTTTCTTTTAGGAATTATTAATGTGGTCCTTGATAACAAGAATGATTCAATTGCTTTCGTTGGTCATCAACTTGAAATAGTCAAGACTGAGCTACTGTCCCTCAGATCTTTACTTCGCGTCAATGATCTTAAGACAGATATAACTGATGTGGTACACGAGGCAAAACATGCTATCGGCTCTCTTATCATATGGGAAAGTCCTTGTTGGCATTGTATGTTACAGCTCTCCAATGTTATAATAAAAATTCAGTCTGTCAACAATAAAGTGGCTTCTTGCTTTGTTAGCGATCAGATTGTTGTGATTGGGGTGGGCACTAGTGCACAGAATTCCGATTCATCATCAGAAGTACATATGCCTCCAGTGAAATGTGAAATAGAAACAAAGGCTACAGAAGTCTGATGGCAATATCATCTTTTTCTCCTTTCATTCTTCAACAGAAGTACATGTTGCTTTCTTCGTGTCTAATAGTTATTTAATTTTCTGGTAGTTTAGTCAGATGTCTGTAATGCATCATCTACCAATATTCTAGCTAGCTGTGAAAGTTTGAATCTGTACTGCTAATAAAAGATCATTCTCGCAACCAGTGATCGTAAAGTAAATCCTCACAACTATACAATTGCCAAAGGTTGTTAACGCGATTGATCACATTAAAATATATTAGAGAAAGGCCAAGACTTTAAAGAAATATAATCACTCCATTAAACAACTCCCGGATGCCCGGTCTAAACCCCAGGGCATGCACGCCCGGACACTTTCCGGTCCTTGCAGAACATGGACAATCTATTCGGAGTCCCAACTCTAATATCATTTTAGAATAGACTTAGGCTTAACTCAACCCTAAGGTATCGTTTGGTGCACGGGATAAGGCAAGATATACAAGGATTGAGGTTGAGATAAGATCTATACTGCTTTTGGTAGATAGTATAAATTTATCCTATCTCTCACGTGGGTTAAAAAAATAAAAAAACATACCATCATATAGAAGTGTCTTTTGAAAACACATGTTATGTCATCCTTCAGTTATCTTTAGGAAAATATTTTCAAATGATATTCATTTTTATTCCTTAATATTCATTTTTCCTTTTCTTTTTCTTTTTCTTTTTCTTTTTCTTTTTCTTTTTCTTTTTCTTTTTCTTATTATTGTTTACAAATGATATTCATTTTTATTCCTTAATATTCATTTTTCCTTTTCTTCTTTTTCTTTTTCTTTTGTTTTTGCTTTTCCTCTTCCTTTTTTTTTTCCCCTTTTCTCTTTCTCTTTCCTCCTCTACCACCTCACAGTCCCAACCCAATCTCAAAATTATTGGCGTCAGATCTCCCTCTTCCTCACCACCTAGGGCTTCTTCAGATTTACATATTTCCTCGATTTTACACTCTATTATTGCAAGAATATTATGTTGAATCTGTACTGCTAATAAAAAATTATTCTCGCATCCAGGGCTGTAAAGAAATATAATTACTCCATTTAACAACCCTCGATGCTGGTCTAATCCAAAGGCATGCACGCCCTGACACCTTCTGGTCCTTGCAGAACATGGACGATATATCTGGGGCCCCACATCAAAGACATACCATGTTTAAATAGATATTGGGTCTAACTCAACCCTAAAGTGTCGTTTGATGCGCGGGATATCCCAGGATTTGTTGGATACTGCATTTGTTACTGCAACAGTATTCTAGAATAACTAGTTGTTTAGTTATAGGAAGAGTCCTTAGTTATTTAGTTATAGGAGAAGGAGTCAACAACTTTACTAACGTGTCTATATAAAGACTCATAATTAATAAAATTTATACGAGAAAAGTTTTTTCAATACGATTTTATTTTCTATTGTTTATTTTCCTCTTTCAAAAACCCTAACAGGATTAAATTTGAGATAAGATCTATACAACATTTGGTAGATAATATAAATTTATCCCATCTCACAAGTGGGATAAATTGGAATCCCACATTGGTTGGGAAATCAACTAGTGGTCTACTTATATGGACTTGGGCAGTTCTCCCGCAAATGCTAACTTTTTGGATTGAGTTAAGCAAAACATACAGTAATATAGAAGTGTCTTTTGAAAAACGTGTAAGTTATGTCCCTAATGTTTTAACACCACTATAACTGTTGAGGATTGGATTGACTTTGGTATGACAAAAGTCATCTTTCAGGAAAATATTTTCAACCAGAAAGTTTCAATCAAAACACCCTTCAATTTGCTCCAACTAATACACCCTTCTATTAGCTACTATCTGGATGGTTGTTTCTAGTGACCGATATCGATCCTACACCAGCTTTATGCTCTATTTGCAAGGGGATGAATTATTATAATGGTAATACACTTCACGGAAGAAAAGACAAACACAAGAGCCAATGATGTAAATTAGCTCTTCAACATATAGACCTACTTCATTAAGGACCGCCAAGAGTTTTGGGCATTTATGTCAAAAAGACTCTTTATCCAAACTATTTTGTCAAATATCCACAAGTTTTAAATCCTTTGTCAAATACCCACTTAATTCCACCTCACCACCAACTTTTCCAACTTAACAATTTCAGCCCCAATCTTTATAATAATTCACTTTAACCTAATACTTCCAACTTAATAAATCCACCCACAAGTGTCTAATAATACACTTCAACCCACTCCATCATCTACCACTATATATATAAAAATAATATCTAGGTTTCAAAAAATATTTAAAAAAATAATTTCAAAAGCTAAAAATAGAAAGTGGTTATTTTTCCCACCAAAAAACTCCCATTCCGGCCACTTTTCCGGCGTTATTTTCCGGCGATCAGCTGTAAATTAATCCACAAACATCATAAGCTTGTCCATTGCATCCATTGTTACCCCATTTGTTTCCTATCTTCTCAAACACACTTTCCACCATTGTTAAAAAGCTTTAAATCACCCGCATTACTCAAAACCACTTTAGAAAGTGCATTACAGCAGCCCAGGCGACTCCAAGTTCATTTCTTTATTCCATAAACCCAACAATCATTGATTAAAAGCAATATTTGTAATTTCAAGTATTTGTACGAAAATCTGCACAGTCATCGACCCGTCCTCACCAGTCATCGACCGTGCATACAATACGACATAGACCATAAGCATAATCTACTATCGACCGAAGCTTAATTCTAGGATGTCTATTGCAGAATTTGTTCTGATTTCTGGTGATTTCATGGGAGAATGGGTGGAGACTTCGAAATGTTGGAAATGGAGATCATTTACCAAGGTGACAATTCCCATTCCTGTTCGCCGCAACAGTTCGTACGACAAATTTGTTGCAAGCGTAATGCAGAGCGGGGATCTAGATTGCGCGCTGAGCGACGTGGTGATTAGTTATGTAATGCATTCGAGGGAAAAGGTGAATCCTACGATCATAAATAGCAATGTACGTGTGCTAACGTACATAATGGATGCTGATGCAAATGGCTTTAGGACAATTTTGAGAATAAATGTGATTGAGAGGTCCTTTGAAGGACCGCTGAATTCATCAGCACCCCTACTGCGGCGCCCGACAGTCGATGATGATTTGAATGATTACGAGAACGATGTCGATGATCCAATTAATATGGAAGATTATTCTATGCATATGGAAGACTTTTCATCGGACTCACAAGATGATGAAGAAGAGCGTGAAACAAAATCACAAGCAGGACACTCCTTCACCGACGGAACCAATTTCTGTTGTGGTCAAACATTCGCCGATAAAAAAGAGCTTAAAATGCAACTAGACGCAGCAGTGGCGAGGCAGTATTTTGATTATTATATGGAGAAGAGCTGCACGAAATTGATGAAGGTGCAATGCTTATCTCATGGTTGTGGATGGCTTTTACGGGCAAAAAAGTACGACACCTCGGACAGATTTCGCATATACAAGTATGTCGGAATGCACACGTACGGCGTTGAAAATTCCACTCGCAGGCATAAAAAAGCCTCATCCGAATTGATTGCTTCAGTATGCGTAAATCATTTTCGGGATGGTAAGGGTCCAAGCATAAGAAAAATTCAAAGAATTGTATTTAAGGAGTTGTGTTGCAACGCAAGCTATTGGATGTATTGGAAAGGAAGTGTAATTACGAAGAACATCATTCGCGAGATACCGGAGCACGAATATGCTTGCTTGCTGGCTTTTTCCCACATGGTAGAGTTATTGAATCCCGAGTCTTCTTACTCTATCATGGTAAACCGGATGGATGGATCATTCGTTTACTACTTCTTAGCATTCGGAGCTTGCATACGAGGATATGCCCACATGAGAAAGGTAATTGTCGTCGATGGCACATATTTGTATGGTAAGTACGGGGGCGTTCTACTGAGCCCCGTTGCACAGGACACCGAAAATCATATATTTTCGATTGCCTTTTGTGTCGTCGATAAAGAGAACGATGTTTCTTGGACCTTCTTTTTCCAGAAGCTGAAGTCTATCATAGAAGATGAACCAGATCTATGTGTCATCTTCGACAGGCACATTAGCATCACCAATGCCTTCTCCTATGTATACAGTCGTGCACATCACGGACTTTGCATGAGGCACCTCGCTGAAAATCTTTGCGTAAATCAACACTGCGGAGAACATCTTTGTCTATTCTACGTCGCGGTAAAGGCTTATTCCTTTGATGAGTTTAGCGATAATTTTGTAGAATTAAAGATTAAATGCCCCGAGGCAGCTCATGTCCTTGAAAATGTGCTTGGTTTTAAAAAATGGAGTAGAGCATATTTTTCGGACAATAGGTACGACGTGATGACCACAAACATCGCCGAGTCGCTCAACTCGATTTTGATGGATGAACGGGAGTACCCCGTGTCGTACATATTCAATTCAATTGCTAAAAAAATTGGTGAAAAGTTTAGGGAGCGGCATTCATTTGTTGGTGGTAAAGAGAGTATATTTGCGTCTTATGCGGAAAGGATCCTAAGGGATAATAAGAGTGCAAGCGATTCCTTGTATGTGGGTAATCCAAACAGGGTTATCGATGAGTATATGGTGTTCGGCAATGGCGTTACAGCCAAGGTCAATCTCTTGGAGAGGAGTTGTTCTTGTCGGAAATTTAACTTGGTAAAAATGTCGTGAGAACACGCGATGGCAGCTTTGCAAGCAAAGTATGGCGATGAAGAAGATTATGGTAACTCCATCTACAACTACTCTTCGCCAATTTATAAAGATGAAAGTTACCTCCTCGCATACTCGGAAGAAATTAACATGGTCCCTCCGGAGGCTGAATGGACTGTGCCACAGGAATTGGTAGACATCAAAATTTCTCCACCCCCGTACGATCCCAAACTCGGAAGGAAGAAATCCAAACGCACTAAGGGCGTCGGTGAGACATTCAAGTCCAAAAGTAGGAATAGGTATTCAATATACGAGAAATTCGGACACAAAATAACCACGTGTAGAATGGACATCAAATCATAAATAGGCTTTTTTTAGCTTCAGTTGTAAAGCTACTGTTTTGGGGAATGAATGTGCATTTATGTAGATTTTAACGTTTAGTTATTATCGACCTAAAGCTTTGTCTACGATAGACTATCTATAGTCTACGGTATATATAATATATGGTCTATAAAATAATATGTATTGATTATATTATTGCTGATCTAACACGTTATGTTGGTCATTTTCCCGACTTATCTCTACAATCGATGCAATGAATCATTATTTCCCTTATTTCCCATTCCCATTTATTAAAAAGCTGCACAAAACGTCTCTTTACGAGGAAAAACAGCTGGTATACGCATACAAAACGTTTTCTCTTGTCAGACACGTCAACCTACCATTGGGTGGATATATGAACGGACACAATCTACAAGTCTATAAGTACAGACCCTCTTTCTATGCAACCCTTCAGTTTTTCCTAAACCGAAAATATCAGAAATTGTCTCTTCTTCTTCCTCTTCACCCAAATAAAAAAAATGCCTCCCAGAAGGATACCCCTGCGACCCATCAGACGTGTTCCTCCGAGGCACTACGACCTCCTCCTCCTAAGGAATGATTTGGACCGACTTTTCTACGGGCTAGGTCAATACCGTATCTACCTGGAGCGGGAGCACCGTCGAATTGCTCATTTCTTGAGGGCAATGCTGGAAAGGCTTGGATTGAAAGGCCCTGACTACATCACCCCCCCCCCCCCCCAACCATCCCCATAATTTAGTTTAAATATTTTATTTTAGTATATGTTCTTAAGTTTTTTTTATTTGTTCATTGCTGAAGAAGCTTTCTTTGTAGGATCTTGTTAGAAGAAAGCTTCTTCCATTTTCCCCTTTTTGATGTAAATTTTATTATGTAATGCAATGAACAATTTTAATACAACTATGTTTCAGTTTCTTTTAACATTGTGTGTTTGCCATCTTTGTTCTAATCCCTTGTTTGAAAACTCGAATCAAATATGTTTGCCTTTTTTTGAAGTTGCAGTATTGTGGTTTGACTAATTTCCTTAAGAGTAAAATCTAATGTTTAGATTTTATACAAAGTATTTCGTCGACTGTACATATTAGTCGATCGTATACTACATGAATCGATGGATCATCGGGTAAATTAAATCAAATAATAACAGATTTTTAAAAAATAATTTAATTTTAAAAGATTTAAACAGATTATCACATGTTATGTGGATGGTGGAAGAAAATAATTAAATTAAAAATAATTTAAATAGATAATCACACGTTTTGGGAATTATGAAAGACAATTATTAAATTAAAAATAAAATAAAAAATAATAGTAACATGTATTTTGGGCTGGTGGAAGAAAAATAATTAAATATAATATGATTTAAATGGATAATCACATGTTTTGTGGCTGGTGGAAGAAAATAATTTAATTAAAAAGGATTTAAATAGATGATGTTGGACTAGTGGTGACACTTAATAGACCGCCGTATATCATGTACTATGTCCTCCATCGATCAGTCTGGTATATCGCAGACTTTCACGTTTATTATCGCATCGACTGATATCATAATTAGGCGTAGACCACGATGATCTATGTACAAGGTGATAGACCATCACTTGGATGTAGTTAAAAATGATTAAATAAATTATAAATAAATGTGATGTGTATTTCTACACATGTGAAGGAGTGTAAACAAGTCACATAATCATATTAGAGCTTAGACAAATTAGGGAGGGTGAATTAAGAAGTGTGTGGATGGGTAGTGGTTAAATGCTCAATATTGTAAGAGTAATGTTTCTCAAAGCACAAGTATGTATTGAGGATGATAAATGTTTTACCACTATCAATTGGACACACTCTTTTGATTTAGGGGTGATGATGAAAGAAATATGTGGAATGTGTAGGCATCAAATACAATACATATCCTATATACATACGTATGCTTGGTTTAAACATTACTCTTACGATATTGAGCATTCAACCACTACCCATCCACACACTTCTTAATTCGCCCTCCCTAATTTGTCTAAGCTCTAATATGATTATGTGACTTGTTTACACTCCTTCACATGTGTAGAAATCTACACCACATTTATTTACAATTTATTTAATCATTTTTTAACTACATCCAAGTGATGGTCTATCACCTTGTACATAGATCATCGTGGTCTACGCCTAATCATGATATCAGTCGATGCGATAATAAACGTGTAAGTCTACGATAGAGTCTACTAATCGATGGATGACATAGTTCATGATCTACGACGGTACATAGTTCATGATCTACGATGGTCTATTAAGTGTCATCACCAGTCCAAGATCATCTATTTAAATCATTTTTAATGTAATTGTTTTCTTCCACCGGCCCCAAAACATGTGATTATCTATTTAAATCATATTATATTTAATTATTTTCTTCCACCAGCCCCAAAACATGTTACATTATCTATTAATTTTTTTTAATTTAATTATTTATTTTTTAAGTACCTCCACGTGATGGTCTATAGATGTGTACATAGATCACGGCAGTCTACGCATAATTAGGATATCAGTCGAAGCACTAATAAAGGTATAAGTCTATGGTAAACTATACAAATCGATGGCTGACATAGGTCATGATCTACAACAGTCTATTTAGTGTCACCATCAGTTCAATAGAGAAAAATTACTTTTCCAACAGTAAAAAACGATTACTTTTGTAAGCCATCAGTGTGAACACTTTGTTTTTACTTCATATATAAGGTGTACATCCCTCCTTATTTTATTTCATCAACTTTATTTTATTTTTAAAAATTCTACAATGTCGCAAGCATCTCAATCATCCAATTCTAAAAATACTCTAATTTGTCATTGTGGGAATGCGGCTGTCTTGAGGACGTCACGCACGGATTCAAATCCAGGTCGCAAATTTTATAATTGTCCAATTACAAAGGTGAGGTGTGCGTATTTTTTTTAAAAAGTTAAGTTAATGGTTATGTAATTATTATTTTTCCTAGGATAATGGTGCATGCCAGTTTTTCAAATGGCTTGATGAGCTATCACCTCCATCCAGTCCATCAACGTTTATTCCGGGACTCGAGACATCAAATTTTCAAGGCTTGATAAAATTTAATCTACTACAAAGGCTCCAACAATGCAAAGAAAATAAAGATTTTCTCATGACTTTGTTCAAAGAAGCCGAAGAACAGAGGGAACACTTTAAACTATTGCTACATGACACCCAAATAGAGAGGGATCAACTAAAACAAAAATTGATTTTTGCCGAAGAAAGAGAGAATGTCCTAAAAATGATGTTATGTGCTATAATGCTAGTATTCGTTCTTTGGATAAGTGTAACATGGATATAGTGATATTGAATAAATAATAATAGTTCTACTTTTGTATAATGTTAAATACTATTTTTGATAGAACCATAGTTGATTAAACAACACGTCAACTTAAATTCGACCAGATAGGTAATGGTAGACTATGCATACGGTATATGGAATATTAAGTATGCATTCTATGATATCAAGCATACAATATACCAACTATGACCACACCCTCCATATTCAAATTACATGCCACAAATCAGTTTGATAGAAACAGATTCAGCTCAAAATCATAACAAGTTTCATAAAATAAAAGAATAATTGGCATATCCTACCACCAGATCCTTCAAACTTCATATTTGTGAAATAAAAAAAAAATCTCATATCCTAACAACTCATCATTTAACAATAAATTAAACATCTTAGCATTTAAATGTCTCTTTCCCTAATTTCCTCATCAACACAAGTGTTACTGTTGATTTCATCAACAATGTCCATGACCACATCTGTTTGGACAGCTTCAACTTTTTTTTTCTCAATAATTGCAGCTGCTTCTTCATTTTCACCTTCTTCTCCTTCTTTTTCACCATGTGCATTAGCTGCTGCTTCTTCAGTTTCCTTTTCTTCCATACCTTCTTTTCTTACTTCACCTGCAGCAGCTGTTTCTTCCTCAGCTTCAGCAGTTGTTTCTTCCTCAGCTTCTTCTTTTCATTCACCTGCTGCTTCTTGCTCAACTTCTTCTTTGTCATCTTTGTCAGCTTCTTCTTAAACAATTTTTCCTTTTTCTGCGCCTCTTTGTTCATCTGATGCCGCTTCTTCTTCTTCTGTTGCTACTGCTGCTATTTTTCTACCTTCTTCTTGGCTTTTATCTTCTTCACCATCCTTATTTTCTTCTTCTTTTTCCTCTTCTGCCACAACATCGGCCAACTCATCCATTTTGCTCTTTTTTTCTCCCTCTTCATTCGTCTCCGATTCATGCACATGCACTATTCCATAATATTACAAAGTGTTACTGATATTTAAAGCTGAATATTCATTAACAACATCAATTAATGAATGAAGTTACCTCGCTCATGTTGTCGCTCATCATTTTCCTTTTTCTTCATTCTTTTCTCTTTGATATAGGCAGCAATATCCAACACCGCTTCCTCGAGCGCAGCCACACGCTTATGAAGATCCTCGGGGGATGAGGTTCCCGCTTCATCTTTGGAGGTGCTCGGAGAATCATTATCACCAACGTGTACTCCAACGGGGTTACCACCCAAATCCCCATCATCATCACTGTCCCCATTTGAAGTGAGGACAGTCACCCTTTCTAACTCTTTCTTTAAGCCTTCGAGGACGTTATTCTTCACCTCGTCCGTATATGGCTCAAACGTAATCATATAATCCATCTTCGTCTCACGAACAGTAGGGATGATGTACGGATGCACGTTCTACCAAATATCAATTAACAATTACATAACATTCGATAAAACAGTACTATTATTGCATTATAGAAAATAAGTTCATACCTCGGTAACTTTTTCTTTATACTTGAATGGGTCGCCTTCGATTATCTTGTCGCTTTTTGAAGTGTGCCATCTGAGGATGCGGGCGATGGGTATGGGCTCATCCATTGATTTTCCAGCAAATTCTCCAAGATGAGGAAAGGCCTCATAGATCTAAATCTGTAAGCAGTACAGCAGTGAAAAAATAACTATAAGTCTATGACATAGTATAAATAAAATGATAATCTACGATAAACTCACTAAAAGGTTTATGGTAGATACCATGAATGCCCAGGGAAATCCGAATAGAGCATAAGATGCCTTTTGTTTCTCATCAAATACTTCTTTCTGCTTCTTCAGGTCACTTTTCTTCTTCAGATAGTCCATGGTCAGTTGAAATGTCTCTTTCCCCATGGATACTTCTCGAAGAAACTCAAAGAGTCGACCATTTGAATCAGTTTTGTGTCGACAACCTTCGTCGAATCTTTCGCAAGCAACATGGTGTGGAAGAACCACAGTAGACAACACTTGAACTTCTGGTCCTCGTTCTGCTTATTCCCTCTGATCAGGTGTAATAAGTTGGCCGTCGTAATGTTTTTGTTTTTTGTCACCTTAAAACAAAAATTGTCCCCCTTTTCTAACACCTTCTTCATTTTTTATTCACTGGGGTATGATGAGCAGTTCAGCCCCGTGATCAAACAAAACTCTTTCAAGCCAAAACAGCCAGGCTTGTTGTTAACGCAGAACCACATCTCATGATGCATCTTATCGTTTTTAACGCGTCGCAACAGCAAATAATGGACCAACTGCCCATTGAACTTGAGATGTTACGACAGGTTTCTCAGGTGTCCAAAATAGGACCGCTTGAATCTTTTCTTCAATTCTTGGTCGACAAGAATTTTCTTAAATTCTCAATAAGCATCCATTCTTAATCTGACCGATATCTTTGTCGGGAAAGATCTGACCTCGTCAATTATCGTTCGAAGGTCATACCGCTCCACGAAAATGCACCTTGAAAGATATGGCACGGACAACGAATCATTATCCCCATCGTCACTATTACTCCCACTTCCCTCGTACTCTTCACTGTCACCACTGACACTCCTCTTGGCAACATCTTCACTAGAATCGACGTAGTCGCTTATCTCTTTTAACTCCGAATCTGATTCGGACACCAACTCTTTATTTTTCTTTCTTTTTGACACTTTTTCAACTGCCGCAGCTCTTCTTTTTCTACTACTACCAGCGGTATCGTCTTTTTGTTTAAGAACCAATCCTCCCAGACCTCTGTGTTCACTCGTTCGAATTTTAGATCTGTTTATCTTATTTACCACATACACAAAAAAAATCATATATCAAATCAAATCGATTGATTAAAAAACTGACATTTGGTTTAAATTTCAAAAATCTATAATATTTGATTTGATTTTGATTTGCTAAAAAAAATATATATATAAATGTTAAAATTATTTAAATAAATGATATTAGTTTTTCATAAATAATATAAGTATTTTATACATTTTAATCATTGATTGAATTTTAATGTACTTATTTCACATGCACTACAACACTTTTAGAATTCATTTTTTAAAGTTTTTGCTCAAGCCCAATACTCTAAGTTTAATTATCTATATGTAGTCTGGTGTATTTTTTGTTTTTAGATTGTTTCTTTCTTCTTTTTTTTTTAGCTAAGACATGCATTCATTTTTAAAGATTGATCATTCTATTAAATTGTACATTGTTTTTGTGTGATGTTAGACATGTGAACTAGAGTAACATCTACTATTTTTCAAATTAAAAATATTTAACCTTCGGAATAGTGCTAAAAAATAAGAATATTCACATATATTCATTTTGTGGTAGTAGAGAAAATTTTATTAAATCCTAATTAATGTATTTGACATAGTTGTTTCATGTCTCTGTAATTTTTTAATTCTCCATTCATCATTAGCTAGTTATAAACAAAAAATCGAACCAAATAGAAAATAACCAAACCAATGATTTTTGCTTTATTTGGTTTGATTTTAAAAATTAAAAAATTGATTAAATTAGTTTGATTTTGATTTTAATCTAAAACCGATCCAAAGGAACCATGAACACAATTTTTTTAAGGAAAACTGTCAAAAATACATCTTCATTTATTAATTTGGTTTGTCTCCAGTTATGTTATAGGACCAAATACATCCCTCATTATGAAACTTAACAAAAATACCTTTCCATCATGACAATTTAAAATTCACATGACCTAACATTTGTGTGATGTGGATGCCACGCGGCATACGACCTCAGTGTCAAATTTTTATTTGTTAGTATTCTTTTTTCATTTTCTTCTTTTTCGTTTTCTTCTTTTTCTTTTCTCTTTCTCTGTCTCAAAATTATTGGTGTCATATCCCCCTCTTTCCCACACCAGCTAAGGTTCTTCATATCCACTTATATCCCCTATTGCACATGTCAGTATTGATTATCCATGTGTTCTTGTTACATCCTTACATTCGCTTATTAATTAAGTTTGTGTTTATATCATAAGACTATATACACCTCTCTCGTTATGAAACTTAACAAAAATATTTATTTTTTAAACAATTTTCCACCATAACAAGTTAAAATCCACATGACTTGACATTTGATGAAGTAAATGCCATGTAATGTACCATCTCAGTATTAGATTTTTATTCTTTAATATTCATTTTTTCTTTTCTTTTCTTTTCTTTTCTTTTGTTTTCCCTTTTCCTTTTCTTTTTCCTTTCTTGTTCTTCAATTTCTTCTTCTTTTTTCTTTTTTTTTTCTTTTTCTTTTCCCTTTTCTCTTTTTCTTTTCCCTTTTCTCTTTTTCTTTCTCATTCTACCTCTAAGGATGTTCAAGGTTTGTGTAAAAACTAACCCAAATTAAAAAAAATAAAAAAATTGAATTAAGCTAATAAAACTAAATCGTATTTGGTTTGATTTTACATATTTGAAAATCAATAATATTTGACTTGTTTTGATTTTGTCAAAAGAAATCAAAGAAATAACCGAACCGAACTCAAAAATTATATATATATTTTTTATAATTATTTATATATCATAAATTGTTTATTAATAATAATTTTTAATATCTTATATATGTTTTCATCAAAATTTATTTATAACTTAAATATGTTGTATTAGATATACGTCATGTTAATGATTTATATGGTAATCTTAGAATTTTTTCGATCTTTTGAATGAATTGTTGTCTTTTTTTTCTTTTGAATGAATCATTTCTTTTATTTCGTATTTGGTTAATAATCAAACAATTGAATCAAAACGAACCTAAATCGATAACAATCAAATCAATAAATATATATTATATTTGGTATGATTTGGTTTTAATAATTTAAAACTTAGTATATTGATTTGGTTTTGATTTTGACCAATAATCAGCCTAAACCAACCCGTGAATACCCCTCTCTACTACCCCACAGTCCCAACCCCACCTCAAAATTGTTGATGTAAGATCTCCCTTTTTCC
Source organism: Capsicum pubescens (assembly GCA_030864215.1). Classification (NCBI taxonomy): domain Eukaryota; kingdom Viridiplantae; phylum Streptophyta; class Magnoliopsida; order Solanales; family Solanaceae; genus Capsicum; species Capsicum pubescens. The sequence continues at coordinate 283,997,826 of CM061547.1, read as the reverse complement.
CACCGGCTAGGGTTTCTTTATATTCACATATGTCCTTTATTTCACACTTCACTATTGATTATCCTTGTGTTCTTGCAAAAATACCTCTTACTTTCGTTTATTAATTAAGTTTGTCTCTAATTAGATAGGCTCAATACATTCAACTTAGTATGAAACTTTACAAAAATTACTGATTTATTAAACATTTTTTCACTATGACAATTTAAAATCCACATGACCTAACATTGAATGAGGCAGATGTCGCGTGGCATACCATCTCAGTGGCAAATTTTTATTCCTTAATATTCATTTTTCCTTTTTTCTTTTTTCCTTTCCATTTCCTTTTCTTCTATTTCCTTTTCCTTTTCCTTTTCTTTTTTTTCTTTTTCTTTCCCCTTTTCCCTTTTTCTTTCTCACTCTACCCGACTACCACCACTCAATCTAAACGCCACCTCAAAATTATCGATGTCAGATCTCTCTCTTTCCGACCAATTAGGGTTTCTTAATATCCACGTATGTCCTCGATTTCACTCTCATTATTGATTATCTTTGTGTTCTTACAAAATACCCTTCATTTCTTTTATTAATTAAGTTTGTTTTTTGTTATATCACAGGGTCAAATACATCTCTCTCATTATGAAACTTAATTAAAATATTCCTTTTCTAAATACTTTTTCATAATGACAATTTAAAATTCACATAGCCTGACATTTAGGTGAGTTGTATGTCACGTGGCATACCACCTTAGTGCTAGATTTTTCATTTCTTATTGTTCTCCTTTTCTTTTCTTCTTTTTCTTTTTCCTTTTCCTTTTTTCCTTTTTTTCTTTTTCTTTTTCTTTTCCCTTGTAGATAATGGAACTCCCCCCTCCCCCCTCATTCCTCAATGTGGAGCTTTTGACGTGAATCCGGTATAGTTAAGCTTCCATACGGATATCAAAGACCGGATAAAACTAAAATATATCATCAAATAGTTTGTGTTCAAGTCAGTGGTATGTGCTCGCCTTTGCTGGGAAGTACTTTATATCTAATATAAAACTTTTTGACGCAAATTCAAAATAATCCAACCCAATATGTGTACTGAATGCCGACAAGGTGAAAATAAAATAAATTTTTTTTTATCAAAGGTCTTTGGTTTGAAGCCTCAGGTACGAAGTCACATTTGTTAGAAAACGCTTTATTTTTCAGTGTCAATGTGAGACTTCACAACATAAGTTCAAAATAATTAAATAATATGAGTATGGAACACCAAGTGAAAAATGAAAAGAAGAAAAAAAAATAAAAGTACTCGACTTGTTTCATAGATAGACTTGGAATGAGAAGATATATGATAAGATAAACATAATTTGAAGCCCAATCAAAAAGGCTAGCCCAGTAAAATTAGACTTTATTAATTAAAAATCCATTTACATTGGACTTAGTTAATTTAATCAAATTATATTGCAACAATATTTATTGGATTTGGACTAATACTCTTGACTTTAAGACAAAAACAAAACTTCTGATAGATTTAAAAATATTTTATCTAAATGCCTACAATATGTTAATCAGGGTTTAGACCACAATTATCAATACAGTTTGGACTAATTGACCTTTACAATCAAATAAAATAATCATTGATTGAATTTTTAATATAGTTTTATTAATTGATAAAGGGAAGAAGTTCTTTATGAAATTGTTAAATGGGGCTCCTTCTTGATAAATCTATTGGGGCTAAATGCTAAAAAGTTACATGGGCCGAGATTTAAAATGAGGAAAAGCCCAAGTAACTCAATGCTAACCGTTTTTAATGTCGTTATTTAACTAATATTTATTTTTTTATTATTCTTGTAAGTTTTTTTATTAAAAACAACCGACCATAATCAAATCGTTGATTTTTATTTTATTTAATTTGGTTCATTGTAAAAATTTTAAAATTGATTAAAATGATTTGATTTTAGTTTTGATCAAAATTCGATATGGTCAAAATATCCTTCAGTTTCGTTAATTAATTAAGTTTATCTTTAGTTATATTATAGGGTCAAATACACCTCTCTCATATTGAAATTTAGCAACAATACTTATTTTTAAATACTTTCTCAACACGATATTATAAAATCCACACAATATGATATTTGAGTAAGGTGAATGTCACATGATTATCACCTTAATGACAGAGTTTTATTTCTTAATATTCTCTTTTCCTTTTTGTTTTTCTTCTTCTCTTTCCCCTTTCTCTTCTTTTTCTTTTTCTTTTTCTTTTTCTTTTTCTCACTCTACCACCCCACAATCCCAACCGTACCCCACCTCAAAATTATTAGTGTCAGATTTTCCTCTTCAACAACGATATAGTTTCTTCATATTTGCATGTCCTCGATTTTACACTGCATTATTGATTATTTTTATATTCTTGTAAAAATATTTCTCACTTTCATTTATTAATATCATATTGTCTCTAGCTATATTATATGGTAAAATACATCTCTCTCATTATGAAGCTTAACAGAATTATTTGTTTTCATACTTTTTTCACCATAACACTTTAAAATAACATACCCTAATATTTGAGTGAGATGTATGCTAGATTTCTATTTCTTAATATTTCTTTTCTTCTTTTCCTTTTTCTTTTCCCTTTATTCCTTTGTGTTTTTATTATGGGGTAAAATACACGTCTCTTTTCTAAAGCTTAACAAAATTATTCGTTTTAAGTATTTTTTCACCATGACAATTTAAAATAACATAACCTGCTATTTGAGTGAGATGATCAGTGCTGAATTTTTATTCCTCAGTATTTCTTTATCTTTTTCTTTTTCCTTTTCTCTTTCTTTCTCTCTTCCTCACTCTACCACCCCATAGCCCCGACCCCACCTCAAAATTATTGGTGTCAGATCTCCCACTTCATCTACAGCTAGAGTTTCTTCGTATTCAAATGTCCTCGATTTCAAACTCTATTATTAATTATTTTATGTTCTTGGAAAAGTACTCCCCACTTCCGTTTATTAATATGACATTGTCTCTAGCTATATTATAGGGTAAAACACGCCTCTCTCATTATGAAGCTTAACAAAAATATTCGTTTTTAATATTCTTTTCACCACGATAATTTGTAATAACATACCCTGACATTTGAGCAATATGTATGCTGGATTTTTATTTCTTAATATTTCTTTTCTTCTTTTTCTTTTCCCTTTATTCCTTAGTATAGGGTAAAATAGACCCCTCTCATTCTGAAGCTTAGTAAAAATATTTATTTTTAATATTTTTTCACCATGATAATTTAAAATAACATAATCTGACATTTGAGTGAAATGAGTGTCAAATTTTTATTCTTTAGTATTCCTCTTTTTTTTTTTGCTTTTCTTCTTTTTCTTTTTCCTTTATTCCTTAGTATTCCTATTACAGGGTTAAATACATGTCCCTCGTTACAAAGCTTAACAAAAATATTTATTTTTAATATTTTTTCAGCATGACAATTTAAAATAATATAACCTGACATTTGAATGAGATGAACGTCGAATTTCTATTCTTTAATATTCCTTTTTCTTTTTGCTTTTCTTCTATTTCTTTTTCTTTTCCCTTTATTCCTTAATATTCCTATTATAGAGTAAAATACACATCTCTCATTATAAAGATCAATAAAAATATTTATTATTAATATTTTTTTCATCATGATAATTTAAAATAACATAATCTGACATTTGAGTGAGATGAGTGTCGAATTTCTATTCTTTAGTATTCCTTTTTCTTTTTACTTTTCTTCTTTTTCCTTTTCTTTTTCCTTTATTCCTTAGTATTCCTATTATAGGGTAAAATACATGTCTCTCGTTATAAAGCTTAACAAAAATATTTATTTTTAATATTTTTTCACCATGACAATTTAAAATAACATAATCTGACATTTGAATGAAATGAGTATCGAATCTCTACTCTTTAGTATTCTTTTTTCTTTTTGCCTTTCTTCCTTTTCTTTTCCCTTTATTCTTTAGTATTCCTATTATAGGGTAAAATACATGTCTCTCGTTATAAAGCTTAACAAAAATATTTATTTTTAATATTTTTTCACCATGACAATTTAAAAAACATAATCTGACATTTGAGTGAGATGAGTGTCAAATTTCTATTCTTTAATATTGCTTTTTCTTTTTGCCTTTCTTCTTTTTCTTTTCCTTTTATTCCTTTATATTCCTATTATAGGGTAAAATACACATCTCTCATTATAAATCTTAACAAAAATATTTATTTTTAATATTTTTTCACCATGACAATTTAAAATAACATAACTTGACATTTGAGCAAGATGATAAGGTAAATACACCTCTGCTTAGTAAAAATATTTATTTTTAACACCATGACAATTTATTCCTTAGTGTTCCTTTTTTCCTTTTCTTTTTTCTTTTCCTATCTTTTTTTTCTTCGTTGTATCCTTTTCTCCTTCTCACTCTACCATCCCTCAATCCTAACCTTACCTCAAAATTGTTGATGTCATATCTTCCTCTTTTCCATCAGCTAGAGTATTTTCATATCTACATATGTCTTTAGTTACACATTCCATTATTTACTATCCTTGACTTCTTGGAATTTCATACTTCACCTTGACTTGCTTCAAATAGTAGCTTTATAATGAAATTTTAAAAAATAAAAATATAGTGTCAGAAATTTGAACTTGAAACCTCAAGGCAAATTGTGAACTTTCTGTACACTTCAATAATACTTCTTTTTACTAAAGTCTATTTATAGTGTTTCTGCAATTCTTATAGCCCTTGACCTTTGTCCACGCTTTAATAATGCTTCCTTTTACATTCATTTATGAAAGAAATATGCTTCAATAATACGCTTTAATATGCGCGGCTTAGGATATTTTGATATTTTGTTTGAGAACTTTGGTTTGCTTATTTGGTTAGATTGTATAAAAATTAAAGAAATATTGATAGTTTTCATAACTTGTGAGATTTTCATATTTATGAGAACAACACATACCTTAAGTTTTAAAAAAAAAAGCTTCTTACTTCAAATTAATCTAATTTTAAACAGTGATTCTCACATGTCTAGGTGGGCTCAAAGTTAAGAAAAAGACCAAAAGCTACAAGAATTGCAAGAATACTACAAATAAACTTTAGTAAAAGGAAATATTATTAAAGTTTAGACAAAGACCGAAGGCTATAAGAATTGCAGAAACACTATACATGGACTTTGGTAAAAAGTGTTGGAAAAATTTTCTCTAGCTAATTGAGGCGTGCCCACGACACTGTCATTCAGAATATTTTACTCAATATATGTGTATTATCAGACTTTAACAAAGATTTAGATTCGTAGAAAACCAAGTAAAAGAAAAAAAGGAGAAGAGGAAGAGACATGCTCACTGTTTTCACAACCTCAAACTTGATTAGATGGGAAAATATTTATAAGTGAATTAAGTGATATGCCTATGTTCAAAAGCAAGGAATGAGTTATCACAAGAAATTAAAATAATGGCTAATAAATGAGAGGCGAGATAAAAGATTAGTATATTATAGATAGAAAGGAATAAACAATATAATTAATATTATTGTTTTTAAGATATAACAATTACTGTACTTTTTATAACAAAAAGAAGCATTATTAAAGTGTAGACAAAGAGGCTACAAGAATTGCAGGAACACTATGAACAGAGACTTTAACAACAACATCAGTCAAGTATAGTCCCACAAAATGGGGTCAGAAGAGTAGTGGTGGAGCCACTATTTTTATTAAAAGGCGTCAAAAGATAAAGAAATGAACATACGAACTAGTCAAAAGGAGGTTCGACGTCTATTATATATCAAAAAAAAATTCAATCAATATGTATAAATAGTATAATTTATACATACTATACAGGTTCAAACCCCCTGACTCAAGCTAGCTTCGCCCTTGCTGAGGAGGATAGAGTGCCTGCAAATCTTACCTAAAATAAATAGACTTTAGTAAAAGGAAGTATTATTAAAGCTTAGACAAAGCAAAGAGGGGCTATAAAAATTTCAGAAACACTTTAACAGACTTTAGTAAAAGGAAATATAATTAAAGTTTAGACAAAGACCAAAGACTGAGAATTGCCAAAACACTTATACAAGCTTAAGTGCTTGGTAAAAAAATAAATCTAAAACGGAAGACCAAGACCTTAAAGAAATATTCCCTCCATTTTAATTTGTTTGCCTGATTTTGACTTGGCGTTTTAGAAAGTAAATTTTTTTAAATTTTGTGATCCTAAACTAATCATACGTAAAATATATCAAAATGCTCTTTAATCTCATGGTCACAAACATGTCACCTGAAAAGTTAGAATGAAAAAATTGCTAAAACAAAATAAGCATATTTTGTGAAATGGACAAAAAAGAAAGTAAGACCAACAAATCGAAACAGAGAAAAGTATCAGCGTTAGACCAAAAGATTTAAATAATTGGTTGAACAACTGTAAATTATTAAACCCCATGTCATATTTAGTTGCATGATTTGCAAGTGACTTTATTTTTAAGCAAATTTATACAAAGTGTATATTGTCATTTCTAATTCTTTGTGTATATTGTCATTTCTAATCTTTCACGATGGATGTATGTTGGATCCTTCACAAGTAATGCTTATGTTTTAGAGGATTAGACACTGGTGTAGCAACATATATATTTTAGAAAGTTGAGTAACATAAATTACAATAGTTGAGTCCTTTAAGGTATCGATGAACTTAACAAAGCGAATTAGAGAAGGCGTTTACAGGTAGGGTGTAAGTTGACACTGATGTAACAACGACAACTAAATAATTCAATCTAACTGAGACGAGACAGCATACAAACTTGATAATGATCATGACAACGAGTTTAAGTTTAGTGCTCCGCGATCTTAATGGTGCCACCAAACTTGATATTGCGATTCTCAGAGAGTCGCGATATACAATGAGGATGAAAAGATTGATCGCACTAACGTATTTATGTAGAGAGAATTTCATTTCCCCTGTGGTGACATTGATAGAAATTGTCAACAACAATAAAAGGACATCAAGTGGAACTGCTCTTCATTTCTCAATTACAAGAGTCCTTAAATAGATAAAAAATATAATAACAAAACATGTCTGTTACTCCTAATTATTCTGGTATAAACTAATTCCACTAATCCTATAGCCTAAACGCTAGGAAACAACTTATTTGACTCCAAATAATAGTAACAAACAAACCACTACCCCGCAAATAGGGAAAGGATGTCTATTACTTCTCAATGGAAATGGAGAAACATTGAAGGCTTGAATCATTTCTTTCTATATTTTATCCATTTATTTGAAGAATAATTTGTTAAAATATATTTATTTCAAAACAGTATTTATAAGGCACTCCAATTTTATTTGCTATCTATTAATCATATCTATATCTATAATATATTAAAAGTGTGAAGACCTTAAAAAGTGAATCAAGATTTTTGTCCTTCATTAAAATGACCCGCAATAGATAAAACTATAATTTGCTATTTTCTTTGAATTATTATTTAATTTATTAAGCCAATATAATTTAATTTTCCTTCCATATTAATATAATAATATGTTTTTCATATATATTTGATTCCTTATAGAATTTGTGTCAAAATTTCTTTCTTTTTTAGTGTCCTACTATACTTTGGATGGAAATTTAGATGTAAAAATTCAATTAGAGTCATGGCTTAAATTCAATTAGACTTTGTATCTCCCCGGTCTGATGCCAAAGTAGATACATGATCGTGAATTCTTCACAGAACAATCAATTTATTCTACCCTGAAAATAATAATCCATGGTTACATTAATTTTATTATACACAAGCTTGGAAAGTTAACATATCTAAGGTAAGAACTAAAGAAGGTAATTAGCAGATATTAAAGATAGAAAGAGGCTGAACTTTCATGTGTCACACTTCTAGAGAGAATAAACCATAATAGAAAGTTTGAAACATTAAATTATAGACTTTGATAATGTTATGGTAAATTTTCTCTCCTCGATTGTTAAATTATTTTATTTTGATGTATTTTATTTTTTGTTCTTGATGTATGTATTTAATTTAGACAATTTTTACTTTCTTTGTTAAATTGTGTATTTCATATGCTCATATTGATTAGTTTTGAAGATAGTCAGGTTGTTAATAGTATTAATCTGTGGAACAATAATATTTTTTGTTCAAATAGTTTATATATCAATTATGGTGAAAATTGTTAAAGTAAGTAGAGCTATAGTTTATTTTTTGTTATTGAATTTTTATTTCATTTTCCTTTCAATTTGAGCATTCAAGTATTATGTTTTTTTTATATATATTTTAATGTAATTCAGATATGTGATTGTGTTTATATTTGAGAAAATGCATTGTTTACATCTTGAACTATAAGTGAAATTGTTGAAACACACCTCAACCTAAAGGAGAACTTATTATCCTGGACTAATTAAAATCGTATTTTGGACAACCTTAAGAGTCTACGTGACACATTTGTTCAGCCAAATGAAAGGTTGCGGTGTGCACGCGTATTATTACACAGATGGGCCCCACGTTTCACTAAGTTAATAGTCGATTCACAGTGTTCATTTGCACTCAAGTTGATCCTAAATCACATTTTTTCGTTTTCGAATCAAAGAGAGATTTGAAGAAGAATAAAGAGAAGGAGAAATAGCCGTTGATTTTGAGTAGAATCAAGCTACTTCCATGGAGGATGAAGAAGAATAGGGTTTAATTTTGGTAATGAAGGAGAAATAGCCGTTGATTTATTATTTAATTTCGCTGTAGACACATGTCACATTTTTATTGGTTAAGGAGAGATAAAAATAAAATTCATGCGCCTTCCGTGTGTTGAATATACCACGTATGCATTTAAAGTTGTCATCCCTTTTAAGTTGGCAGTGCATTTTCTCTTCATAGTTGTTGTACTCACAGTGCTTCGCATATCTCAAACAAGAAATCATCTGGATTTTTAGGGAAAAAGGGGATACATAAGGTGAAGTGAATGTTCATCCCGGCCATTTGTGGATGATTTTCGGGGGGAATAGAGCACAGTTGGTAGAAATGATAATCACTACAACCGTATGATGCAGAGTCGGAGAGAGATTCCCCACAAGCGTTACAATCAGAATCACTTCTTATGTGCTTTATGAGTAATATTAGTCCTCTTGTTGGACCAAAAAGAAGTACTTGGGATGATTTATGTGAAGTTGGTGTTCTCCTGACCATATATCATGACTTGGGTGTTTCGATAACTCGAGACCACTGGGTAATTGGGAGCAAGTATCATGAAGAAAGTAGGTGCATTGTTGACAACTATAATAGTACTCGCTACCCGCAGCTGGACCATGTTGAAGTTGGAGTAAGGTTCAATGTTTTCTTCAGTTAGTCCTGAAAGACAATACTGAAACTGTTTGGGGCAAACATCGCAGCAGAGTTTTATGATTCGATATTCTTCAGGAAGGAAAAACAGATAGAGGATGTGATCGTCCTGGACGGTTGCACGTGCTTTTTGCGCTTAAAACTTTACATTCTTCGTGGAACCAGAATTTACAATCGTTTCACTGGCAAGAGCTATTCTTGGTACCACAATATTGCAACTATGGTTTCTCTTAATCTCATAATTTAGGTCATGTCCTATACAGTTTACAGGTCCCTTTTTTTGCTCTTGGGCTTCGACATCTGGGTAAAACAATAATTTGTGTACTTTATCATAACCTATTTGAGTCTCAGCCGTGGCATCTTGATACCACAAACAAGGCAAACTACTCGGTTTGGGGCGGACGTGCAAGAGGATGAAGATGCCCTATGCAAAAGTTTCAATGGAGGTTTTGAGAAGGGTGTTTGGTGGGAAAGATTTAAGGCTATTAGCAAAAACTAAAAAAAAATGAGGTCAATTCATTAGGAAACTTAAATAGGCATAATACATAAACATGCCCTTTAACTTGGCATCAGCATGTATAAAGTTGAATAAGTAGACACAGACATCCTCACTGGCATCGACATGGCTATCTCACACAAATTACCACGTAGTTTAAGTACCTACTTGTGCACGCCCATAGTTTGGAGGGCATTAATGCTAGTTCAAGCCAAGTTAATGGACACATTTCTGTATTACTCCCTTTAAGGTATTACACACATGTTTATTTGATAAACACATTGTTTCTGCTACCTTATTCCCTAAAACTTGTTCATTTCTCTCTTTCTTCTTCGTCGACAATGGCAACTGCAATCCCCCATGTTTCCTCTGATATAACCCACTCCACTGATATATTTAGGTGTATTTGGGATTAAATCCCGCGTTTGGATGGGTTTGGGGCCATGGAAAATGTCTAGTTTGACCTTAAAATTTAAAATTCGGGACTGGAACGCCGTATAAGGCTTCACCGCGACATGCGGAAAATCGCGATGAGCTACTGGAATTGACAATTGTCAATTTAAGGCTCATCGCGACGCGGTGGCCAGTCAAACGGGAACGCTGACACTAAAAATGATCTAACTTCTTCACCGAGTGTCCGTTTTAGGCGAATTTGGTATCGATGGAAATCTAATTCGAAGATCTTTCATTTGATATATAGTAGGCCACCCAGTTCGTCATATATAATGAGTTATGATCAATTGAACTTGATCCAAGTTTCAACGTTCACTAAAACTGGAACGATAGGAAAGTTTTCAACCCGTCTTTGAGTTAAGGGACTTCTATGATCTCAATTCATGCTCAACTAGATTCACACACTACATAATTGATTACACACTAAATTTGCATAGGATTCATGAATTTTGCAACCTCTATGTGAAAGAATAGCGGTTTACGTTCTAGCCCGAAATGCGGGGTGTTACAGAACTCATCTCGAAAAACATCATCCAGTCAGTTTACGACAAGTGTCCTTTTAAGAAAAAAGCTCATAGCTACAAGTTGCAACCTTTGGCTTATACTGCAGTAACCATGCTAGCTGAGAGGAAAAAATTCATTGATTTCGATGAACAAGGCAACCCCATGAGAGAGCGTTCTCGTACTCTAAGATCTTGTCTGGTTCCTCAGAAAGACAACAAGTTGGAGAATGAGGCGGAGTCGTCCCATGGCAGGAATTATAATTCCAATTCGCGAACAACCTCAACCTCGTCCTCGAAATCAGGCAAGTCTAAACCCATGGCTCATGTGGTGTTCAATTTGAATGATGTCTTTCTACAGCTTAAGCGTGAATGGTTTACCGAGATGAAGCATGTGAACATTCTTTACTTGGGAAGATGGGAGAGCACAAGCCAGAAGCATATTGAGGTGGAGGAACCTAAAGATTTAGAAGGCCTGGCTAACTTAAAGTACGTAAAATTCCTGAGTTAATTGCAAGGAATTTCAGGGATAACAGGGATCCCCGAGTCGATTTCAAAGCTGTGGAACCTTAGTGTCCTAGATCTGAGAGCTTGCCACAGTCTTGAGGTGATCCCACAGGGCATTGGTTCACTTCATAATTTGACACACTTGGACTTATTGGAGTGTTACTTGCTCAGTGGCATGCCAAAAGGTCTCGGGGAACTAACAAATCTTGTGGTGCTCAAGGGATTTGAAGTTCAAGATTCGGCAGAAAAATCACACTCATGCACTCTGGAGGATTTGTTGGCCATGACAAAGCTACGTAAATTAAGTATTCATACGGAAATCGAGGATTTTCCAAGATGCAGTGACTTGGAAGTGCTGGCGAAATTCAAACAACTCCGCATCCTTACTATAGAATGGGGAGGAAATTTGTTTCGGAATAATCCAGACTCCGGTACTGTGTCCTCCGTTTCAAAACCTGGTATGCTGGGAATCACAAGAACAATGACTCGTACTTTTACCCGGAGAAAGGTGGATGAGGATGTCTCACCGCCAAGTGGTGTTCCGTTAAAATTGGAGAAGTTGGACCTTAAATGTTATCCTAGGTGAAGGGCTTCGACTTGGCTAAAACCTGAGAATTTGAAGGAGCTCAATAGACTGTACATTAGAGGAGGGGAACTTCGCGATTTGGGTCAATTACAGTTTGAAAAGGTTCCAGCACCTTAGAATAACGTGAAAACACTGCGTCTCAAGTACTTGACAGAAATGGAGATGGACTGGATGGAATTTCGAGAATTGTTCCCTGAGGTGGAATATCTGGAGAAAGTGAAATGTCCAAAGCTCACTATGTTCCAATGCAATGCCCATGGAGTTTGGAAGGACAAGAAAATTACATTTTAATGTTGTAATAACATGTCTATGTTGCTTGTGGTTATTTTACCATTTCATAGATATTTACTTTTTGAAATGAATAATGCATTCTTGTTATGGTTGAATTTGACAACAAAAGGAGAACTTTCCTTCTTCAATCCATTTTGATCTGTCAAAATTTAACTCAAACCGTCAGTTTGTTATCCTAGATGGAAAAATTTGCTTTGTTAGCTTCTGTATGACACCTGATTATTTCGAGCCCAACGCATACACTTGTCCAGAAAAGGATAAAATAGCAGACAATAGAACCATAAAAGTTAGGATCATCTTTTGTTTATTCAGTATTTATATTAGGGCCGACTAATTTTGATTCGCACCAGATAACGCCTACTAAAAAGAAAAGAATTTTTGCGTTTTGCCTTCTTTTAGAAAATGTATTATCAGATATAAAACAAGTAGAGGAATGGGAAAAATAAATAAATAAATAAATAACAATTAATTGTCCATTAATAGATGCCCTTTAAAGTAAACCAAAAAAAAAAAAACTCTATAGAATTTGTTTGGTTCCTCTCAATTGAAGTCACTGGCTATTTCCTAGATTTAGATGTGATAATAGGGGAAAACATAAAAAGAAAAATTATATAAGGGAAAAGGCTCAAATGCGCGATTGAACAATTAGAAATGGCTCATATATGTCATCCGTTAATAAATGTTTGACAAGTTTATGCCATTGTCGTTACAAAAAGGGATGATCGATGAGAGGGTCTATTGATTTTTGTAATGACGATCTCATAGATGAGCCAATTTTTTAATGGATAACATAGATGAGTCATTTCTAATATAGTTCGATGACATATTTGAGTCTTTATACATCCATTGCCAACTAACACATAAAAGTAATAATGTGGTCGTCCTTAATCAGAGGTCCCATTTTCGAGTCTGGGACATTTGACATGGAATCTCCTTTAATAAAAAGTGTTTTATCTTCGTACCACAAACTTGAATTAATAGCATCTTTGGAGCAAGTAAAGGTGAAGCCATGCATTTTCTACCAAGCAACTTGTTATTTTGTTCTTAAACCACTCAAAGATCATTTGTAAAAAAGTAAAGAGAGAGTGAATTATGGTCAATTGGAAGAAGATATGGGATGCATGGGACATTCGTGTTGTGATTCTCTTCAGCCTTACTCTCCAAATAATCCTCATCTTTTTCGCGCCCCTCAGAAAGCGTGTTTCAACTTACTACCTGACACTGCCCCTCTGGTGCAGCTACTTGCTCGTAGAATGGGCCGCTAATTTTGCAGTCGGACACATCTCCGACAGCAACAAAGGGAATGGCAATAAGTCTGCTGGCGAGAACAAAGTTGAAGATGTTCTTGTATTTTGGGCAGCTTTTCTGTTAGTACATCTCGGGGGCCCTGACACGATTAGTGCCTTTGCCCTCGAGGATAATACGCTGTGGCACAGGCATTTCCTGGGTCTCATGACCCAGGGTGGAGCTGTGGCCTATGTTTTTCTCCCAACAGTTTCCAGAAACAAGCTGTGGATCCCAGCAGTGCTGATATATGTGTCCGGAGTGATCAAGTATGGTGAGCGTATTTGGGCTCTGTATCTTGCGAGTTTAGATCGGTTTCGTGAGTCCATTATGAAAGATCCTGATCCCGGCCCAAACTATGCAAAGCTGATGGATGAATACTCTTCGAAGATAGCAGCCAACCTACCGACAAACATAGAGATGATCCACGAGTACCATGGCGATTTGGAGGCGGAAAAGTCCGTTAAAAGAAAAACGCTATCTGATGTTGAGATAGTGGAAGAAGCTCACTACTTCTTTGAGAAATTCAAAGGACTAATTGTTGATCTGATATTTGACTTCTGCCAACGGAATGAAAGCCGAAATTTCTTCCTCAGCTTAGAAGCTATTGATGCTTTTCGAGTTATTGAGGTTGAACTCAATTTCATTTATGATGTTCTTTTTACCAAAATGATTGTGGCAAACTCTTATTGGGGTTATGTATTTCGATTGATCTGTTTTCTTCTCGAAGTTGCTGCCGCAATCCTCTTCTACCGTTGGGATAAAAGGGGACTTCCAAGGTGGGAGATCGGAGTCAGTTACACCCTTCTCCTTGGTGCTCTTATCTTGGATTTCAGTTCCTTTTTGATGCTTCTTTTCTCTGACTGGACGGCAGTTGCACTGAAGAAGAAGGGGTATGCGTTACCGCGTTTGCCTATGCCTTTTAGATGGTTGAGCCGTAGGTGGGCTGAATCCGTTTCACAATTCAACTTGATTAACTATTGTGTGCGTGGGCGCTCCAAGTTTATGGAATTCATATATCGATGGCTTGGTTTTATTGATGTGCTGAATAGGATCGTGTTCGTGAAATCCCAGAAATTCACTGCTGAATTGAGGGAATTCATCTATGAAGAAATAAAGAATAAATCTTCACTCGCGGAGGATTTAGATACAGCAAAGGAAATATGGTTAGCGAAAGGAGATTGGACTCTTCGCGCCAATAGCTCTAGTCATCTGCTTCCTTATATTACTGAGTCTAATTTCGACGAGATCCTTCTGGTATGGCACATTGCTACTGAACTCTGTTACAGTAATGACTGTTTTGTTATAGATGGTGATGAAGCAAAGAGTTCCCCGGAAAAACCACCTGCCAATTACCGCGAGATATCAAAGGTTCTTTCAGATTACATGCTCTATCTCCTTGTGATGCAGCCTGCAATGATGTCGGCTGTGGCAGGAATCGGACAGATTAGGTACAGAGACACTTGTGCTGAAGCTGAAAAGCTCTTCCGCAGCAGAAACATAATCTCGAGTACTAATAAGGATCAATAATTTCTTTACTTGTAGCTGCCTAAAGGGAACACCAAATGAAGAGGATGGCCAAGTCCAAAACCGTAGAGAGAAGAAACATGAAAGAGCTTGTAAAGCGATCCTTGGAGTGAATGCGGCGGTCAAGCCAGTGCAAGTGAAGGGAGATAGAAGTAAATCGGCCTTGTTTGATGGACGTCGTCTAGCCAAAGAGCTGGACGAGCTTGGTCATGGCATCGATAAATGGGCGCTAATAAGCAAAGTATGGGTTGAAATGCTGTCCCATGCTGCTATTAACTGCAAAGCCAATAACCATTGCAAACAGCTTAGCAAAGGAGGACAGCTTGTCACTCTTGTCTGGTTGTTGATGACTCATTTTGGTTTGGGGAACAATTTCCAAATTGATGAAGGTCATGCTAGGGCAAAACTCATTGTGGGCAAGTAGCTTTTTTTCTTTTTCCACACTTGGTGTATTTCATTATGAGCATTTCAATTAAACATCATGATGTTTATTGTGATACATATAGATCGTTCTTCAGGATTTACATGTCTTTGTTTTTTCAATGTACTCCTATTACATGAACTCAGTCTTAAGTTCTTGAAATAACTAGATACACTGAACTACTATTTCTGATATAGCATTGTCAAAACTTGAGCTACTGGAATTGGAGAAACTAAAAGAGATCCCCCTTATTTTAGTTGAAATTCAATCATTAAAGGTGATTGCGGTGAAGTATTGCAGTCGATCTGTTGAAGATTCAGCTCGGGAATTTGAAGAAGAAAAATAAGAGTGTGAACATAAAGAGTTGAAGATCATCATTACCCATAAGATAGAAGACGGCACTGCAAAATTAAGAGAAAAATTTTCCAAGTTTATTTGTCGCCGACCAGGCTTCGCCTTTACCTCCATTGCAACGCAGTGATTACACATGATAGATTAATAGGTTTATCACGTTTTAGGAATAAGTCATAACTCTATTTGGTTATCTTATATTTAGAAATATCAGTGTCTAAATATTGACAAATGGTAATAGTTTGATCTAGTCCTATACGGTGACAAAATTTGTCGATTTTCCCTTGTTTTAGTTGTGGTTCTTATCGGAGTTGGAGCAAGTGTTAGTCAGAAGGTTATTTGCAAACTGTCTGGTTAGCGGAAAGAGCAAACTTTTGGACGAGACATGAATGGAACTTTTGTTGTTCATACTGTATTGAATTCTTATATATAAAGGAGAAACACAGTGTTCAACATATTGAATCAAGACAGAATGAAACAACATGGATAGTGAGAATTCACATAGACGGCCTCAACTTGCCTGGATTTGACGCTTAGTTGTTATAATTGCAACAACCACTTCTGTCTAGATTATTATTCGACAGTCCATCAGCACACTCATTTGTACAATTCAAAATTCTGCAACTGCAAGTCTATAGCAATGCATTACAAAAATACAGCTGCAGTGATTGGTTTTGGAAGGAAACAAAATCTTTTACAAGAAAAGATGTGCAAGAACACTAGAAAAGAAAGCCTAACTGAAGTTAACTAGAACAAACCAGCAAGTTCTAAAAAATTTAGAGATAACAGTCAAAAACACACTTGAAGTATCACTTTTTTGGAGTTCCATACCTGAACTATCACCAACTATTCATCAAAACACACCTCGAAACTTACTAAACCAAGTGTTTGAATACAATCGCCAAAAGGCGCTTGACAACTTAATTTGCCCATACCACATGGCAGCTGATTCATTAATTTCAAGGTATGCTTTGATAATTAGTTGGTGATAATTCAGGTAGGGAACTCGCAAAAAAGTGATACTCTCTCGATATCTCTTCCAGCATCAACTTTCTCCACAGAGCAGTATCACAGAATGTAACTTGGGCATCCTCTAACGATCATCTTTCCTGGCAGTGGCAAGTCAGGTGCAGCAACAATTTCCCTTAAGTTATCGCATGAGAGACCCTCAAAATCTCCAACATATGCTCAACTCCAGTGGTAACCTCAACAATCTCCTTTGAATTCCGTTGATTATCGGCCACTTTCTCCCCACTAAGAATGCTCTCCATTTCACTGCGTCCCTCTATCCAGCAGAATTTCATCTTTCTTGTGCTTTCGGCACCCAAACTAGATAAACTTTTGATGAATTGGTTATCAATCAAGAAAAGGAATTCAGCTTGAGCTGCTAAACGCTCAAGACCATGGGGATAATCACTGAAACCACGGATCTCCAGAGATCGCTGTAGCTTCCTGCACTGACAGTCTCCCCCCTCCTCCTTACACTGACAAAGTTTTCTCGTTCGGAAGAAGGTATCTCTATAAAACAGTTCGTTTTGGTAGAAATACTTACCTCCAATATCATTCTCTTCCTCGATGGGATGAACTAGGAAATGGAAACTTTTGCCAATAGTTGGATTGTTCTTCAAGAGTTGAAGAACTTGAAAGCTATCCACAAATATGTCAGGCATAAGACTGCTGGAAACTTCTTCAAGTGGCCAGCTGGAGATCCTCCAGGGACAGTGAAGAAGCTCTTCGGGGTGGCATGTTCCGTTTTCATCTTCATTTTCTCCATCTTTCATCTTTGGTAGCTCAAGGCGATTCAAACAAGTCAACTTTGAGATACCATAGGGAAGTTTCTCAATCGACCCCTTCAAGACTTCAGATATCTCCACATCCTTGAACTCTTTTACGTTTGAGCAATTTCTGAGGAGAAGGCTACGATGATTCTGAAAATTCTCAAAGGATGGCAAGTCTACAATGAGAGATCCAGAAATTCAAGCGTTGTCACTCCTTCAAGATTCGGAAGGTGCTGACAACCTCTTAGAGAAAGATGCTTAAGCTTTTTGAGGTTTGATAAGGATGGCAAATGTGTTACCTCAGTCTCAGAAATATCAAGAAGGTGAAGATTCACCATATTCTTCAAGAAATCCACATCAACTTCTTCAAACCTTTTTGCAAAATGGTTCGTCCGCCTTTTGTATTTCCCCAAAATCTATATGGTAGGTTTATAGTTAATATTAATGAGTGAGAACTCAACAAGTTTATAAAGAAAAGAACAACACTATGACAATAACTATAAAATGTTGAAAAAAAAAGGAGGTATGTATTTATAAAGCCACTTGTTTCGCGAAAATTTTGACTTTTGAGAGTCGCCACTTAATTTTGAAAAAGAATTAAGAAAACCTTTAAAGAGTACTTCAAACGATTCAAAACAGGAAAATCATTTTAAGTTAGGAGATTCTAAGTAAGTGACTCCTATTAACGTTTTAGGAAGGTGTTGGGCACCTAAAACATCCGCTAACTTGCGGTTATCCAGACTGTTTGAAAACGTCTTTGATTAACTTCTAAAAGATTAATTTGTTGAAAAGTAATTGGTTTTTAAAAAGCGACTTGGTAGTGATTTTGACAACTTGGCAGGGATTTTTAACTAAGCCTAATTGAACAAAGGCAAACAGACACGTAAAAGGGGAAAAGGGAGGAGGGAATAAAAGACTTAGGCCATTGGGCCCAAATCAATCTGTCCTAAACTAGCTTAGGCTTTCGGCCCATTTCACCTGTCCTAAACTAGTTTCGAGCCTTTTGGCCCAAAATCCGCTCCACCTGTATGTAATACAACTTTGACTTCGAGGCCCAAATGAATAAATAAAAAAAATAAACTAATAAATAAAAGACGACAATAAATATATATATAAATAAACAAATAAAATAAAAGAGACTTTCTAATCCCTTGGCCTCTTCAAAGATGAGAATTTAATCCATTATTCCTCTTTCGACTTCTTGCATCCGTATGCTATATGATCGATGTTGGACTTGGTTTTGAGGTTGACTTGAGGAGATGGGCCTCATTGGCCCTTTTAGGAAAATGCAAAGGGAAAGAGTCCATTCAAGCGGATTCATGCAAAGAAAAGATAAAACACATTAATACATGATCAATAAAAGGAAGAGAGGGGGGGGGGGGGGGGGGAGGGGGGAGTAAAGGAAGTTAACACATGATCAACCGGAATAGAAAAATTAATACAGTAGTAGTTAATGCATGATCGACCGAATAAGAAGAAAAAAAAAATGAAAAAAATTACTTATAAGCAAGGTGACATGGATCCTAATAAATAATCAAAAGCCAATTGAAAATAATAAGACATATTTATATCAGTTCAAATAACCAGTTCAACCAAAATAGAAGAAATTACAAGTAGTTAATACATGATCAACCAAAGAAGAAAAAAAAGAAAATTAATAAGGGAAGAACGAAGCGAGGATGCATTCAGATAATGACATGCCCAGCTTTTCTTAGAGGGATTTAATCTACAAACATACATGGCCAGGGAAGAATGTGAATATGAACATGAGAAGAACACTCTATGGTCAAGATGGCATCCCTTTACTATAAAGGTTCTATATCATTACTTACTAAACATACTTTCCCGAATAGCCTCACGTTGAAATTAACTTTATACAAACAAATATCCCAGCAAATAAACATTCTTAAAACAGGAGTAAAAGCATTTTTAAGAAAAATCAGAGGAGAATAAAGAAAGAGTGAAAACTATGCACAGACATAAATCCTGACCGCTAATAGAGAGCAAATGCAACAATATTCATCAAGATACACCCTTAACTAGACAAAACTTAGAACACAACATCAAATTGCTGCAAGAGAAATAAAATGATATAGCAGCAGAACATACATGGATGTTCACTTATTTTGGTATCTTATGCAATGTTTTGTACCTTTGCATGACTTTAAATTACTACATTATCACCGGTGCTTTTGCCATTTCTCCTTTACCTCTTTAATAATTCACATTTGGAAATTGAAAGACATGTCACACAGGTTTGTGGCTTCAGAGCCAATACATCGAGTTTAACTCTATTAACTACTTATATCTTGAGCAGAACATGTAAAGGAAAACATTTGACCTCATAACAGAAAAATAAAAAAAATTCCAACTTATGCACATATAACGCGACATTCACATCCGAGATCCAAAACTCCGATTCAAAATTAGATGAACAAATGAAGAGTGAGCTAGAAGTAACACTCGATTGTGATAAAGAAACCCTGTCTTTCAGGTTTCAAAACCATCACACAATATTTTGGAAACGCACAACCAAAATAACTTGAGACTCATATAAACAAACAAACCACAATCATTTTTTTTTTATCCTTATTCTTTTAAACACAGAACGAATCCCAAGCAGACTTTGTGCAAAATTTATCGAAGCATAATTTTTAACATAAGTAATCGACAGGTTTTTGAACTCAATCGAACCATCTTCACAGAGTCTATAATTTAGCAGTACTAACAGTAGAAGGAAAAGGTGACTTAAACATAGGGGAAAAGACCTTTTCAAAATTACTTGATGTTATGATTGTGCGTTATTGATTATAATTGCTTGATGTTGTTGATGTTATGATCATGATGTTTGGTAATTCGACTTTGGTGGTTGGAGGAATGAATTTGATCATGCTTTAATGGTGATTAATCAAAAGAAAGTTGGGGGTGGAATTGAAAATTGACGAAAAGGTTAGATTCGAATTAAGTTTGATTGATTGTTGATATGAAACGTGATTGAATTATGATATGTTGAAATGGATAGGCAATATAGGTTCGGGTAGGCAAAATTTAGAAATGATATTTTGGTTGAATGTTGGAATATGCATGTGAATGTTTCTTTCTAGTTTATAGTATTTAATTCAAATGTATTCATTTAGTCGGGGAATGCCCCGAGACACATTGTATTTATTCACCGGGAAATGTCCCGGCGTATTATGTTGGCGGAAGACGTTCGTGATGAAGGTCCGAGACACCGGGTAAAATGCCTCAGACAACTTGTTTGAATGTTGAATAATTCATCAAAAGAGCCTAATCCTCCTTCTTCTTCTTCTTCTTCTCAACATATGACTCATCAAATGTTGTCACGAACACATTGAAATTCTCAGAAGGATTTCATAATGCGCTCAATCCTTCTTCATGAATAACTCTTGCCATTGTTAAAGTTCACGGCCTTGGACGCCCTTGAGGTGTATTGTATCAATTGTGGTCAACCTAGTATGTGACATCACCTTGCCCATGATTCTAAAGTTTCCTTAATTAGCATCTTTGATTCATATGCTTAAAATTAGATTAGTTAAATTTCATCTTTTATACTCAAATTAATTGCACCAGAGACCAGCTATCCTCGTGAAGATAATAAGACTTCATTTAAAAAATGAATCAAGTAAGTAATTCATTTCTTACATGCTTACCTCGCCGATGACACCCCTATTTTTACCACCCAATCCCCGCTAAGAGTTGGTTTTAGAGAAAAAAGTATTTTTATTTAATTAAAATGACGATTTGAAAAGAATTATTTATTTTACAGAGTCGCCACTTGAAATTGAGTTTGAGACCTCCCTCGAGTCTCGTGGTTCTAGCACGGTCGATTTAGTGACTTATGCTTGACTTAATAGTTACATTGCTTTATTTACCTAAGGATTATGAGAGAAATCGTGACTTATATTTTCGGTTGAGGGGCATAACCATTAACCACACACATAATCAACCTCAATATATTAATTTTTTTTTTCTTTTTTCTAATCCGCGTGTTATTTTGATCAATTCTCGCCTATGATTATTAATATAAATTCTGAGCTTTTTTATTTGTTGTTCAAAATCCGCTAAACAACTTATAATTCAAATAACTAGAATCCCTTATAGTTACCGTTTCAATCAGGGGCAAAGCCAGCCCTTTGATAGAGGGTTCATTCAAATTCTTTCGACGGAAAAATATATCATTTATACATGATTAAAATTATTTTTATATATCTATAGTAGGTGTTGAACCCGTTTGACTAATATACCTTAGTAAAATATACCTTGAAGAATATTATGATAACTAAAATGCTAAGGGCTGGTAGTGAAGTTGTTAAACTGGACAACTAAATGATATAACAATTTCATAAAATTTTGTTTTTATTTTTTACAACGTCTGTGATAGGACATCAAACATGCAATTATTACTTCTATCCTACAAAATATAAGAATCTTATATACTCCATGTGCTGGAAAATACCTGCATCAGGAACAAAAAATAAATATATACAGAATCAAACTTTCAAAACCGAAATAAACACAATACTATTAAATCTACGAACTAGAGATAATTATTTGAACAATTTCATGTATTAACTAAAGATAAGATAAAGATCAGACGTTTATACGTGCAAGAAGTTTTCACGTGTCATTCCAATTTTACTCTAAATTTAACTATATAAAATTATGAAATTTTAAACACATGTGAAACTTGAGCAATGGGTTTAACTATAGCGATGTTTTCCATAATTCTGCTGGCTGAATGTTGAAGGAATGGGTTGCACCACTTCACTTTGATCTCCTTTAGTTTTTCACATTTCTTAAACTCAGCGGGGAGCTCCTTCAGTTTCTTACATTTCTGCAACTCCAGTCGCTCAAGGCTGGACAACAGCCCTCTGTGGCCATGGCCACCGAGCCACCTGATAATCTTGCTGAACCGCCCCACAACGGACCATACCTCAAGGTCCAGTGTATCTAATTTCAAGAATTTAAGACGGGGAAAATCACCAACTTTCATCTCCCAAAGACTACCCTCAGTCGCGTTGTTCTGCAATTTCAGGACCTCAAGATTGGTAAGATGCCTCCCAATAATTGGTATTTGATCCCATGGCAGGCGACACCCTGAGAGGGTCAACCTTCTGAGGTTTGAAGGGAGGAAATTCAGCGCCTGCACATACCGGAAATGTGTGGGAGCAGGATCATCGCTAAATAGCTTGAGAGAGACAAGTTGAGGTAGTAGGTCCAGTGTGGGAAGCATTCTCTCTTCGAAAAGACAGATGCATTTCAGTTTCTCAAGACGTGGTAACCTTCTCAGTATCTCTTCTGAATCTTTCCCGTATTTAAGAATTGGAGTCGACATTGTCCTCAGGTTGGACAGCAGCTTCCCTGAAATTTCTTGTTTATAGTCAGGTGCACCAAAAGAAGCACGGCCGTCTATACGCAAATGCCTCAAATTTCTCAGGTTCCAAATAGCATCAGGTAGTGCAACTTCTCCCCGTAATCCTATTGTAACAAAAGTTTCCAACCGCTGGAGGCTGCCAATGGAAGACGGCACTGAAGTCATTTCTCCCCGGACTTCTAAGTACTTCAAGAGAGTCATCTTTTCAATCCCAACTGGAAAGTCATTCCCCACATTTACGCTCCCTAAATCCAAAACTCTGAGAAGTTTGAAGTTGTGATACAGAGATGAGACATGAGGCCGGGGAAAATCAGATCTCCTGCCAGTTACCACCAGGCTGCGGACAAGTGGACCAGAAACTTCTAATGAAGTATTAGCCCAACAATTAGATGAAATGAGCAGCCGGCGATGATCACATGTTACGGAGACTGGGTTATTAGAATCAGCACCGCGATGATCAAAATCATCCACAGTAGAGACTTCGCTGTAACTGTCCATCAGCCGATAAACATTTTCTTGTTTGGCTTTAGCTAAGCAAAATTCATGTATCAGGTCACGGACTCTACATGATTTCACCCGATCCTTTGAGCTCTTTTGCTCCGCCATAATAAGACCTCTTCCAATTAGGAGCATTAGGTAATCCACTGCCACATCCTCTAAGCTCTTCCCTTCAGTTTGTTGTATTAATCCTTCTGCAATCCACAACCTGATCAACTTAGATGTCAGAATTTCATCATCCTGTGGGAATGCTCCGAAATAGAGGAAGCAATGCCTCAGACAATCTGGTAAATCCTGGTAACTCATTTCAATAATGCTGGAAAAATCTTGGTCGTTACCACCAATCTTGGTTTGTTCTAGCGATTCTTGCACTTCTGTCCAATGCTCAACTGTTTTCTCTGCATTAGCAAGAATACCAGCAACCAGAATTATTGCAAACAGTAGCCCCTTAGTTTTCTTGGAAAGTTGCATCCCTAGTTCCTTTAGCTCTGGAGGAAAAGATTCTCGTTGGAAAATCTTCTTCTCAAGTAATATCCAACTATCTTCTTCTCCAAGAGGTCGAAGATGATGTATATTATGTAGTTCAAAGCCAGCTGCAATATCCTGAGCCACATCATCTGATCGAGTTGTCAAGAGAATCCTACTTCCTGTGCTATCATCCTTTGGAAGGGATGCACTCAAAACATTCCATGCTTCAGCGTCCCACACATCATCCATTACGATGAGGAATCTCTTTCCATGTAGACGCTCGACCAGCATTTCCGGTAAATCAGAAAAGATCCTTCCACCAACTGTGTCATTATGCCCAGTGATATCACGTAAAATCTCAAGTAATAATTCTCGGTTGTCATAGACCCGGGAAACAGTGAGGAAAGCACAAATATCAAAGTGGTTGGAAACTCCAGGATCATTGTAGACA
The DNA here is from genome assembly GCA_030864215.1 of Capsicum pubescens. NCBI lineage: Eukaryota > Viridiplantae > Streptophyta > Magnoliopsida > Solanales > Solanaceae > Capsicum > Capsicum pubescens. The sequence continues at coordinate 283,973,530 of CM061547.1, read as the reverse complement.
CTCTTAGCAAGAGTCGTCTTACCAACTCCAGGCACGCCAACAATTGCTATGACACTTAACTGATGAGATCCTCTTGTCAGTTGATCAATTAATCTGTGCCTTTCGTCCGTAGAGCCCACCAGTTCCTCCTGCTTAGCAACATTTATCATGTCTCTGGAGGGCATTGTCAAATTAACAACCTCGGGCTCAGTAACATAGCTCATCTTTTGATCAAACACCATGACCTCCCTTCTGATTCTCTTCATTTCTCCAACAGCATCAATAAGAGAAAGTGAATGGTTGAATACAGTGCCGTCTCTTAGCAACAACGACTCAATGACATATTCAGCTCTGTAAGCAGCAGTCATTAGTTGGGTTGCAAGATTACTCCGTTTCTCATGCTCATGGAAATTCTCTCCACAATTTTTGAGAAAAGAACTTAGGTATTGCAGCTCGTCAGCAATTCCCAGTGCACGACGCTTCAGGCAATTGACTGGACCTGCCTGCTGGTCAAGTAGCTCTCTAAAATTTCTGATAAAACCCAGGTAATCTATTCTTATGATATTAACCTCAGGCAATGTCAGTGGAATGGGAACTCCGATTTCCGACTTAAGGAGCTTGATCTTTTTGATTAGATCAACAAGTGTAGTTTCCTCTTCGACAAGCTTGTGCTCTTCCAACTCGTTGAAATCAAAGAAGAAAAAGATGGTACATCCCACCTTAACAGCCAGATCCTGAATATGGGTGATCTGACCTTTGAATGTCAAATGTTCTGTATAGTGCTTGAAGGGATGAGCATCAGAAGTGCTGCCCCAATCTCCTATCTTTTCCAAGAGAACTTGAATTGGGTCAGCTTTAGGATCATCCGACTCCGACTTGTCACTCTCAATGAATTGATTTGGCGGGTCCTTAGCAAAAGAAATGAGGAAGGAGAGTTCATGGTGGAGGATTTCAAAGTTAACCATCGACGAATCCATCCAAGGTTGCTGGTTGTCTTGTAGATCTGCCAGACAATCTTGGTGAGTGTCTATGAAGGATGCCAAGTCTGGATCTGAAATGTCGGTCTCTGTTGTTAATGGACCCAATGCTTCGTGGACTCCCTCGTAAATCCTTCTGATGTCCAGAACGATGGGCTTAATTTTCCGCATCAGTTCTGTGAGCTTGTCCTTAATGGAAATTGTATTGTTTCCATCTTTTGGATCAATCACACACATGAAAGGAATACGTGCTGCTGCTTCGATAGCTATCGTTTCAGTATGGTTGGTGAGATCTTTCAGCTTCTCCTGGTCGATGCAACGTGTAGCTACAAAGCTAAGAAGATTTCTCAAGAACCTTAACTTAGTTATAAGTGGTCTGAGTTCTGAAAAAGTGGAAGGTTCCCGATAGCGAAGCAGATCCTTCAGATTGTCAATCAGAGAGTTCATGAACTCCACCACCAGTGTGTCTGGCATAGGAGGAGAAGACTTCGCAACTTTGATGTAAGCCTTTTCAATCTCTGGCTTGAGAAGTTGCACGTGATGCAGTACTTCAGCAGACCGCAGATCCAATTCTTTGGCAATATCTTTAACGCCCTTCAGAAGAATGGGTTGGATGTGACTTACTGCATTTCGTGCCACAACTTCGATTTGCAGTAAGAGAACTTCCAAATTCCCATTCTTCCTACCGCGTTTTGCCGTCCACCAGAGGAAAGTTCTCAGGAAGCCCAGCTCCAGTTTAAGCATTGGGATCTGGGATTCTTTCGAGGAAGTCACGCCCGGAGTGCTCAGCAAGCGGACCAGATGATTCAGGGAATAGTTAACACCAGTGTATGCCATTCTTTCTCAATGTTTGATGTGTTGGAGATAAACCCCCACCACAGAAATAATATTCGCGGTAATAACAACGGAAAAATAACTCTAAGAATTACTACACACTCAAAAAAAAACAATCTTTTTTTTATTTTTCCACTCTTCTATTTTCTATATGTGAAATTCTCTCACTCTCCGCAATGTTTCTCAATGTTTTTGTTGGTGTGTTGAATGAGGAGCTTAGCCCTCCTATTTATAGTAAAATCTGCCAAACATTCAACCAATAGGTGTGGACGGTGGACCCCTTCATGATGGAGAAAAATAGGGCTGTTAAAATGAGCCTAAATACAAGTGACTCGTCACCCGCTCAAAATTTAACGGGTTGGATATAAGATGAAATTAAAATTGTGGTTACAAATGGTAATAGCAGTACTGCTTAGATTAAGAAGGTCATGTGACCCAACCCGATGCCCAAAGTAAATTTGGGCGGGTCAAATGAGTCATGACCCAACCCGGTTTTTAGTTCAACCCATTTTAATTTTGTATATGATTATCTTTTTGTTCCAATATTGATGTCTAACAAAACCAAAATATTGACTTGCCATTACATCATTTTCTCTCTATGAAAATGTCCTAAATCTTTTTTTTCATATCCAAGGCTCCCCTCAATATCATACAACTCCGGCAACTGGCGAATAGCACAACTGAAGTTGGCTATTGAACTACGAAATGGCTAAATATACGTGTGTTGACGACACCTTGAGGTGTTTTGAATGGCTGGAGAATTATAGAAAATTGGCTGATCCTTCCACAATCAATCTCCTCAAAATGAACCTAAGATTTCTGAAGGTGTTTCTGATATCAGCAGAAAAGTTGTCAACTGAAGATACTTCTCCGAAAGATCTTATCAGTGATGTACAAGTTTGGGTCCAAAATGCTGGAAAGGCCATCCAATCACTTTGTGCCAATGCAGTAGAGGAAAGCAAGGTTACCGAGGTATGGCATGGAAAAATCGAGAATTTCACCTCGAAAATCAGCACATCTTACAGATCTGTTTTACAGTTGGATGCTAGAGTGAGCGCTAGCTGTTTGGTGGAACTGATCGACTCAGTGTTAAACAATCTGAATGATCTTCTAGGCCCCGAGACCAAACAACCTATTGACTCTACCAAGAAACAAATGGAAGTTCTTGAAGTGAAGTTCCGGTTTCTACGGAATTTTGCTTGGTTTAGCTCGCAAAGTTGCATCGAGCATCACAAGTTGGAAGATCTCTTGAGAATAATTGAAGTTGTGGTAACCACTGTGGCGTGTGTCTTGTTCCAGTGGTTATTCGAGGATATGGATACAATAATGGAAACCAAGTTCTCTCAGGTATTGCTGACGATTCATCTCATTGAGCCAGAGTTGAGGTATGCATACTTCAGAAGCCTGAAGCTTTCGCTGCCATCGCGGCTGAAGGCAAACATTCCCATGGTAGTTGCTATTGGCTTTCTATGCTGTTTCCACAACGATCTCAAGGAGCTACTAAGTCCCAAAGCATATCTGTTGGCTTCTGCAAGAGATCAAGTGTGCAACCTTTGCGAGGAGCTGAATTTTGTGATAGCATTTCTGAGGGATGTCCGAAAGATGGATGACAGCAAAAGCGCAGAGGATCTCTTGGCACATACCAAAGCTGTGGCCACAAAGACGGCGTATGTCATCCACTTGCTTCTTGTAAGCAGCAAGAATGAAGACGATGCCAGTCAAGCCAGCCCTTCCGTATTCTTTGATCTCCTAAATGAGATCGATTTCATTAAAAAAGAGATGATTACAGATAAGTATCTTGATCTCTGGAAGTCAATAAGATCAAACCTGATTCCAAAGGTTAATTCTTTGGGATTAATTGATTTTCTTTTAGGAATTTTTAATGTGGTCCTTGATAACAAGAATGATTCAATTGCTTTCGTTGGTCATCAACTTGAAATAGTCAAGACTGAGCTACTGTCCCTCAGATCTTTACTTCGCGTCAATGATCTTAAGACGGAGATAACTGATGTGGTACACGAAGCAAAACATGCTATCGGCTCTCTTATCATACGGGAAAGTCCTTGTTGGCATTGTATGTTACAGCTCTCAAATGTTATAATAAAAATTCAGGCTGTCAACAATAAAGTGGCTTCTCGCTTTGTTAGCGATCAGATTGTTGAGATTGGGGTGGGCACTAGTGCACAGAATTTGGATTCTTCATCAGAAGTACATATGCCTCCAGTGAAAAGTGAAATAGAAACAAAGTCTACAGAAGTCTGATGGGGCAATATCATCTTTTTCTCCTTTCATTCTTCAACAGAAGTACATGTTGCTTTCTTCGTGTCTAATAGTTATTTAATTTTCTGGTAGTTTAGTCAGATGTCTGTAATGCATCATCTACCAATATTCTAGCTATCTATGAAAGTTTGAATCTGTACTGCTAATAAAAGATAATTCTCGCATCCAGTGATCGTAAAGTAAATCCTCACAACTATACAATTGCCAAAGATTGTTAACGCGATTGGTCATATTATCTAGAAAGTAACAATATTGTACAAAGACCAAGTCTTTCTATAGGCAGGCTTCGTGAAAGGAAACTATATTAGAGAAAGGCCGATCACTCCATTAAACAAGCATGCACGCCCGGACACTTTCCGGTCCTTGCAGAACATGGACAATCTATTCGGAGACCCAACTCTAATGTCATGTTAGAATGGACCTTGGGCTTAACTCAACCCTAAGGTGTCGTTTGGTGCACGGGATAAGGTGAGATATCCAAGGATTGAGTTTGAGATAAGATCTATACTATTTTTGGTAGATAGTATAAATTTATCCCATCTCTCACGTGGGTTAATTTAAAATTTGCATATGACCTGACATTTGAATAACGTAAATGTCATATGGCATACCACCTCAATGTCAGATTTTTATTCCTTAATATTCATTTTTCCTTTTCTTCTTTTCCTTTTTCTTTTCTTTTTTTCTTTTTCTTTTGCTTTTGCTTTTGCTTTTCCTCTTTTTCTTTTTCTTTTCCCTTTTCTTTTTCTCTTTCCTCCTCTACCACCTCACAGTCCCAATCCAACCTTAAAATTGTTGCGTCAGATCTCCCTCTTCCTCACCAGCTAGGGTTTCTTCATATTTACATATTTACTCGATTTTACACTCTATTACTGCAAGAATATCATGTTGAATCCGTACTGCTAATAAAAATCATTCTCGCATCCAGGGCTTCAAAGAAATATAATTACTCAATTTAACAACCCTCGATGCCAGTCTAATCCAAAGGCATATATACAACGTTTGGTAGATAATAAAAATTTATCCCATTTCTTTCGTGGGATAAATTAGTCTAGGGATTATAATCCAAGGATAATTTAGTACGTACCAAACAACTCCTAAAGGTTGGAATCCCACATTGTTGGGGAATCAACTAGCGGTCTGCTTATATGGACTTGGGCAGTTCTCCCGCAAATGCTAGCTTTTCGGGTTGAGTTAGGCAAAACATACAGTAATATAGAAGTGTCTTTTGAAAAACATATTAGTTATGTCCCTAATGTTTTAACACCACTATAGCTGTTTAGGATTGGATTGAGTTTGGTATGACAAAAGTCATCTTTCAGGAAAATATTTTCAACCAGAAAGTTTCAATCAAAATTCCCTTCAATTCTATGTTTCTTGGACTCTTCAAAAATGTCAATGGGTGCATGTCGGATACTCCAAATGTGTGTATTTTTGGAGAATCCGACACGGGTGCAACTTAGCTTTAATTTGCTCCAATGATATTTAGAACTCAAAAAGTTCAATCAAACACCCTTCAATTAGCTACTATCTGGATGGTCGTTTCTAGTGACCGATATCTATTTGCAATATACATATGAATAAAAGTTAGTACTGTAATTCAAACCAACAGTAACTTCACTGATGGTAAATTATAATGGTAATACACTTCACGGAAGAAAAGACAAACACAAGAGCTAATAATGTAAATTTGCTCTTCAACATATAGACCTACTTCATTAAGGATCGCCAAGAGTTTTGTTGCAAGGCGATATAACTTCTGTGTTTTTCTTAGCCTTGTTTTCCAGGATGTCGCAAGCGCATTTACAGCAAATATGTAAATTACATGCTGTGCACAGAAGGGCGTTCTTCTTATCCAAATGGTCCTGAAATACACCACACTGGGACTTATATTCACCTTTTTCAACCAATTCTAGAGAGTGCTCAGCAATCTGAATGGTGCTACCAAACTTGATATTACGAGACAGACCATGTTGAGGGATGCAATGTGGATGAAAAGACTGATCACAATCCCTACAATGATATAGCCAATACTTGGGATGTGCATATGTTTCGCAGATCTCGCACAAGAATTCATCTGGATGGTCAGTAAAAGGGGGGAAAATGAGAGTAAGGGGGTGTTCATCCCATTGGACGGTGATAGTCAGCGGCGATAGAGCACAATCATTTCCTAGGTAGAAACGGCAAGCTTCACAACCGTATGACGAACCAGAGAGGGTTTTAGCACAAGCGCTGCAATTTTCATCGGAAACTGAAATTCCAGAAAGGGTGCCTGTGTGATTTATGTGCAATAGCTTTAGGCAATAAAGCACACTACATATCAAGGCGGAAGTCACATTCTCTGTTTGCATTCAAACCACCAACCATTAGTGTCTAATTTGCAATGACTGCATTGCCAGAAGAAACAGCAATACTGCGGTTGCCTTATGTAAAGTGGGTGTTCCGGGTGAAACGGGTGATACAGCTCCAGATCACCCGGTAACTGAGAGCAAGTTACATGCAGAAAGTAGCTGCACTGTTGACAACTATAATAACACAGGTCAACAATAGGCCTAATACAGCCATCACAAACTAGTTTATCCTTGTTTGAGTTATTTGAGAGCACTAACGGATGCATCTTGTGTTGAAAATTGTCAATCTGCGACGGCTTGAGATTTTCAAGGATGCCATTTTGATTAAGAAACCGCTCTAAAAGTTGCACGGTTTCATTAGCCTCCGGCAGCAGGGCCAGATTCAACTTGGGAAAGGCATCGATGTTATCATCAGCAACCCTGAAACCATAAAAAGAGTACAGAAATCAGTGTAGCTCATTTAAATTTTTGGTAGATAAAGAAACAACAGCGTTACTCTTTCAAATGGCCAAGCAAAGCATAGCGATATATGAATGAAGGGCAATAATTAATTAAGCTCCTTACGTTCTCCTTTTCCCAGCACACTTGACGTGTACAAAGAATCTGCAAGGCCCACACTGATAAACCCAATAATCAGGAAGGAGCTTTTCGCTGCACACATCACAGGTTAGATTGAAATTTTCAAATTCTTGTGGAAGAGAAAACTCCAGGGAGAGCGGGTGTTTATGGTCGCCGTGGTTGAACTTGTTGGGTTCAAAATTGAGAGGGAGTCATGTGGAAGCTATTAGTTGCAAACCATAAAGACAATAACTCAGATAACAAAGAAACATACTAAAAACATAATTTTATTATGTGATTTGGCCAATTGGCCTACATATAAAACCTAATATTAAAAACATAAAAACTAATGAGAGAGAAAATCTCTCTTAAACAAAGACTTTTTAAAGACTACATTGTGGATGTTATTGTGTTATGGTATGAGAAGGGATCCGGCTAATCTGGATTCATTGGAAAGTCTAACGCCAATTCAAGGCTCAAATTTGAGACTTCTGATAAAAATTGCAAGACTTTTTCTTTGACAATTAGGAATTAACTATAATTTGCTTCTTGGTAACATTTAATAGCTTTTAAGCATTTTTTTTCCCTAGTGTTTGAGTAAGATAAAAGAATTTTTGATCACTTACTTTTAAGTTAAAATAACAAAAATAAGGGGTGTTTGGCCATTAAAATTGTGAGTGTTCGAAAAAAGTAGTTTTTGTTTTCAAAGTGAAAAATGATATTTGAAAATTGGAGCTGTGTCTTGCCACGAGTATAAATTGAAGTTGTTTTTGAATTTCTATGAGTAATTTGGAGCGAAAAAATGCTTTTGGTGTTTTCCCAATTTCGGAAATCAACTTGACTTTTATGATCAAGCGTCTTCTCTGGAGTTTAACTCCGAAAAAAAGAAAAAAAATTATGGCCAAATACCCCTTTATCCAAAAGTCTTTGAGTTAAAATTTCCTACTTATGATTTTTGACTTAAAAGTCATCAGCAATAAGCTCATCCAAACAGGCTCTTAGAAAATTATCTTATAATTCAACTCATTGCATTTGTAAATTCAAAAGACATTTCATTTTTGAAGAACAATGGAGTACTATTTAAAAGGCACACTATACCAACTACATAAAGGCATAATACATAAATGTGCTCTTTAATTTGGCTTCAGCTGTCTATTATGCGCTCCAACTTTGGGTGCATATAAGTAGAAAATGACTTCACTGGCCTCTACTTGCTCCAAAAATGCCAAATACATTGTTAAACGTGTTTTTTTAGACGGATCTTAGGGTTTGACTAATTCGAGTTTGTGCTATCAAGTTCTACTTTAAAGATAAAACACTTTCTATTAAAGACTATTCCATGTCTACTCGACCTCTGATTAAGGATTACTAACTTTTGGTAGTAGTTGGCAATGATGTATCTAACCAAACAAATTCTCTAGAGTTTTTTTTTTTCCTTTTTCTTTATTGCTTTATTTAAAGGGATCTATTAGTGGACCATTGTTGCTTTTAAATTTGTTTCTTATTTATTTTTTCCAGAGTTTATTGTATCACTTTAGTTAAATTTTCCTATTCCTCTATTTTTTTCATCTCTGGTAACACTTTCTAAAAGAATCTATAATATTTGGTTTGGTTTTGATTTTGCTAAAAACAATAATAATAACCAAACCAAATTGATAAATTATTTATACAAAATGTTAAACTTATTTGAATATATGATATTAGTTTTTCATAAATAATATAAGTATTTTATACCTTTTAATCATTAATTGAATTTTAATGTACTTATTTCACATGCACTACAACACCTTTAAATTTCCTTTCTTAAAATTTTGGCTCAAGCCCAATTAATTGTCTATATGTAGTCTGGTGTATTTTTTGTTTTTAATTTTTTTTTTTTTTGGCTAAGACATTCATTTATTCTTCAATGGTGTGCCCCTTTGATTTGTATGCCTTGATCATTCTATTTAAAGTTGTACATTGCTTGTGTCTGATCTTAGACATGTGAACTAGAGTAACATGTTAAAACCTTTGCAATAGTGCTAAAAAATAATAGAATATTCACATATATTCATCTTGCGGTATTAGAGAAAATTTTGTTAAATCCTAATATTAATTTGAAATAGTTATTTCAATTCTTCGTAATTTTTTAATTCTCCATTCATCATTAGCTAGTTATAAACAAAAAATCGAACCAAACAGAAAATAACCAAACCGATGATTTTTGCTTTATTTAGTTTGATTTTAAAAATTAAAAAATCAACTAAATTAGTTTGATTTTGACTTTAATCCAAAACCGATCCCCCCTCTTTCGCACCACCAGCTAAGGTTCTTCATATCCACCGATTGCACATTCCATTATTGATTATCCATGTGTTCTTGTATCCTTACTTTTGTTTATATTTTAAGTCTAAATACAATTCTCTCATTATGAATCTTAACAAAAATATTCATTTTTTAAATAATTTTCTACCATAACAAGTTAAAATCCACATGACTTGACATTCGATGAAGTAAATGCCACGTGATATACCATCTCAGTGTTAAATTTTTATTCTTTAATATTCATTTTTTTTTCTTTTCTTTTCCCTTTTCCTTTTCTTTTTTCCTTTCTTGTTCTTTAATTTCTTTTTCTTTTTTCCTTTTCTTCTTTTTCTTTTCCCTTTTCCCTTTTTGTTTCTAACTCCACCACCAAGGATGTTCAAGGTTTGTGTAAAAACTCACCCAAACTAAAAAAATCAAATTAAGCTGATTAAATTAAATCTTATTTGGTTTAATTTTACATATTTAAAAATTAATAATATTTGGCTTGTTTTGATTTTGTCAAAAGAAATCAAAGAAATAACCGAACCGAGCTTACAAACAATATATATATATTATAATTATTTATACATCATAACCGAACCTAAATCGATAACAACCAAACCGATAAATATATATTATATTTGGTATGATTTAATTTTCGTAATTTAAAACTGATTATATTGATTTGGTTTTGGTTTTGGTTTTGACCAATAACCAACCTAAACCAACCTGTGAATACCCCTCTCTACTACCTCACAGTCCCAACTCCACCTCAAAATTGTTGATGTCAGATCTCCCTCTTTCTCACCAGCTAGGGTTTCTTTATATTCACGTATGTCCTTTACTTCACGCTTCATTATTGATTATCCTTGTGTTTTTGCAAAAATACCTCTTACTTTTGCTTATTAATTAAGTTTATCTCTAATTAGATAGGCTCAATACATCCATTTTATTATGAAACTTAATAAAATTTACGGGTTTATTAAATATTTTTCCACTATGACAATTTAAAATCCACATGACCTAACATTGAATGAGGCAGATGCCGCATGGTGTACCATCTCAGGGGCAGATTTTTATTCCTTAATATTCATTTTTCCTTTTTCCTTTCCTTTTCCTTTCTTTTTCTTTTTCTTTTTCTTTTTCTTTTTCTTTTCCCTTTTTCTTTTCCCTTTTTCTTTCTCACTCTACCCAACTACCACCCCTTTGTCTCAACGCCACCTCAAAATTATCGATGTCAGATCTCCCTCTTTCCGATCAATTAGGGTTTCTTAATATCCACGTATATCCTCGATTTCATACTTCCATAACTGATTATCTCTGTGTTCTTACAAAATACCCTTCATTTCTTTTATTTATTAAGTTTGTTTTTTTGTTATATCATAGCGTCAAATACATCTCTCTCATTATGAAATATAGTTAAAATATTTATTTATTTATTTTTATATACTTTTCCATAATGACAATTTAAAATCCACATAATCTGACATTTAGGTGAGGTGTATGTCACGTGGCATACCACCTTAGTGCTAGATTTTTATTTCTTATTATTCTCTTTTTTCTTTTTTCTTTTCTTTTTCTTTTTCTTTTCCATTGTAGATAATGGAACCCCCCCCCCCCCCTCAATGTGGAGCTTTTGACGTAAATTCGAGATAGTTAAGCCTCGATGCGGATATCAAAGACTAGATAAAAGTAAAATTTATCATCAAATAGTTTATGTTCAAGACAGTGGTATGTGATCGTCTTTGCTGGAAAGTACTTTATTTCTAATATGGGTCTTTCTGGCCCAAATTCAATATAATCCAACCCAATACGTGTACTGAACTCCGATCAAGTGAAAATAAAAAAATAAAAAAGACTCAAATATGCCACTGAACTATAAAAAATGGCTTATTTATGTCATCCGTTAAAAGTTGGGCTCATTCATGCCATCGCCGTTACAAAACTGGCTCATCCATGCCATTACTTTTAACAGCCGGTTTTTAGAAAACAGCTTTTCCACGTAGAAACACATTAGAGGTCCACGTCATTTTTTTTATTTTTTTTATAATTTTTTATTTAATTTTTTAAAAAAATGGTGTTGGTTACGAAGTTTATAGATTACATATTTCTATGCTTTTATTTATCAAATAACGAATAATAAATTTTGCATATAACTAATGTTCATGTTTTTTCTGGATTCTTATTTTTAAAAATAATTATATATATATTTGACCAATCTTCTAGGTATTTATTTATGCATGAACCCAAAATATTCAAACCTGAAATTATAGTTCATCATAACCATTGCTAGTCCTTATATGCAATAATAATAAAAGATGGAACCGTATTCTTGTCATATTTTGCCAAATGAAAAAGGTGACCATATTAAAATGATCAATTCAAAGACCTTAAAAGGTTAATCCTTCTTAACACTTCGAAAAGTACATGATAGAGAAAGAAAAAGAATGCAAAAATGTGAACAATTTCTTCTGTTGGTGCATTCTCTTTTCCTTACTTTTCTCTCCCTCTTTGTGTGTATGCATGCAAAATGTATGTACTAAAGTATTGTGTGTGGATGTGTACGTTATCATTTATTCTTTTTGGATAATCATTTATATGCATGCATGCATGGATCATATATTATATCAAATCTCACTTCAAATTTAATCATAACAAATATTTGAATACTCTAGTATTACAACAACAAATGTAAAATAAGAGCAACTCCACTTCATAATATTGGAATTGAATTTCGCATAATCGCGATATTATATTATTCAAAGAAAGGTAAAGGGTTACCTTTTGGAAAAATAGTTGCCAACAAAAGAAAGAAGAAGCTGCGAACTCGAAACCACGAACCAAACCTCAAACTCCAACTCATTGTCTACCCGTTTATGATATTTGCTTTTTGTTTCTGTCAAATGTTACTCCCTTTTCTTCTTAACTCTTCTCTTTTCTTGTTTTTCTCTCCCAGTCCGTGTTTTTTTTTTCAAGGTTCCTCTCCCTTTCTTCCTGTTTTTGTCCGTTTTGTTTCCCTAATCCTCCCTATTCGTTCTCCTTATCTTTGTGTTTTTCTATGTCCACCTTTATGTCTGTGTGAGTGTACTATATAATGTATAAGGTTGGGAAGTTGAGGGGGTTGAGGAAAAGGTGGGGATGATTGGGGTAGTTTTCTTTAGGATAAGATTTTTTATATATATATATATATATATATATATATATATATATATCTAATGTATAAGGTTGGGAAGTTGAGGGATTTTTTTAATTTTTTTAATTTTTTTTTAAATATTTATAATAAAAAAAAATTATAATTTTTTTTTTAAAAAAATTTAAAAAATGACGTGGACCTCTAATTAGCTGCCACATGGTAAAGCTGTTTTCTAAAAACCAGCTATTAAAAGTAATGACATGGATGAGCCAGTTTTGTAACGGCGATGGCATGAATGAGCCCAACTTTTAACGGTTGACATAAATGAGTCATTTCTGATAGTTCAGTGGCATATTTGAACTTTTTTCCTAAAAAAATTATCAAAAGTCTTTGGTTTGAACCCACAGGTAAGGAGTCATATTTGTTAGAAAATGCTTTATTTTACGACACTAATTCAAAATATAAATATGTACGAAAGTTATGTCTGCCCCCCATAACTTATGAACAATGAAAGTTTTGCCTATCCAACTAAACTTTGTATGCATTGGCATGTGACACTCAAAATAAAATTTTCTGCAATGGTAGCGTGTAACCCGATTGATTTGATATGTTATGTCATTTGATATGTGGCATAATTGTACTGACTTCTTCTGTTTTTGATATGTTATTTTAGTTTGATACGTGACACAAGTTTAAACCCATAACATCTAATGGACCTTGGACTAATATAATGGACTCATAATTTGAAGCCCAACCAAATAGGCTAGCCCAGTAAAACTAGACTTTATTAATTAAAAATTCATTTACATTGGACTTAGTTAATTTAATCAAGAGAAAATTATATTGCATCAATATTTATTGGATTTGGACTAATACTCTTGAATTTAAGACAAAAAACAAATTTCTTATCTTATAGATTTTAAAAATATATTATCTAAATGCCTACAACATGTTAATCAGGGTTTAGACCACAATTATCAACAATTTGGACATGACCTTTACATGGGCCGAGATTTAAAATGAGGAAAAGCCCAAGCAACTCAATGCTAACCGTTTTTAATGTCGTTAATATATATATTTTTTAAATTATTATTATTGTAAGTTTTTTTATTAAAAACAATCGATCATAATCAACCTGTTGATTCTTATTTAATTTAATTTGGTTCATTTTAAAATTTTTAAAATTGATTAAAATGATTTGATTTTAGTTTTAATCAAAATTCGATGTAAACAAACCATGAACACTCCTATTGGTGACATATGGCTATAGGGTTATCAATTTTTAAGGAAAATGGTAAAAACATCCCTCACTTTCGTTTATTAATTAAGTTTTATCTCTAGTTATATTATAGGGTCAAATGCACATCTCTCATTATGAAATTTAACAAAAGTACTCGATCTAAATACTTTCTCAACACGACAATATAAAATCCACATAATATGATATTTGAGTGAGGTGAATGTCACACTGCTTATCACTTTAGTGCCAGAGTTTTATTTCTTAATATTCTCTTTTCCTTTTTTGTTTTTCTTCTTCTTTCTCTTCTTTTTCTTTTTCTCTTTTCACACTTTACCACCCCACAATCCCAATCGTACCCCACCTCATAATTATTAGTGTCAGTTTTCCCTCTTCATCAACAGCTAAAGTTTCTTCATATTTGCATGTCCTCGATTTTACACTTCATTACTGATTATTTTTATGTTCTTGTAAAAATATTCCTCACTTTCGTTTATTAATATCATATTGTCTCAAGCTATATTATAGGGTAAAATACATCTCTCATTATGAAGCTTAACAGAAATATTCGTTTTAATATTTTCCACCATAACATTTTAAAATAATATACCCTGACATTTGAGTGAGATGTATGCTGGATTTTTATTTCTTAATTTTTCTTTTCTTCTTTTTCTTTTTCTTTTCCCTTTATTCCTTAGTGCTTTTATTATGGGGTAAAATAAATGCCTTTTATTCTAAAGCTTAACAAAAATATTTGTTTTAAATATTTTTTCACCATGACAATTTAAAATAACATAACTTGATATTTAAGCGAGATGATCAGTGTTCGATTTTTATTCCTTAATATTTCCTTATCTTTTTCTTTTTCCTTTTCTCTTTCTCTCTCTCTCTCTTCCTCACTCTACCACCCCACAGCCCCTACCCCATCTCAAAATTATTGGTGTCAGATCTCCCACTTCATCAACGGCTAGAGTTTCTTCATATTCAAATGTCCTCGACTTCAAACTCTATTATTGATTATTTTTATGTTCTTGTAAAAATATCCACTTCCGTTTATTAATATAACATTGTCTCTAGCTATATATTATAGGGTAAAATATGCCTCTCTCATTATGAAACTTAACAAAAATATTCGTTTTTAATATCTTTTTCACCACGACGATTTATAATAACATACCTTGACATTTGGCGAGATGTATGCTGGATTTTTATTTCTTAATATTTCTTTTCTTCATTTTCTTTTTCTTTTCCCTTTTTTCCTTAGTATAGGGTAAAATAGCCTCCTCTCATTTTGAAGCTTAATAAAAATATTTATTTTTAATATTTTTCACCATGACAATTTAAAATAACATAATCTGAAATTTGAGTGAGATGAGTGTCGAATTTCTATTCTTTAGTATTCCTTTTTCTTTTTCTTTTCTTCTTTTTATTTTCCCTTTATTCCTTAGTATTCCTATTATAGGGTAAAATACATATCCCTCGTTAGAAAGCTTATCAATTATTGTGTTAATTAATTACCATAAAATACTTTTAATATTGTATGATATCATTCGCTTTGAACCAAATTGACATTTTTTTTCAAGAGACCTTAAATATCCGACATTTTATAAATAATTTTTTTTTTTTACTTTTCATGTGGGACATTGTTCTCTCAAACACTCATCATACTGCTCCCTTTCATCTTTTTTAATATGTCGTTTAATGTTTTGACACAATCATATATTAAGATAATTATTTGACAATCAACATTAATCATTGGAGGTAGAATATTTGTCTAAATTACAATTATGTTTTTCTTAAATTATAATTTGATTTAATGATATAGTTACATAAAAATTGGTGAGACGTCATAGTTTTATATCCTTATATAATTAATTTTTATTGGTCCAATCCTAATTAGAAATTGAATAAAAATAATATATAAGCCACGCATGCAAGTTACAACTCACAAGCATTATGTATGTATAGTCTTTATCATTTCATTATATACTTAATTCAATGAATTGATTAATTCCAAAATTTTATTGTTCTTTTCTCTTTAATGAAATAAAATATCTAAGAAGAAAGAATAAAATGAAGATGACGTGAAATTTGTATAATATAGTCTAAGGTCAGTTGACATATATAAAAACAAAAGTAAATCCAATATATTTTTGATAAGTTAGATAACATGGTATATATATATATGTATGTGTGTGTGTTCATTGATTTCTTCATATATATTTTTATGTTATTTTAAAATCTTTTAATGAAATTTTTGACTCTACTATTAACCTAATCATCATAGATCAAAAAAAATTTTAATGGATCAAAAAGTTGGGTGGATTCTTTTTAATGGAAAAAAAAAATGATGTGGACCTCTAATATGTTGCCATGTGGCAAAGCAGTTTTCTAAAAACCGGCTGTTAAAAGTAATGGCATGGATGGGCATGTTTTGTTACAACGATGGTATGAATGAGTCCAACTTTTAACGGATGACATAAATGAGTCATTTCTGATAGTCAGCTAGAAGGGCGTCAGCGTTTGAGTTTCAAACCAGTGCACCCACACAAGTTTTATTACTAAGGGTGCACAATTAAATATATTAACACTTTAGTAGGATATATATACGTATATATACAATTTATTAAAAATGTTACCGGATGCACGTGCACCATCGAGGCACCACGTGGGTCCGTCTCTGAGTCTAGTGACATATTTAAGCCTTTTTCCATATTTATTTTTAATATTTTTTCACCATGGCAATTTAAAATAACATAACTTGACATTTGAGCAAGATGATCAATGCCGAATTTTTATTCCTTAGTATTCCCTTATCTTTCTCTCTCTTCCTCAATCTACCACCCCACATATAACCTTATCTCTAGCTATATTATAAGGTAAATACACCTCTCTCATTATGAAGCTTAATAAAAATATTTATTTTTAACATTTTTTCACCATGACAATCTATTCCTTAGTGTTCCTTTTTTCCTTTTCTTTTTCTTTTTCTTTTTTCTTTTCCTATCTTTTTTTCGTCCTTGTTCCTTTTCTCCTTCTCACTCTACCACCCCACAATCCCAACCCTCCCTCAAAATTGTTGATGTCAGATCTCCCTTTTTTCCACCAGCTAGGGTGTCTTCAGATCTGCATATATATTCAGTTACACATTCCATTATTAATTATCCTTGACTTCTTGGAATTTCACACTTCATCTTGACTTGCTTCAAATAGTAGCAAATTCTGAGATTTGAACTTGAAATTTCAAGGCAAATTGTGAACTTTCTTTACACTTCAATAATACTTCTTTTTACTGAAGTCTATTTATAGTGTTTCTACAATTCTTGTAGCCTTTGGCCTTTGTCCACGCATTAATAATGCTTCCTTTTACATTTATTTATAAAAGGAATATGGAGATATGTAATTTATCAATGCGCCTCTTAGGATATTTCAAAATCTTGTTTGAGAACTTTGATTTGCTGATTTGGTTAGATTGTATAAAAATTGAAGAAATTTTAATAGTTTTCATAGCTTGTGAGATTTTCATGTTTATGAGAACAAAACATACCTTAAAGTTTTTTTTAAAAAAAGCTTCTACTTCAAATCAATCTAATTTTAAACCGTGATTCTCACATGTTCAGGAGGGTCCAAAGTTTATAAAAAGACCACAAGCTACCAGAATTGCAAAAACACCATACATAGACTTTGGTAAAAAGTGTTGGAAAATATTGATAAATTCTCTCTAGCTAATTGAGGTACGCCCATGACACTGTCTTTAATTTCACTCAATGTATGTGTATTCTCAGACTTCAATAAAGATTTTAGATTTGTAGAAAACCAAGCAAAAGAAAAAAAGAGAAGAGGAAAGAGATATGCTCAATGGGAAAATATTTATAAGTGAATTAAGTGATATGCCAATGTTCAAAAGCAAGGACTTAATACTAATCAAATCCATAAAGGCAATGAGTTATCACAAGAAATTATAATAATGGCTAATAAATGAGAGGTGAGATAAAAGATTAGTGCTATATTATAGATAGAAAGGAATAAAAAATATAATTAATATTAGATATAACAATTACTTTTTATAACAAAAAGAAGCATTATTAAAGTGTAGACAAAGATAGAGGCTATAAGAATTGCAGAAACACTATGAATAGAGACTTCAACAACAACATCATTCCAGTGTAGTCCCACGAAATGGAGCCAGAGGAGCAGTGGTGGAGCCACTACTTTTATTAAAAGGTTTCAAAACATAAAGAAATGAACATACAAACTAGTCATAAAGAGGTTCGACATCTATTATATATCCAAAAAAAATAATAATTTCAATTAATATGTATAAATAGTATAATTTTTCGCCGAGGGGGGTCGACCCCCTGGCTCCAAGCTAGCTCCGTCCCTGCCGAGAAGGGTAGAGTGTCCGCAAATCTTACCTCTTATAAATAGACTTTAGTAGAAGGAAACATAATTAAAGTTTAGACAAAGACCAAAGGTTATAAGAATTGCTGAAACACTTTAAATAGACTTTAGTAAAAGCAAACATTGTTAAAGTTTAGTCAAGGACTAGATGCTATAAAGAATTGCAAATGATCAAGAATACTTTAGGCCATGTTCTCATGTTAGGACACAAATTGGCATGTAGGACGTTATGTAGGACACATGTGTTTACTATATTTTCCTTCATTTCAATTTGTTTGTTTGATTTTTTTTATTTGACATAAAAGTTTAAGAAAGAAGACTTATAAATCTTATGACCAAAACTAATAATATGTAAAATGTATCAAAATGCTCTTTAATCTCATAATCTCAAACATATCATGTGGAAAGTCAAAAGTAAACAATTGCTAAGAAAGAAAAAGAAGCATACTTTTTGAAATCTATTAAAAAGAAAGTAAAGACAAACAAATTGAAACGTCTGATGTCATGTCAGACTAAAAGATTTAGAAAATCGCTTGAACAACTGTCAATTTTACTTAGTTGCACGATAACTGTATTTTTTTTTTCAGCATATATATACAGAGTATAGCTTTTATTAATTATAAAAAGTAATCCTCAAAACGAAGAAGTACAAAAAAGAGGACCAATGCTATGTGTATATTGTCATTTCTAATCTTTCACATTTGTAATAATATGCTTTTAGTTTGTCAATACTCTATTCTTCAATGGCAATATGTCGGATCCTTCACAAGTAATGCTTATTTTTTAGAGGATCCGATACTGGTGTAACAACATATATATTTTAGAAAGTTAAGAGTAACATAAATTACAATAGTTGAGCTCTTTAAGGTATCGATGAACTTAGCAAAGCGAATTAGAGAAGGCGTTTGTCACACCCCTTTTTTTAACTCCCAAAAAGATTTATGATTTAAGTTCGAAAGAGTTTTTATTATTAACAAAATGAGACTTGAAGCTATTAACAAAAAATCTTTTTGTGTTTTTCTTTTAAAAATGTATAGAAAACACCTACTTTAAAGGAAGAGTGAAGAATTTTTTTTTTGGATTTTTTAAATAAGATCCCCAAACCTATAATAGGCTGCCTACGTATCTCACTCCCGAGAGAGGAGAATCAGGGGTGCGTAGTTCGTCCAGATTGGACAAATAAAAATTAGACAACCGACTGAACCCTAACCTAAGCGACACGACCACAAACAAATGACAAACATTGTTAATAAATTTTTTTGAGTTTTCAAAATGGCACTTCACGTAGAACTGACACCAAAACTATGAATAAAAATCTTTTTGGTATTTTCGTTATAAGAAATGTACAAAACTTCTACCATTTTTGAATTTTCTTTTATAAAAACCTACTATTGTAAAAAAAATCTTTTTTGAGTTTTCGAATGGTGAATGCTTACTAAAGAGACAAAGGAAAATCTTTTTGATGATTTTTTGGATTTTTTTTGGGAAATGAGTGCAAAAGGTAAAAAACCTTTTTGAATTTTTAAATTGTGAAAAACGAAAGTCATAAAGAACTCTAAACAAACTACGAAACACTTTTTTTTTGGCTCACCTTTTTTTTTCTCTCTCTTTTTTTCAGCACTTTCTTGTCTACACACTTTACTTCTAACACATGTTTTTTCCCAAATCAGTCAGTCAAATGACCACGCTACCCTCAAAGATGCAACATTTAGCACGTAGGGATGCTTTAGAGGTGAGTCTCCTACAAAGGACCAAGTGGGCCCCGCTAGGTCTCATTATGATGCACATAAGGTTGACCTAAAGGCTGACCTACGTTGGGGTTCACTAACAAGGCTATTCAGGGGAGCGTATGGTCGATAGTGGCTGCGCTAGCTTTCCACCCACTCTATACCAGCCGACGGCTCCCCCTCCTAAAAATAAGAGTGACTCAACTATAGGTCGTGTACACAGTGTGTACTACAGAACTTGTTGCAGAAAGAATTGACTCGGGTTATGCAAATGATGTTAGATATAAAGCGGTAACACATAAGAGAAAAACTATAAACACGTAGCAAGTACGCACTCAACAATGATAAAACACATGCACGATAACACAAACAATGTCTATACACCCATAATGTCAAACTAAGACGATACAACTCCAAAAAATAAGCTCGAATTCTTAACGGTCCCCAACAGAGTCGCCAGAGCTATCGCACCCTTTTTTTGAACTCTCAAAAAGATTTATGATTTAAGTTCGAAAGAATTTTTATTATTAAGTGACAAAAGAAAGCATGTTTGTTTCGAAAAGAATTATTTTTATATTCAAAACTCAGAGTCGCCACTTGGCATAATCCGGTGTGTCAAGTCACCTTTGAAAATCCTTTCCAAAAATGGTTTTGACTCTATAACTGATCCGCGAACAGAGATTCCGACTAAGGAATTCTGTTGACCGAGGGGAAGGTGTTAGGCACCCCTCGGTCCCGTGGTTTGACCACGGTCGCTTGGTAGAGCGTATAGGCTAATTTAACACTACGAATGTATAAACCACACAAAACAATCACTCAAACAAACAAGGCAAAACAAGTCCAAAAATATAATGTCCAGTCCGATTATTACAACCCGAAATAAAAAGCATTGAGAAGGAAACCTACACTAATCCTAAACTACGCTCCCATGCTTTATCCGATGCCTCGGGCCTTGATCATGAACCTCCTTCAAAGACATAATACGTCGGGGCATTCCCCGGTGAATAAATATATGAAACCTCGAGGAATTCTCCGCCCAAATGCATCATCATATCCCTAGCATGCTTAGCCTTAACATCCTCAAAGATTGATCTGAAGGTTTTTCTTTGGTTGTAACTTGACTTTTGGATAGGGTTATAAAGAAAGGATGGCATGGGGCCCAAACGACACTTGAAGTGGGGTAGGACTTACAACTTTTGGAATCGACTCAAATAATGAGGATTAACTCATGCCCCAGTTTCTTTTGACTGGGCAATTCTAAACTATTTATTTGGTTGGACCGAGACCTTAGTAGGGCAGCCTACGTATCTCACCCCCGAAAGAGGAGAATCAGTTCATGCGTAGTTCTGGCAACTTATTTTGCATGATTTAGACTTTTGATTCTTTTTCTTTTAGTGACGCTCTTTTCTGTTCTTTCTTTTTGGACACATTTTGTCTCTTTTTTTTTCTTTTTGAAACTTTCCTGACTCTATTATTTTGCTCGACACTCTTTTCTTCCTTTTTGGAAATATTTTTTTTCTAACTCTATTCTTTTGCTCGACATTTTTTCTTTTGAGCTTTGCTGGCTCTATCTTGATTCCAAAAGAGGTGTATGAAAGAAAATAAAACTATGCTCAAATGGGGTAAACAAAGGATGACATAATGTTTGGATAACAGAATGAAATGCCTTTGTCATATCAATCTTTGAAAATGCAAGTACAAACACATGTAATTTGAAAGTTGGAGATAAAGATCATGTGCGACATCTTTTACAACATTAACTTTGACTGAGTCTGTGCGCCACTACTTCTTCTGCACTTTTCTAGCATACAACTCCATCTTTGTTGTACATTCCTTACAGTGAATGACTCATGATTTTGTGGAACTGCTTTTCTTTCTATTCACGTAGCCACTATTTGACCTAATTGAGACATGTCTTTCAATTGATGACCAAGTTATTCTGGTGATTCTCAAAATAATTTCCTTAATTTTGAAAGAAGGTTTCAACATGGTCGTCAAATGTCTCAGCACTCTACCTACTTTCTCAGATGCTCTCTTTTTCTAACTTTAACCCTCTGATTCAATATTCATGCTTAAACTGGATTTTAGATCTGACTGAAAATTCTGCAGGTATGTCATAACATGTGTAAAGAAAACAAACACATTTAAAACACAAAGGGAAAAGGACACTTCATTTAGTTGAAATAAAAGATAGAAATATTTGAACATAAACGACACAAGGACAAAACAAGATAGATCTCGAACTATAACCTTGAAATAATTTGGAAAACAGAAAAGAAAACAAAACAAACTACCAGGCCTCTTCCTAGTAGGGAGAAAGGTGATTTCTCAATTGCTCAGCCTGACATCTTAGCCACTGGTTTGCGTCTCAGCATGACTAGAGTTTTCCTTACTGTCAAAGTTCTGCACTATAATCAATTTGTCTTGAATCATCTTTTTAATTTCTCTTTTCAAAGCACGATAATCTTCAATACTGTGACCCTGAACATCAGAATGATATGTACATCGTACATTAGGATCAAAACTTCTTGAATGCGGGTCAGGATTATACCCAAGGAGAGGAGTGATCATGCCTCGCTGTGCCAATCTCTGAAATAAACTGGCATACGACTCTCCAATTGGTGTGAAACTATCCCTTATTTTCTGTCTCATTTCATTGTTTAACTTGGACCGAACATCGGGCCTAGAAGGGCTTTGGTATGTTTGTGGAATTGGAGGACGACTTTGAAGAGTTGGTGCACGCCAGTGTGGGTAAGGAGGGAGTTGAACATATGGTTGTGCGCAATATACTAGATATGGAGGTGGGGAAACAGAGAATAATGGATTTTGGGAGTGATTTTGGAGAGCTTGGGTATGAACTTGGGCTTGAGACTAACGGAAATGACGACGTCGTCTTCTTGGATGTGCCCGTTCTCTAACTACAATAGCAATGTCATCTTTCTCATTCTTCTTTCCTCCGGGTTCCCTTAATTGATTGCAATACTGTCCCAAATGTTTCACGGATTCCTCATGTCCATCTTGCTCATAAAATTTTGACATCTCAAAGATTGGAGGAAGGTTAGCACTTGAAGGCATGCCCAATCTTCGTATGAAACATCTTCTTTACCCGCAGGTCCTAGAGAATTTTTCATAGTATTTTATGCACTCTTTATTTTTCCAACCATTTTCTCCGACTCTTCTGGCACACTGAACTTCTTGTTAAGAAATTTTGGTGGTCCAGTTAACTTAAAAGTAGGCTCAGGAGTATAACAATGGTCACCAAGAGTATTGAATATAGGTTTACTAGCAACATGAGGACGCACAACCGTTGGGCGAGCCAGTCTGGAAGTCCCAGTAGAGGATTGAGCAACAAGATCAAAGACGACATGTGGTGTTGTGAATATAGCAGGCTTATGCTGAGGAGCTAGAGGAAAAGAGGTGGAAGTATTGAGATGCTTTTGGCTTGGAATGAATTCTGAGTCATGTTGCGGTGCATTAACAACAGTAGAAAACTGACTTTGAGATTTTGGTGGAAAACTCGAGGTATTTGTAGGATCAATAAAGGAAAATGGAGGAGGAGGCAACCCACTGGTCCAAGCTCGATGCATTTCTGTCATTTGTTGTCTTAGCCACCTAATCTCTTGCTTCAAACTCTCATTTTCCTGATTCTTTATTTGATCCATGATGTCACTCTCTATATCTTTGTTGGACACAACTAACCCTTTGGATTTGGTGTGATGTGAGACCAGCTAGAATGTCACAGACCAACCACCTTAAATTGACTCAACAAAAAACAACAAATGTGTTAGAGTTCAACACCTTTTCAGAACTTTTTTTTTCCTTCTTTTTTTTTTTTTTGAAAAGATCACCGAACTTGAGAAGGGCGCCTACGTATCTCACTCCCGAGAGAGGAGAATCAGGTGTGCGTAGTTTGTGAAGTCTTGCCAAAATGGCCAATTAATTTTTTTTCCTTCTTTTTTTTCAGAAACTTCAAAAATAACAAATTGTCAAAAAAATTGACGAAAATCTTTTTGCATTTTTTAGGTTTAAACTCCCTATACAAACGAAACCTATGATTACCAAATAAAAATCTTTTTGGGTTTTTAATTTTTGAATTTCATACGAAAATAAGACTTGAAGCTATTAACAAAAAATCTTTTTGTGATTTTATTTTAAAGATGTATAGAAAACACCTACTTTAAAGGAAGAGTGAAGAAAATCTTTTTTGGATTTTTTAAATAAGATCCCCGAACCTATAATAGGTTACCTACGTATCTCACTCCCGAGAGAGGAGAATCAGGGGTGCGTAGTTCGTCCAGATTGGACAAATAAAAATTAGACAACCGATTGAACCCTAACCTAAGCGACACGACCACAAACAAATGACAAACATTGTTAATAATTTTTTTTGAGTTTTCAAAATGGCACTTCACATAGAACTGACACCAAAACTATGAATAAAAATCTTTTTGGTATTTTCGTTATAAGAAATGTACAAAACTTCTACCATTTTTGAATTTTCTTTTATAAAAACCTACTATTGTAAAAAAAATCTTTTTTGAGTTTTCGAATGGTGAATGCTTACTAAAGAGACAAAGGAAAATCTTTTTGATGATTTTTTGGATTTTTTTTGGGAAATGAGTGCAAAAGGTAAAAAACCTTTTTGAATTTTTAAATTGTGAAAAACGAAAGTCATAAAGAACTCTAAACAAACTACGAAACACTTTTTTTTTGGCTCACCTTTTTTTTTCTCTCTCTTTTTTTCAGCACTTTCTTGTCTACACACTTTACTTCTAACACATGTTTTTTCTCAAATCAGTCCGTCAAATGACCACGCTACACTCAAAGATGCAATATTTAGCACGTAGGGATGCTTTAGAGGTGAGTCTCCTACAAAGGACCAAGTGAGCCCCGCCAGGTCTCATTATGATGCACATAAGCTTGACCTAAAGGCTGACCTACGCTGGGGTTCACTAATAAGGCTATTCGGGGGAGCGTATGGTTGATAGTTGCTGCGCTAGCTTTCCACCCACTCCATACCAGCCGACGGCTCCCCCTCCTAAAAATAAGGGTGACTCAACTATAGGTCGTGTACACAGCGTGTACTACAGAACTTGTTGCAGAAAGAATTGACTCGGGTTATGCAAATGATGCCAGATATGAAGCGGTAACACATAAGAGAAAAACTATAAACACGTAGCAAGTACGCACTCAACAATGATAAAACACATGCACGATAACACAAATAATGTCTATACACCCATAATGCCAAACTAAGCCAATACAACTCCAAAAAATAAGCTAGAATTTTGAACGGTCCCCAACAGAGTCGCCAGAGCTGTCACATCCCTTTTTTTTAACTCCCAAAAAGATTTATGATTTAAGTTCGAAAGAGTTTTTATTATTAAGTGAAAAAAGAAAGCATGCTTGTTTTGAAAAGAATTATTTTTATATTCAAAACTCAGAGTCGCCACTTGGCATAATCCGGTGTGCCAAGTCACCTTTGAAAATCCTTTCCAAAAATGGTTTTGACTCTATAACTGATCCGCGAACAGAGATTCTGACTAAGGAATTATGTTGACCGAGGGGAAGGTGTTAGGCACCCCTCGGTCCCGTGGTTTGACCACGGTCGCTTGGTAGAGTGTATCGGCTAATTTAACACTACAAATATATAAACCACACAAAACACATAAAACAATCACTCAAACAAACAAGGCAAAACAAGTCCAAAAATATAATGTCCAGTCCGATTATTACAACCCGAAATAAAAAAAGTATTGAGAAGGAAACCTACACTAATCCTAAACTACGCTCCCATGCTTTACCCGATGCCTCGGGTCTTGATCACGAACCTCCTTCAAAGACATAATACGTCGGGGCATTCCCCGGTGAATAAATACATGAAACCTCGGGGCATTCCCCGCCCAAATGAATACGCTTGAATCAAATACGATAAACTAGAAAGAAAACATTCCCACGCACATTCAAACATTCAACCAAACACAAGTTCTAAATTTGCCTACCCGAACCTACATTTGCCTATTCCAATAATATTCATGCTTATTCCGAATTAAACAAAAACTACAATAAACCAAGATTGATCGATATTTATCCATTTGTACCAATTCCCTAATTCCACCCCAAATTCTTTCTCAAAATAATTGACTAGTTCTTCGACTATCAATTCAATTTCTCAAATCCAAATCCAACATCAACCAATACACAACAAATATTCAAACATGCTAAACACACGAACTATTCATGATCATATAAAAATAATTAAAGAAAAAGGAGATGGAATTGAACCTGAAGGTTACTTTTATTCAATCATCTTGAACCAGTTTCAACAGCGACGAGAGCCTCAGGAACCAATGAACCTCAAACAGACTTGAATCTCTAACCCGTCGGATCAAACTTGAACGACTAACTTTACAACCAATTAATACTAATAAAGCTCGAAACTCACGGAAGCTAACCGGATTAGAATCTAGTCAATGACTATTATATACTCTCCAGTGAAATTTGAGCGAGAAATGGTGACGGGAAGGAGCTGTTTTGGTTGTGGTTCCGTCGGAGATGTCGTTTTCCAACTACTTTTTGCCGAAACAGTGATAAACCGTCACTGGGCATCTCCCAATGGCTGACCGGATGAAGTTCCGATGAATTTTTGGTGAGAAACTCGCCGTCAATTGATCCCTCTATTTTTCCGTTTCTCGCTCACGCCCAATCTCTCTCAATTTCCTTCGATTTTCGTTTCTCCTCTATCAAATTCTCACCATTTTTCTCTCCCTCGTTAATTTCTCTCTTAAACCCACTCTCTATCACTTAATCTTCTCTCTTCTCTCCCGATCTGTGCGTGTATACGTGAGTACGCGAGTGAGCTGTGTGATGGAAAGAAGAAAAGGGTAGAATCCTATGGTCTCTGTGGATGATGGTTTACTGTTAATACTCCATTTTTTGGTGCGTATATGGCATGGGGTCCTTTTTTGATGAAAAAGATATGAGTATATGGTGATGGAAATAATGTGATGAATTTTGTGTGTAAGAGTATATGTATATATTGGAGAAGAAAGGAAATCAGGTTCTCTTATGGTCTATCAGTGTATGGTGTATATATGCTCTCCATGTTCTGTGAAGAGAAAACCATAAAAATGAAGTTTTTCCTTTTTTTTCTTTTGGGAATCCCCTCTCTGGAATTGTCTATTCCCTTAAAAAGAAGAAGCAATCAGAAGACTCAAGATGAATTTCTCTCCTCCCTCGTGTGTTCGTATGGAGCCCTTATTATCACTGTGTCTATATGTATATATGGATGTATTATTTGGTGAGGATGACTGATGTGTATTTGGTTACTATGGTGCCCCCCTCTTTTGTTGTGTTCTGGGAAAACAAAAGGAAGAAACCTGAATTGGGGTGGGGCCTAGGGGGTATGTAGGGTAGGAGGGGTAGGGTATGGTGAGGTGTCCACTTTTAATTGGAGAGGTTGTTAGGATAGAATTAAAACAAGATAAAAATTTGTTAAGGGTTGTTATTTTTGTATTTTTGTGGGATTATCACACTGGTGAGGGTACGTGGTAAGATTAGCTAAAAATGAACAAAATTCAACTTCGGGAGGGACAAAATTAGGTGTCTACAACATTTATAGGGATGGATGTAGGGTTTAAGTTGACACTGATGTAACAACGATAACTAAATAATTCAATCTAACAGAGACGAGACAGTATACAAACTTGATAATGATCATGACAACGAGTTTAAGTTTAGTGCTCCGCGATCTTAATGGTGCCACCAAACTTGATATTGTGATTCTCAGAGAGTCGCGATATGCAATGAGGATGAAAAGATTGATCGCACTCCTCACAATGATAGACCC
The DNA here is from genome assembly GCA_030864215.1 of Capsicum pubescens. Classification (NCBI taxonomy): domain Eukaryota; kingdom Viridiplantae; phylum Streptophyta; class Magnoliopsida; order Solanales; family Solanaceae; genus Capsicum; species Capsicum pubescens. Next base: position 283,945,921 of record CM061547.1, on the reverse strand, counting down.
AATGCTTGGGGTGTACATACTCTTCGCATATCTCAAACAAGAAATCATCGATCTGGATTTTTAGGGAATGGGGGATACATAAGGAGAAGTGGATGTTCATTCCATTTGTGGATGATTTTCGGGGGCAATAGAGCACAGTCGATACCTATGTAGAAATGATAATCACTATAACCATATAATGCAGAGCCGGAGAGAGATTCCCCACAAGCGTTACAATCAAAATCAGTTTTGGTATTTGGATTTCCAGAAAGGCTATGCTTATGTGCTTTATGAGAAATATTAGTAGGAATGAAGGTACGTTCCATATCCAAGAGGAATGAGTAAAGAATTTTCTAAACTCACTTCAACTTCTTATAGGACGAGATTTTCTACGACACACTTCAACTTCGCGGGGGTCCTATTACACCTCTAAACTCAATTTTAATGTATTTTTGTCACTTTTTTGTGCTGACGTGGCACCTTTTATCAATCTTTTTAGCTAACGTGCCACCTTTAACTTGGGCCCCATTTTATGTAATAAAGGTGACACATAAGCTCAAAAGAGTGACAAAAATACGCTAAAATTAAGTTCAGAGGGATAATAGGACCCTGTGAAGTTGGAGTATGTCGTAGCAACTTTGACATAGTTTGACGGGGTACTGGATGCTTATCTCAGGAGGAATTGATGAGATTGATGTCTACATTCAAAAAACCGACAATTAGTCTTTGATTGGCATTGAATGCATTTCGCCACCAAAAAGAAGTACTTGGGATGATTTATGTGAAGTTGGTGCTCCTCCTGATCATCATGACTTGGGTGTTTCGAAAACTCGAGACCACTGGATAATTGGGAGAAAGTATCATGAAGAAAGTAGGTGCATTATTGACAACTATAATAGTAATCATCACCAATAGGCTCAATACAATCATTGGAAACTAACTCATCCGCGTTTTTTTTTTTGGATGAGAGAAGTAATAAATGCTCACTGTTGTGAAAATCCGAGATCTTCTCTGGCCTTGGAATAGTTAGGAGGCCATTTTGCTCGAGAAATCAGCTAGCGAGTTTCACAACTACATTAACTACCGGCAGCTGGACCATAGTTGAAGTTGGACTAAGGTTCAATGTGAGAAATGTGATGAATTATGAGGTATATGCTTATAGAGTAAGCTCAACTAATATGATAGAGAACTATTGAGAGAAATATTAACTGCCTCTTATTTTTTTTATCTGAGAAAATCAATCAAAACAGTACATGTACACTGCTATTTATAGACAAAGCTCTAGTGCTAATGCTTACACTCCTAACTATCAAACTACTCAGCCAATATGGTTAATTTAGCTGTGTACAGCTGGCCTTCCAGTTGTAACTAACTCTAACAACCTGTACAGCTAACTACAGTGACAACTACCACTATTAACTTCCTTTGTAACTAACTTCAACACCCCTCCTCAAACTGATGGCTGGAAGAGGTCTTTCAGCATCAGCTTGGAAAGAAGATAATCATGTGGTTGCTTTCCAAGACCCTTAGTAAAGAAATCAGCTAGTTGTTCCTCTGTAGACACATGATAAGTTTTGATCAGACCCTGAAGAATTTTCTCTCTGACAAAGTGGCAGTCAATGTCTATATGTTTAGTACGTTCATGAAAGATGGAATTGGATGTTATTTGAATAACAGCCTTACTGTCACAAAACAGATGAATTGGCTAGTTCAGAGTGACTCCTAGCTCCTGAAATAGACCTTTTAATCAAGTGATTTCAGCTACAGCTGAATCCATACTCCTAAACTCAGCTTTAGCCGAGCTTCTGGCAACTGTGGTTTGCTTCTTAGAATTCCATGAAACCAGAGCTCCACCATACATAACCAAATATACAGTGACCGATCTTCTAGTCTGAAGACATCCTCCCCAGTCAAAGTCACAATAAGCTTTTAGTGTTTCAGAGTTAGTAGAAGGCAGCAAAAGACCAAGACCAGGAGCTCCCTTGATATACCTGACAACTCTCAGAGCAACATCCATGTGTGATTTTTTCGACTTATGCATAAATTGACTAAGAACTTGAACTGCATAAGCAATATCAATTCTAATCATGGTGAGATATAGGAGCCTTCCAATTAGCCTTTGATATTGTCCAGCATCTTCCAGTTCTCTGTCAGTATCATTGTGTTTATCTGATGCTATCAAATTATCAAAGTTTGTGGATATTAGCTTTAATTTGGATTCAAGTGGAGTGCCTGCAGGTTTGGCACCTCCAAGTCCCATCTCAGCAATTAACTCAAGTGCATATTTTCTCTGAGACATTACAATTCCTTTAGACGATCTTGCAAATTCAATTCCCAAAAAGAATTTAAGCTCTCCCAAATCTTTTATTTTAAACTTTAATTGCAGATCATGTCTAGTTTGTAGGATCAACTCTGAGTTGCTTCCTGTGACCAGTAGATCATCTACATACACTAGCACCACTACTAGATGAGATTGTACCAGTTTAGTAAACAAGGAATAATCAAAATGACTTTGAGTAAAACCTAGCTGAAGTAAAACATCTGAAGGTGAGACATTGGCATAACTAACCGAGTGAGAAATAGGATGAGTACAGGCAGAGCTGCTCTGCTTCTTGGTAATAAAGTCTTGCATCCATAAAGGAGGTCTAGTTGGCCTGGTTGATTTCCTCTGATCCTGACATGCAGGTGCCTGAGTTTCTGTCCTCTCAGCTATAGAAATCTTTTGTTGCACTTGTTGGTTAGGTAAGTCAAGAACCATTTGACTTCTAGTTGATCTTCTTTGATACACTTTAGTTATAGTATGTGTAGGAGTAGGAACAACCTGTGGTTGCTGCTCTTGCTGATTGGTTGAGTTAGGTATTCCTTGAGATGGCACAGTAGAAGGAGTAGAAGCCTCCTTATTTACAGAAACTGAGATAGAGGACTCAGATACGGAGACTGGAATAAGAGGTTCAGGTTGAGATAAATATGGATTGAAAAAGTTTGGATTTTGTGTGAATGTGAATGGGGGAGCAGAAGATTGCAAAAGAAAAGATAAATCCATAATAGGAAATAAAAAAGAGACATCAGAGAAAGTTGGATGCATAAAGGGAAAAGTGTCTTCATGGAAGATAACATCTCTACTAACAAGGAATTCCTTAGTAGACAGACTGGATATTTTGTAGCCTTTTTGAGTATGTGAATAGCCAAGAAAAACTGCAGGGAGTGCTCTTGGAGAAAACTTGTCAGATTTCTTCATACATGTGACATAGCCAAGATAACCAAACACCTTCATATGAGACAGGTTAGGAGCATGGCCAAAGATTATCTCAAAGGGGGACTGACCTTTAAGAACTAAAGAAGGTAGTCTATTGATCACATACACAGCAGTTGTGACACATTCTCCCCAAAATTAAGAGGTACTCTAGCTTGAAACCTTAGAGATCTTGCAACCTCTAGAATATACCTGTGCCTTCTCTCATCTATGCCATTTTGTTGAGGGGTGTAAACACAAGAGCTTTGATGGATAATACCTAGAGACTGGAGTAGTGTAGACATCTGAGAGTTGAAGAACTCACACACATTATCAGTTCTAAAATACTTGAATGAGCAAGAATAAACATTATGGATCATGAAAAAAAAACTTTTAATAGCAGCAATCACATCAGACTTAGTAGGCAGCAAGAATAACCATGTATATCTTGAATGATCATCAACTAAAGTAAGAAAATATCTTTTTCCATCATGAGTTGAGACTCTATAAGGACCCCATATATCTTCATAAATAGTGTGGAAACAACAAGGTGCAACAGAATTACTTAAAGGAAATGGCAATCTTGTCTGCTTTGCCAAGGGACGGATGATATATTCTTTTACTGTAGTATCACTCAATATATGGTTTAAGCTACTTATTTTCTGCAAAGTTTTTAGAGGGACATGCCCTAGTCTTCTATGCCACAACACTGGATCATGTTGTTTATGCATCACAGAAGCCTGAGTGACTCTTGTAACACCTTTAGTCTCATCTTGAACATCAATCCTGTTTCCAGTTGTTATCACATATAGTCCATCATCTTCTTTACCAATCCCCTTGACCTGACCACTTAAGAGATCCATAAATATACAAAAATTAGGGTCAAACAACACAGCCCATCTCAACTCTTTAGTCAACTTAGAGACAAATAACAAATTATAGTTGAATTCAGGAATGTGCATAACATTTGTTATCTTTTGCCCTTGAAGAATGCAAGTTGATCCTACATGTTTCACATTGGCTATATTGCCTGTTGGTAAGTATACTTTACCATCTTTGATACTGTCAATGAGTTTAGGATCTGTGAGCAGGTTAAGGGTATTAGCCATATGCCTGGAGGCACCATAGTCAACTATCCACTTTTTGGAGGTATTAAACATACCACCAGCTACATCAAAGGTTGTCATACCTGTTGTCATGGGGGAATCAGTAGTATCTGCTCCTTTTCCAAGCAATTGAAGAAGTTGATTGTACTGGTCTTGAGTGAATTGAGGAATGTTGGACATGATCCCATTAGTACTAGGACCAGGGTGCATTTGAGAAGTACCTGCAGGGTAAGTACTTGATTGGTTTGCGCCTGCACTACTAGAAGCACCAGATGAGTAGCATGCTGCATTACTAGACATATTGTTAGCACCAAACCTCTTCTTCTGTTTGTAGTCACTGGGATATCCATGCAGTTTATAAAAATGATCTCTGGTGTGACCTTTAAAGTGACAAAAATCACAATATAGATGATTCTTCTTAAGTCTGTAATTAGAACTGTTTTGCGGAGAAATTTTGACTTTTTGAGAGAGTCGCCACTTAATTTTGAAAAGGAATTAAGAAACCTTTAGAGAGTTACTTAAAACGATTCAAAACAGGAAAATCGGTTTAAGTTAGAGATTCCGAGTAACTGGTTCCTATTAACATTTTAGGAAGGTGTTAGGCACCTAAAACGTCCGCTAACTTTACGGTTATCCGGCCTATTTGAAAGTGTCTTTTGACTAATTTCAGAAAATATTAATTTTTGAAAAGAACTCAATTTTAGAAATGTTTTGACATTTATGCAAAACTAGTTTTTTAGCGACTTGACTAAGGGATTAACTAGGTTCGCAAGAAACATGTAAACAAGTAAGGAAAAGAGAAAGAGGAAAGGGGAGAAATAGTGGTTTAGGCTTTTAAGCCCAAACCGTCGACCCTGTCCTAATCTAGTTTTCAAGCTTTTGGCTCAAATCCCGCTCCACCTGTATTAAGTACAATTTTGGCTTTGCGGCCCAAATGAATGAATGATGAAATGAAGAAATAAATAATAATGAAGAGACGACATCAAATGAATAAATGCAAATAATAAAAAAAAATCCAACCTCCTTTGTTGCTTCAAGGACGAGATTTTGGCTCATTCATGTCTTACGACTCCTTGTATCCATATGCTATGTGATCGATTTTTACGTATTCTAAAGGGCGGGCCTCAGTGGCCCGTAGTGTAATACAATAATAAAGAGCTCAATTGGACTCCCGAGCGAGTTCATGCAAAAAAAATGTGCAACGAATTAGTATATGTAAGTGTATACAGGCGAGAACATCAAACAAGAAAATGATAAACTTGTAAGCCGAAAGAATTTTCTATCACAAGAACCAACGTCTTGATCAAACATGCAATGAATTAACTTAATATTTTATAGAGCTAAAACTATGGATCCTAATCATAACAAATAACGTTCAAACTACTCAATACGACAGGCGAAAGGACTTTAATATTTGAGCTATGAATTGACGCAACGACACAGGAATTAACAATTTGAACTATATAACCAACATGGAACTAGAAAGTTAAGACTAAATTAGGATGGAGTTTACCTAAGAAAAACAACAATCTAATGATAGTAAACAAGTCTTTAAAAAACATCAAAGTGAAGACAATTAGGACAATGACAATAATAGGCTAGACGATAGTTAACAAAGAACCAATGAAGTATTCAATCTATCTCTTAGCTAGAACAACAGAATAAAACAATCATGACAATGACAAATAATTTATAGACATGAATTTCTTATGAATTAGTTCAGCCCCCTCCCCCCTTACTTTAGAACGGCTTCGTATCATAAAAATGACTGATCTGCTGCTTTTATGCACTAAAATTTCAAATACCAGATATCTATTTATTAATTCTAGTATACCACCACACCAAATATTGACTCTAGCCAAATAATCTTCGATTTAAAAATGAGGATCTAGTTCCATCAAGGTCATGGGAGGTACCAATATATGTGGGTTGCGTATTTATAATCAGAATACGTTGGTATACAACTGAAACTAAATAAGAATAAACGAAACAATTCAGAAAACTTTTTTAAGGCTTTAACATAGTAAAACGACTACCGATTGAGTCAACATTATTATGCAAAACTTTTCCCCTCTCGCCAGACGAAACTGAAACCAAAAAAAGATTAAGCGTCCTTAATGAACTGAATTACTAATTTTTTGCTACTGCACATCAAAAGACTCCCTAAATTATACCCAATGTCATATAATGCTTCAGAAAAGATAAGGAGCACCTACTACGTACCTCCAAAGTCATGAATACAATCTAAATGACTAAATTTTCAGCAAATCAGATCAACAGGCTCAGTTTTTCCTTGAAACTATTGTAGTATGACTAGCATGGAAACTAACCTTGCAGTGATTCCTAAGGCAGACACGAAACTACGGATCTTTACTAAACAGATTCAACTACAAACAAAGGTAAACAAAACTTCACAAATATACCGACAACGAGGTTAACAACGTGCCAACAACAATAATACAAAGGGGAGAGTTCGAAGTAGCGATGATGAAAATTTCAGAATCCATACAGAGCAGACATGATAGCATGAATTTCGATTCAGCTAGAGAAACACAAACACATTTATCATCTACTAATTCCTATGACCGTTAAAGCCATCTACAACTATTCTCGTCGAACAACGTCACAATCATAACATTACAGAGAAGGAGATGAAGAAAAGAAGTAGGAACCGTCACACGAATTAAAATTGGAGAGTCATTCAACTGTTCCGGAGCAGCAAACGGGACGAACGAGCTATCAGCGAAGTTGTCACTATCGAGAGTCGATATTGTCGATTCGGGAACTTCCCAAATGATCGAACAAACTTCTGAAAGGAAACCAAAGAGAGAGGATATTCTACAGAAAAAAGGAGATAGCTTTTATCTTCTGAGAACCCTAACACATTGATTTCTTCATCTCTCGCTCGAAAGCTTTAATCACCAGTAAGGATTCCACAGAAACAGAAAAAAGAAGAATCCTAAAACTATGGGTTTCCCTTTTTCTAAGAAACCTTCGAAACCTCAAAGTTTTCACCTCAGAATTTCTCCCCCCTTCTCCGACCTCAAAAAAAATCAAACCCTAAAAATGTCATAGAGGAAAAACCTTCCTTTTCTGAACCTCAGAACTCCAACCTTAGAAAGAACCCTCTCCCCTCTCAGCCTCCTAAAATAGCCTTTATATAGAGAATAGGCTGGGGTTCATTTTTTAGGGTGTTTACACCTAATTTTTGCCCTCCACAACTGCGTCTAATCTCGAGTTTCTTCGATTTTCAAATTAAATCACAACAATTATTTTTTTCAAATAAATGCATTTTAAAATAGGTATTTGGGCTAAAGTTGTCATTTAAGTGATAATTGTATATTTTCGTATTTGCATATACGAGATTGTATAAATGATGTCATTTAAATGATTTTTTTTCTCAAAATTGGACTTTAAATTAAGGATTATTTGGAAAATAATTTTAAATAATTAAATCTTGATTTAAATATAATTTATTCTAAAAAATAATTTATTTGGATAAATATGCGTTTGATTTTATCAAACCAAGAAGCTCGGGATTAAGTGAGGTATTAATTTGTATCGAGTTTCGATCTAATTTGATCAATCTATTAAATTTGGCTATAATTGAAATCAAATTGGCCTCAATTGCAATGTAATTGGACAATTGATTTTTTAATTTGGTTAAAATTTAAATGAATTTGACTAATTTCTAACTTGATTAGGGTTTATCTATTAAATAACCCCAATCCCAATTTATTTCTTGTTTTTAATTACTAGGGCAACAAATTAAGCAGCCCAGTTTCTTTTCTTTGCAACAGCCCATCACCGCCCCAACCCACTTATCCACGACCCGACCCGGTCCAACTTCGGTTTGCTTTTCCCCTAACCCAACATCAACAACAGACGACCAATAGCAGTGCGAAAACCACCATCCAAACACGATGCAAAACCCCAACCCATTTTCCCCCGATTCCCCTTATCTCAACCCGAATCCAACCCGTTTTCTGCTTCCTCTTCACAGTCACGTGCTTTCCCACAGTATGAAATCTTCTCGAAAGAGGGTGAGGTGTTACCCCCAACGTCCGAATTCCATGATTTTCGGGATAACGCGTACGGATTCGTACCTGTTTGGCAAATTTTCGTTGGTTCTTGGGAAAATGATCCGTTTCCCCCAATGGTTGTTGGCCATCTGTTGAAAATCCGTTCAAGAAAATCAATAGGAGTACAATTTGTGGTTTTTTTTTTTTTTTTTTTTTTTTTTTTGGCTTTTCAGGGAGGGGTTAGAAATCTTGGTTGAAGATTAGAAGGTTAGAGGCAAGATTTCGAAAGAAACTGAAGGAAAAATTTTCTTAAGCTGGTTCGAAAGGCTGATTAGAAGTTGGGTTGGGGATTCTGAAATCAAAGAAGATTATTTGGTGAAAAATTTGCTCGTCCATTTCTTTTTGGGAATTAATTGGGAATTCCCGAGTCGACAACATCAATTCCCAGTGGTGACGACTTTACTGATAGCTCGTCGTCCCGCTTGCTGCTCTGGAACAGGTAAAGATCCCTCATCCTGTTTAACTTACCGTCCTCTTCTTCCACCTCGTTTCGCTGTAATGATGTTTGGTCGTTCGAATATGAGGTCTATTGGGGGGCTGTGTTGGTTTAAAAGATGAACATAGTGGCTGTTGTGAGGGTGTATGATAGTCTTTTGAATGGTGGAGATTCTGTTGTCTGGTTATTTTCTTAAAGAAATCCCTGCTCATGGTTTCATCTTGGTTGGTTCTGGTTCACTTGTTTGATTTTGTTCACAAGACTGAAGCTTAAAATGTGTAGGGGCTATGATTCTGTTTTCTTGATTCCCATATGTAATAATGCAGAAAGTGATGGCTGTTTGGGGTCGTTTCTGGATGTGTTTTAATCATATCCCTACCAAGTCCAGATTGTCAGGTTTTCTTTCTGGACTTTTCCTTTCGTCTAAGTTCTGTCCTTGGCTTTCAATTTTCTGTTCCCAGCTCGGATTGACAACATTCTGTTCGTAGCTCATATCATAAGTTGGGGTGCAATTAAATCTATGTTGGTTTAATGAATTGCAAGCTTGTATCAAATCTGGGTATCTTTTGCCTTAATTTGCTCTTTGTTGTTGTGTATAGCACTGTTATTATACTAACGGGATATCAGATACGTTTTCATGTTTCTTTGAGTGTTGTTTCTAGATGTTTTGGCCAAGTAAGGAGTTCTCTGCCTGTTGAATAAAAATAAGTATCACCTTGATAATTGATTGAAGTGTTAGTTGTTGGGATGCTATAGTATTTGTGTACCCACTGAATTTCTTCTAGTTATTCATGCTTAAATTAATTCCAAATGTGTGGGTCCTATTTTTGTTCCCTTGTTTTATAAACTTGGATGCAGTTAGGCATATGTTAAAGTAAGTAGTTGCTTCTGCCAAATGTGGTCCCTTTCCCTTCCTCTGGATCTTATGACATTACACCATTAAAATATATTTTAATGCTCCTGCCAAGCATTCTATCTAATTGGTTTCCTGCATGTCGAATGAAATTACTATTATGTTTATATGGATTGAACTATTGGTTGTCATTTTGCAGTGTTCGTGTATCGGTTCAAATTCCTGCTGCCAATGAGGCCCATTCCTCACGAGCCGATTATTAAAAATCTTGAAACAAGGACCTCATAGTACGCGGATCGTTAAGAGGTTAAGAGGCTCAAAAGTCTCATTCGTTGTTTTATTTACTTGTTTGTTTATTTATTTATTCATCCATTTGGGCCTCGAAGTCAAAGTTGTAAATTTAATACAAGTGGAGCGATACTCGAGCCAAAGGCTCGAAATATAGACTAGGACAGGTGGAAGACGAGCCGAAAGCCCAATATCTAGACTAGGACTGGGTGATGGATTTGGGCATGAAGGCCCAAATAATTTATTTCTTCCTCTATTCACCTTTCGTTATTTTATTTGCTTAGTGTTCGAATCTAGTTAACTCCCTATCTAAGTCGCTAAAAAACTGATTTTGCTAAAAACTTCTCAGTAATCAACTACTTTTCCAACAAATCGATTTTTCAAAGTTAGTCAAAAGAACGTTTTCAAACAGATCGGATAATCGCAAGTTAGCAGACGTTTTAGGTGCCTAACACCTTCCTAAAACGTTAATAGGAACAGCTTACTTAGAATCTTCAAACTCAAAACGATTTTTCTGATTGGAATCGTTTGAAGTAACTCCCTAAAGGTTTCTTAATTCCTTTTCAAAATTAAGTGGCGACTTTCTTTCACAAAAAGTCAAAATTTCTTATCAAAACATAGGGTTTCAATCGATGGAAACAAAAATGGGGCCTCCTGGGGATAATTTTGGGATTTTCATCCAGAAGGAATTCAAAATTTGAACTTAGATAACGTTTTCTACCCACAAACTCCTATGGATTTTGGAATTTTCTCGGATAAATCCGAGCGGGTGGACCAATTGAAATTAGAAAAAATAGAATTTATTCCAAATCAATGAAAATCAACCAGGTATGTACGGATTCGTACCATGGTACCCGAGATTCGCGGAATATGGACGTTGGATGAGCCACCTAGGCTTGTTCTAGAACGTTCCCGAGCCCTACGCGTACGAACCCGCGTGAGACGCGTAATGAAGAAGAAACAGATGGGTTGGAGCTCGGTTTGAGGGTTGGAATCGTTGGTAGATGGAAACCAATATTGTCATTTTGCTGAGGCTTGTACGATGTTGTAGTGTGTTTGTATTGTTCTGGTAGCTGTTGCTGTTGATTGAAGGCTGTGGTTGAAGTTGAACCTTGTAGCTGTAGCAGCTTTGGTTACTGATTAAAGGGAAAATGGGATTGGAAGATGGGCCGGGTTATAGTTGTTGGAGTGGGCTTCGGGCGACATAAATTGTAAGGAAAAGGCTGGTTGTAGTTTTAATTGTTGGATAAAAGAAAATGGGCCTTAGGTTTGGCTTTTTAATTGGTGAAGTTTTTGGGTATTGGGTAGATTGTGGGATTACTTAGAAAAATAACATCCATTTTAATTCAGTTCATTCGATTTAAATTTTAACCAAATCAAAAGTCAATTGGCCAATTGTATTGCAATTATGGCCCATTTAGTTTCAATTATGGTCAAATTCAATAGATTGGCTAAATTAAAATAAATCTCGATACAAATTAATACCTCTTTTAATCCCAAGTTTCTTGATTTAATAAAATCAAACAAATATATATCCAAATAAATTATTTGAGAATAAATTTTGTTTAAATCAAGACTTAAATTATTTATTTATTTTTCAAATAATCCTTAATTTAAAGCCCAATGTGATGAAAATGTTCATTTAAATGACATCATTTATACAATCTCGTATATGCAAATATGAAAATATATAATTATCACTTTAAATGACAAAATTAGCGCAAATACCTATTTTAAAATGCATTTATTTGGAAAAATAATTGTTGTGATTTTATTTGAAAATCGAAGAAACTCGAGATTAAATGTAATTGTGGAGGACAAAAATTAGGTGTCAACAAGAACCATAGTTGTCGCTCCATTACCTCCGCTGTAACCGCCAATTTGCTGAGAGTTGTTGCTCCTGTTACTTAAGCCAGAGGCATCATTAAAGCCATGGCCAGACATATGCACACTTTTGCCTTTACTGTTAGTGAGTAAAACTGCATTCTGAGTAAAACCATAGGTAGGAACAAATACATCCTTGCCTTTCACACTAGATAACAGAGTTGTACCCTCACTCAGATCAGACACGTGATACTGAGTCATGTTCCTTCTACTCTCTTCAAAGATAATCATAGAGTAAGCTTTGTTAATAGATAGAATAAGAGACATGTTTAAGATCTGATTGCTTGATTGAGAATAAGACTCATTTAATCCCCTTAAAAACTGCAATAACCGTTGGTACTCAAAATGTTGAACATATTTCCTGGACTCAACACAATTACAACCAGGACATGGCGTAAGAGCATCAAATTCTGCCCAAAACTCTTTCAGTTTGGAGAAATAGGCAGAGACCGAAGAAATGCCTCGAGTTAAAGTGGCAATTTCTTTATGCAGAAACAGAATTCGAGAGCCATTCACTTTATCAAATCGCTCCTATAGATCTACCCAGACTTTATGAGCACTCGAGGCATACACCATCCACACAACAATTCAGCACTAACAGAGTTCATTCCAAGATAGAACAATTGTATTACATTTTTCCCATAACTCATGAAGAAATGAAGGAAAACTTTGCTTAGGATGTCTACCATCAACAAAACCTAGCTTACTTTTTCCTAATAAGCTGATTCGCATAGTACTACTCCACAATGTATAATTCTCAGGTCCAGTTAGCTTAACAGAGATTAAAGAGCTACCTGGTGTATCAGATGGTTGTAGGTACAGAGGATGATGCTAATCCACTGTTTGCATTGTAGCAGAACCATTGTTAATTGGAATTTCATTCTCATTGCTGGGTTCACCTCCATTTGTCGCCATGAATGGAATCTATACAACTCAAACTAACCTTTTCGAAGAGTGAATAGCAGGTGTTCGACAAAAATTCAATGTGAACTGGAGTAGAGGATAAAAAAAAAATGGTAGTATAAAATTGAAATCGAGAAGAAAAAGCACAAATTCAGGTGAGAGAAAGCTTGGTGATCGATTGCACTGGCTCTGATACCATGATGAATTATGAGGTATATGCTCATAGAGTAAGCTCAACTAAGATGATAGAGAACTATTGAGAGAAATATTAACTGCCTCTTATTCTTTTATCTGAGAAAATCAATCAAAACAGTACCTGTACACTGCTATTTATATACAAAGCTCTAGTGCTAATGCTTACACTCCTAACTATCAAACTACTCAGCCAATATGGTTAATTTAGCTGTGTACAGCTGACATTCCAGCTGTAACTAACTCTAACAACCTGTACAGCTAACTACAGTGACAACTACCACTATTAACTTCCTTTGTAACTAACTTCAACAAAATGTAAGCTAGAAATCGAAAATTACTTGAATCTAGGAAAAACAGGAGAAACTTCTTACGTTTTCATCTTATCAAGGCATTTGATGTGTACAAAGAATCTAGATGGGCGACAATGATAAACTCAAAAGACATACTGAACCTGTTTGTGGCAAACATCGCAGCCGAACTTTATGATTCGATATTCTTCAGGAAGGAAAAACAGATAGAGGATGTGATTGTCCTGGTTGCACATGCTTTTTGCGCTTATACCTTTACATTCTTCGTGGAACCAGAATTTACAATATTTATACCGGAAAGAGCTATTCTTGATACCACAAACATTGCAACTATGGTTTCTCTTAATATCATAATTTAGGCCCTTTTTTTGTTCTTGGGCTTTGACATCTGGCGTAAAACAATAATTTGTCACTTTGTCATAACCTGTTTGAGTCTCAGCCACGGCATCTTGATGCCACAAACAATGCAAACTAGTCTGTTTGGGGCGGACGTGGAAGAGAATGCAGATGCCCTATGCAAAAGTTTCAATGGAAGTTTTGAGATGAAGTCAATTCATTAGGAAACTTAAATAACCATAATACATAAACATGCCCTTTAACTTGACCTCAACATGTATAAAATTGAATAAGTAGACACAATCATCCTCACTGGCATCTACATGGCTATCTCACACAAATTGTCACGTAAAATGAGTCTACTTGTTCAACTTTATACAAGTTTAAGTAGTTACTTATGCATGGCCAAAGTTTGGAGGGCATAAATGCTAGTTCAAGCCAAGTTAATGGACACATTTATGTGTTACACCTTTAAAGTACTACAGACATCTTAAATTTAAGACTAGAAGATTCAAAAGTCTCTCTTTATTTTCTTTAACTTTGTGTTAGTCAAACTCAGACACCTAAATTGCTGATGTATGACACTATATATAACAATGGAAAATGATACAATCTATGTACTAATATGACTACAACATAATCTCAAGAACTAAGTAATATCTAGTTGTATCTTTTTCTTCCATTGAAACTTTTCCAGCCAAGTGCTTTGGAATGGCTGGCAAGATAGAAGAATATCTACTGAATAAACTTGATGGAGCACTCGAGCAAGCGCAGGAAAGTGAAGATTGTCTATCAAAGATCCTCTTTGATATCCAAACGCATTTCAAAAACGTAAATAGTTTGCTCCGAGAGGCTAAAAATGGTGATCAGTCGGATGCTGGTGAATCGAGCTGTAGGGGAAGCCTATACTATCTCCTCAATGCTCTTGCAAAGTGGCAAATGTTACTGGAAAGGAAGCACGTTTATTCCCCTAGGGAATCCGATTCACTTATGCACTTAACAATCGAATTGAAAAAAATGGAAAGTAGACTTAAAGGCGAAAAATCAACGATTGGTGGTGGTGGAAGTTCAGAGAGGGCAAGTGATGATGGACAGAGCAAATCTCATGACAGGTGGAGCGACCGGACAGTAGATCGAAGCAGAGTATTCAGGTTTAATGAGAAGGAGAATTTCATGGAGATATTCCTTATTCGGAGGGACAACGAAGTTATGGGATTCAAGGCAATTGGCATTTATGGTGTGGCCGGAGTTGGAAAGACAACACTTTGCCAATTGGCTTTCAATAACGAGAAAGTAATGAACGGCTTCTTTCCTCGGATTTGGGTTTGTATGTCAAAATCCCCCGAGGATGTTGTTGACTACAAAGAAGAGATTGTCCGGAAGATGCTCGAGGGTCTCGGTGTTGAGGACGAAGAGATGGACTTTACAGGCAAACATCGAGGTCTTCCAGGGTTATTTTTTTCTCTCCGGAGTGTACTGAAAGGTAGAAGGTATTTGATTGTGCTCGATGACGCTTTCTATATCGATAATTTCTTCGATAACTTATGGTCGGAACCAAAATTGGAAGATAATTCTACTGAAAAACTCGCGCTTGGACTGCGAAAACAACAGGGTGGAGCTGTTATTGTCACGACTCGGTCAGAGGAATTGGCGAAGGAAATGGTTGGCGAGGAGAACATACATCCCCTTCTGCCGTTGCCAGATAAGAGTTGTCGTGAGATATTCGAAGATTCAGCTGTAGAAAAAGTGAAGCAGTTGCTTAAGTTTCAAACTGATAATGATCTAGAGGATACAATTATGAGCAAGTTAGGTGGCCTCCCTTTGGCTGCCAAGATAATGGGGAAAATCATGGAACAAGAACTTGACAAAATGCCTGCAAACACAACATCATTCGACTGAAAGCATGTCGTGAGTCTCGTGACATTGATTTTCTTAAAAACTGCGGCTCTGATCGCCAAACATAAACAAGAATTCTCGATTTTATTTTTGCAACTTTCACTGAGTGTGTCAATGTCTGTGATTAATTGTCCTTGTGTTGCTCTCTTGTGACTAGTTATTCTACTTCCAATTGTTATCATTTGATAAACACATTGTTTCTGCTTAATGTTATACTCTTTCTGCTTCAATTTGCTTGTCTTATTTTACTTTTTCGTCCGTCTCAAAAAGAATGTCTCTTTCCTTTTTTGTGAACTCTTTAATTTCAACTTTCCACATAACATGTTTAAGACCACAAGATTAAAAACATTTTGGTACACTCCATGTATCTTTAGTTTAAGGTCATCAGATTCAAAGTCGTTTTACCTTCTTAAAACTTCGTAGCAAGTCAAAACCAGACTCATAAATTGAAACGAGAGGGAGTAGTAGACAATAAATAAAGTACAAAACTCAGGAGATATTTGTAGGATCATTTTCTTAACTAGCATAAAGCTTGCAAGATGTCAAATCCATGTTCCCACATACTCTTTTAATTATTGAGATGCATCTGTAGAGAGAGAGTCAAGAATGTAACACAAGATCTAACTTTTAAAAAGACGTAATACATAAACACGTTCTCTAACTTGGCTTCAGCTGCATCTGTGCGCTTCAACTTTGGGTGTGCACGCGTAAACACTTAAACTTGTATAAAGTTGAATTAGTAGACACAAATTTCAGAAAGGTCACATGCATGAAAAAAAGCACGCTCCTATGTTGATATCGACCCAATCAGAGGCTGCCAACTAATTTACACGTAGATTTTAGATTTTTTTTATTTTTTTTACAAAAAAATTAAGATAAAAGTAAAGGGTAAGAATTGTGGAGCACAATGCCCCGATTGCTAGCATAATTCTCCGATTGTGGAGCACACATGTAATTTGAGCTTATCAACTTTATACAAGTTTAGCTCTTGCACGCGTAAGTTGGGGTGTATCTCACGTGAGTTGCCATGTATGATATGTTGTCTATGGGTTAAACTTTATAAAGTTTAAATGTCAATTTGTGTACACCCAAAGTGAGAGGGCGTAGATACTAGCTGAAGGCAAGTTTATGTATTATGCTAAAACTTTTTGTAATATGTGAGGAACATTATTTCTCTGATTGCTGCTACCTTATTCCCTAAAACTTGTTCATTTCTCTCTTTCTTCTTCGTCGACAATGGCAACTGCAATCCCCCATGTTTCCTCTGATATAACCCACTCCACTGAAATACAACGCGATGAGGAAGAACAAGCAATTTCCTCAATCCAACAGCCTAAGAACGATCCCGTACATCATCTCCACCGAGCAAATTTCGCACCCCAACAGCCTAAGAACGAGCCCATACATCAGCTCCACCGAGCAAACTCTGCACCCCATCAGCCTAAGAATGAGGCCGTGCATCTCCACCGAACGAATTCTGCACCAGCGAATTCTGCACCCCCACAGCCTGAGGACGAAGAAAACATAACTGACCATGAAGTGAAAGAAAAGAAGCTGTATAAATTGATGGACGATGATCTTCAATTCATCGAAGAGGCCTGCAAGAATCTCAAAAGTTACAAGGTTGAGGTCGAGAGACAACAGGAGCGTGCGAAGAAGAACCTTAAAGTTCAAGACATTTCCAAGGTCGAGAAGGTTGTTATGAGGTTGAAAACGGAGATCCCCTCAAAAGTGAAAGTTAGGTACTCGGTGCCAGCTGATAGAGATGAAAAGAAGAAAGAGAAGCTCCCCAACCGCGAGAAGAACGAACAACTAGCTGAAGTTCATTCTTTCTATAAGAAGGATCTGTTTAAGAACAATGCGATATTCAAAGAATTCGAGGAAAGTTTCCATCACCTCGATCTTCAACACAAACAATGCCTGCTTTGTTTTGCTCCGTTCCCGCAGGATGCAACAATCAAGAAGAGGCTCCTGATGTACTGGTGGATCGGTGAGGGATTCATTCGATCTGATGAAAATGCAGAGTCTGATGCGGAGAAGGTCTTGAAGGAACTCATCTTGAAAAACATCATTCAGCCAGTTTATGACAAGTTTCCTTTTAAGAAAAAAGCTCATAGCTACAAGTTGCAACCTTTGGCTCATACTGCAGTAACCATGCTAGCTGATAGGGAAAAATTCATTGATTTCGATGAACAAGGCAACCCCATGAGAGAGCGTTCTCGTTCTCTAAGATCTTGTCTGGTTCCTCGGAAAGACAACAAGTTGGAGAATGAGGCGGAGTCGTCCCATGGCAAGAATTATAATTCCAATTTGCGAACAACCTCAACCTCGTCCTCGAAATCAGGCAAGTCTAAACCCATGGCTCATGTGGTGTTCAATTTGAATGATGTCTTTCTACAGCTTAAGCGCGAATGGTTTACCGAGATGAAGCATGTGAACATTCTTTACTTGGGAAGATGGGAAAGCACAAGCCAGAAGCATATTGAGGTGGAGGAACCTAAAGATTTAGAAGGCCTGGCTAACTTAAAGTACGTAAAATTCCTGAGCTTGCAAGGAATTTCAGGGATAACAGGGATCCCCGAGTCGATTTCAAAGCTGTGGAACCTTAGTGTCCTAGATCTGAGAGCTTGCCACAGTCTTGAGGTGATCCCACAGGGCATTGGTTCACTTCATAATTTGACACACTTGGACTTATTGGAGTGTTACTTGCTCAGTGGCATGCCAAAAGGTCTCGGGGAACTAACAAATCTTGTGGTGCTCAAGGGATTTGAAGTTCAAGATTCGGCAGAAAAATCACACTCATGCACTCTGGAGGATTTGTTGGCCATGACAAAGTTACGTAAATTAAGTATTCATACGGAAATCGAGGATTTTCCAAGATGCAGTGACTTGGAAATGCTGGCGAAATTCAAACAACTCCGCATCTTTACTATAGAATGGGGAGGAAATTTGTTTCGGAATCCAGACTCCGGTACTGTGTCCACCGTTCCAAAACCTGGCATGCAGGGAATCACAAGAACAATGACTAGTACTTTTACCCGGAGAAAGGTGGATGAGGATGTCTCACCGCCAAGTGGTGTTCCGTTAAAATTGGAGAAGTTGGACCTTAAATGTTATCCTAGGCGAAGCGCTTGGACTTGGCTAAAACCTGAGAATTTGAAGGAGCTCAATAGACTGTACATCAGAGGAGGGGAACTTCGCGATTTGGGTCAATTTGAGTTTGAAAAGGTTCCAACACCTAGGAATAACGTGAAAACACTGCGTCTCAAGTACTTGACAGAAATGGAGATGGAATGGATGGAATTTCAAGAATTGTTCCCTGAGGTGGAATATCTGGAGAAAGTGAAATGTCCAAAGCTCACTATGTTCCCATGCAATGCCCATGGAGTTTGGAAGGACAAGAAGATTACATTTTAATGTTGTCATAACATGTCTATGTTGCTTGTGGTTATTTTACCATTTCATATATATTTACTTTTTGAAATGAATAATGCATTCTTGTAATGGTTGAATTTGACAACAAAAGGAGAACTTTCCTTCTTCAATCCATTTTGATCTGTCAAAAATTAACTCAAACCGTCAGTTTAAAGTAAACCAAAAAAAAAAAAAAAAAAAAACCTCTATAGAATTTGTTTGGTTCCTCTCAATTGAAGTCACTGGCTATTTCCTGGATTTAGATGTGACAATAGGGGAAAACATAAAATGAAAAATTATATAAGGGAAAAGGCTCAAATGCGCGATCGAACAATTAGAAATGGCTCATATATGTTATCCGTTAATAAATGTTTGACAAGTTTATGTCATTGTCGTTACAAAAAGGGATGATCGATAAGAGGGTCTTTTGAGTTTCTTATGGATGAGCCTGTTTTGTAATGACAATCTCATAGATGAGCCAATTTTTTAATGGATAACATAGATGAGTCATTTCTAATATAGTTGGACGACATATTTGAGTCTTTATACATCCATTGCCAACTACCACATAAAAGTAATAATATGGTTGTAATTAATCAGAGGTCTCATTTTCGAGTCTGGGACATTTGACATGGAATCTCCTTTAATAAAAAGTGTTTTATCTTCGTACCACAAACTTGAATTAATAGCATCTTTGGAGCAAGTAAAGGTGAAGCCATGCATTTTCTACCAAGCAACTTGTTATTCCGTTCTTAAACCACTCAAAGATCATTTGTAAAAAAGTAAAGAGAGAGTGAATTATGGTCAATTGGAAGAAGATATGGGATGCATGGGACATTCGTGTTGTGATTCTCTTCAGCCTTACTCTCCAAATAATCCTCATCTTTTTCGCGCCCCTCAGAAAGCGTGTTTCAACTTACTACCTGACACTATGTCACGATCCGAACCGGGGCCCTGGCCGTGACGGGGATCCCGAACCATGAAGGCCCGAGAGCCCTTCTAACTTGCTATCATATACACCATTCATTTACAAAGAGGAACTGCGGAAATACAAAACAAAACGGAATCATGGTCGATATCATAATTCAATTGAACAATCTAGAATGGAAAACATAAACCTCTAAACAACGTCTAACATCAGTCTGAGAAATCTCTAACAACTGAAAATGACATTTGTCTGAAATCTGGGATAAGCCCCCAGTCGGGCCATGAACCAAAATGAAATAACTATAACAAGTTGTAATACAGGCCTTCCGAAGTAAGGGAGGCTCACCAATTGCAACTTCCGACGCACTCAAACCTATTGCTGAACTAGACCCCGAGACGGTGCCTCAGATCCTGAGATGGAGGGGGTCAAACAATTGTACTGGTACGCAGAGCAATCCAAAATAATGTAATTTTATGTAAAACATAGGTGAGAGCATTTCATAAAATATCATGCATGAAATAATTTAAACACATGGCCAACTTAAGTTAATCATTCAAGCAAATCTGTAGATGTAAAACCATTCTTTATTTTACTTTTGAGGTAAGTGGTACATCCTACATATCTGAAAGTTTCCCACGGGCAATATGGGATCCGCCATTAACTCGACGGCCAAGCCCCCAACCCAAGTTTGCCGCAAGGATTGAAGTATCTGAATCTGATACGCCACGGGCACTAGGCCAGCGTATAATAATATACCTGTATCGGCAAAACACGGTTTCGGCAATGAATCATATGACTCGTGCCTTCTTCGGGTAACCACCTAACTCTCATAGTGCCCAGTTTTAACCCATTCTGAACATGCATCTTTCTAAATTCGAAATCTGAAATCTAAAATGAAATCTGTATTCTATTTTGAGTTTTATCATGGCCTTATCTGATTTGGTATCGTCATACCAAGACTTGCAAGTCATAATTCTGAGCCATAAAATATCTTTTACAGTTTTCTCTTTCAAAACAAAAAGTTTGGACCACCATACTTCAAACAATTCAAGAAGATTCATACTCCAAAGAATTTTTCAAATTATGTAAAAGTCACTATTTTCAGCTTTTCAACAAACAAGTGGTGGACTTGAAATCTATGACAAACATGCAAGTTTCTTGATAACCATCTTTAACCATTAACACCAAATATATTTCCCCCTCTTCACTATAAACCATAATCAAGTCTTAACAACCATAAAGGCATTTGTAACATTCACAAAAATACATTCAAATAAATCATGTCTTATGGAAACAAAAAGTCTTTAAACGAGAGAGGGACTTTCAATAATTGATGCTCTCAATTCAACATCCAAACTCAATTTCATACATACATATATAAGACTACAAATCAATTTAGGGGAAAGGCCTCGAGACCAAAACAATAATATCATTAAACAATTCATAGTGCAAAATTGTAATGTAAATTCTAAAACCCCTTTGCAAATTATAATTTCTACACTTTAAACCATATTCAAAGTATTTCAACCAGCCCATGTAGTTTAGAAAAACCCCACGTACCTCAAATTAGAAATTTGATGGATCATTCTTGAAGCCCTCGGTTTGGGGATTCTAAATCTTCAATCAATTTCTAAAACCGACGGTTGAATCATGAGTTAATTGGAATTCTTGTTTGAAACTCTAAGGAGTGTTCTTGATGGATTTTGAGAGAAAGAATGAATAATAGGCAGTTTTTGGCTTCTTGGCCTCAAATTCTATGTTTTAAACGGATTTTGGGTGAGGGAAAATGACCAAAATACCCCTAAAGAAATAAAAAATGTCGCAGAAATTTCTGGCAGTTGACAGGCTGACATGCACAAGTAAATTGGATATAAAATTTTACTCCGATGTTGGATTTCGATGAAATCAATTGCGTTGGAAAGAGGACTAAAAAAACTTTCATTTGATATATAGAAGGCCACCCAGTTCATTATATAACAGAAGTTATGCTCGACGAAAGTTGACCTAAGTTGAAGTGTCCACTAAAACGTACTCGATGGAATTGTTTTCAACTCGTCTTTGAGTTAGGGGATTTTTGTGACCTCAATTCGTATCCAAAGGTATTCCCACACTGTAGGATTTATCACTACACATATATTAACAAAGAATCATCTAGTTCGGGTCAATAAGCGTAGGAACGACGCTTCGATTTTTAGCCCGAAAAAAATGCGGGATGCTACACACTGCCCCTCTGGTGCAGCTACTTGCTCGTAGAATGGGCCGCTAATTTTGCAGTCGGACACATCTCCGACAGCAACAAAGGGAATGGCAATAATTCTGCTGGCAAGAACAAAGTTGAAGATGTTCTTGTATTTTGGGCAGCTTTTCTGTTAGTACATCTCGGGGTCCCTGACACGATTAGTGCCTTTTCCCTCAAGGATAATACTCTGTGGCATAGGCATTTCCTGGGTCTCATGACCCAGGGTGGAGCTGTGGCCTATGTTTTTTCCCCAACAGTTTCCAGAAACAAGCTGTGGATCCCAGCAGTGCTGATATATGTGTCCGGAGTGATCAAGTATGGTGAGCGTATTTGGGCTCTGTATCTTGCGAGTTTAGATCGGTTTCGCGATTCCATTATGAAAGATCCTGATCCCGGCCCAAACTATGCAAAGCTGATGGATGAATACTCTTCGAAGATAGCAGCCAACCTACCGACAGACATAGAGATGATCCACGAGTACTATGGCGATTTGGAGGCGGAAAAGTCCGTTAAAAGAAAAAGGCTAACTGATGTTGAGATAGTGGAAGAAGCTCACTACTTCTTTGAGAAATTCAAAGGACTAATTGTTGATCTGATATTTGACTTCCGCCAACGGAATGAAAGCCGAAATTTCTTCCTCAGCTTAGAAGCTATTGATGCTTTTCGAGTTATTGAGGTTGAACTCAATTTCATTTATGATGTTCTTTTTACCAAAATGATTGTGGCGAACTCTTATTGGGGTTATGTATTTCGATTGATCTGTTTTCTTCTCGAAGTTGCTGCCGCAATCCTCTTCTACCGTTGGGATAAAAGGGGACTTCCAAGGTGGGAGATCGGAGTCAGTTACATCCTTCTCCTTGGTTCTCTTATCTTGGATTTCAGTTCCTTTTTGATGCTCCTTTTCTCTGACTGGACGGCAGCTGCACTGAAGAAGAAGGGGTATGTGTTACCGTGTTTGCCTATGCCTTTTAGATGGTTGAGCCGTAGGTGGGCTGAATCCGTTTCACAATTCAACTTGATTAACTATTGTGTGCGTGGGCGCTCCAAGTTTATGGAATTCATATATCGATGGCTTGGTTTTATTGATGTGCTGAATAAGATCGTGTATCTGAAATCCCAGAAATTCACTGCTGAATTGAGGGAATTCATCTATGAAGAAATAAAGAATAAATCTTCACTCGCGGAGGATTTAGATACAGCAAAGGAAATATGGTTAGCGAAAGGAGATTGGACTCTTCGTGCCAATAGCTCTAGTCATCTGCTGCCTTATATTACTGAGTCTAATTTCGATGAGATCCTTCTGGTATGGCACATTGCTACTGAACTCTGTTACAGTAATGACTGTATTGTTATAGATGGTGATAAAGCAAAGAGTTCCCCGGAAAATCCACCTGCCAATTACCGTGAGATATCAAAGATTCTTTCAGATTACATGCTCTATCTCCTTGTGATGCAGCCTGCAATGATGTCGGCTGTGGCAGGAATCGGACAGATTAGGTACAGAGACACTTGTGCTGAAGCTGAAAAGTTCTTCCGCAGCAGAAACATAATCTCGAGTAATAATAAGGATCAAGGAGAGCAATGCTGCAATAATTTCCTTACTTGTAGCTGCCTAAAGGGAACACCAAATGAAGAGGATGGCCAAGTCCAAAACCGTAGAGAGAAGAAACATGAAAGAGCTTGTAAAGCGATCCTTGGAGTGAATGCGGCGGTCAAGCCAGTGCAAGTGAAGGGAGATAGAAGTAAATCGGCCTTGTTTGATGGACGTCGTCTAGCCAAAGAGCTGGACGAGCTTGGTCATGGCATCGATAAATGGGAGCTAATAAGCAAAGTATGGGTTGAAATGCTGTCCCATGCTGCTATTAACTGCAAAGCCAATAACCATTGCAAACAGCGTAGCAAAGGAGGACAGCTTGTCACTCTTGTCTGGATTAAATGTTTTCAAGTGTGAAGAGGAGCCTTGAAGGGTAATAAACTTACACTCCAAGGCCACCCCTTGGCAAGGGTAGGATGGTCACTCGTTATCTCCCTTTGTGGACTAATATAAATAGATAGTGTTAGGGTTATTTTTGGGGTTAGCTCATTCCTATTATTCAAGAAACAAAAGACTTGTAATATTGGTGACTTCTCTTTCTCATTTTGGAGAGGCCAAAATCAAAAGCTCACTAGTAGAGTGATACTAGTGTTGGATCTTGGCTAGAAACTAGGGTCTTGGGTTCTTGAGTTCCTCTTGGTCCAAGTAAGAATTTGGTGTTGATATTCATTAGTCTTAGGGTCCTTTCTCATTGTTAGGGTTCTTAGATTATTGAATACTGTATGTCAAGTTTTTATACCTTTTGTAATCTTGATAACATTGTGTTGTTGAATCTAAAAGTCTAGTGAAGCCGTGTGGGGCTCTTTCGATTCACTAGCAAAATTGTCATTTGTTGTTCTTGTTGTAAACTCATTTTTCTAGTCAAAACAAGTGTTGAAGCCTAGTGAAGCCGTGTGTGGCCTCTTTCGATTCACTAGCACTATGTTGTTCTTATTGTTGCTTCTTGTGTTGGCTTGAATCTCTTGATACACACTTAGTTTTATATCAGTCATAACTCTATTAACTAAAGATAAGATAAAGAGACGTTTATACGTGCAAGAAGTTTTCATGTGTTAGTCCAATTTTACTCTAAATTTAACTATATAAAATTATAAACGTTTAAACACATGTGAAACTTGAGCAACTTCATGCATAATAGCGATGTTACATAATGAAAGTCGCTACAAGCTTCAGATTTTGAAAGTTGACAAATAGCTAACTTTCAAGAGCCACGAATATGAAATCTTTTGTTTTTTGTCGCGTTTTTTTTTTCTTTTTTTCTGTTTTCTTGTGTGGGCAGGTTGTTATATAGATTGGGGAGTTAGGTTAAGATAATGTTCTTTTTTTCTATTTTTTTTTTTTACACATATATACAACTTAATAATTAAAATATTAGCTAGCATAAATATAAGAAAAGTTAAATTGCTAAATCAAAAATATAATTAAGAAATATTAAAAAAATTTAATCTTCAATTGTGATTCTATTTTATAATTTTTCAAATAAAATCTACTAAAAATGAAAAATAAAAATTAAAATAAATATTAGAGAATTTTATTTTTTTTATTCTAAAAGCAAGTACAGTAAAAGTAAAAGTGAGGGGAGGGGAGGGTCAAAATTAGGTGTCCCGTCGTGAAGATTGTTTTTCCATAATTCTGCTGGCGGAATGTTGAAGGAATGGGTTGCACCACTTCACTTTGATCTCCTTTAGTTTTTTACATTTCTTAAATTCAGCGGGGAGCTCCTTCAGTTTCTTACAATTCTGCAACTCCAGTCGCTCAAGGCTGGACAACAGCCCTCTGTGGCCATGGCTACCGAACCACTTGATAATCTTGAACCGCTCCACAACGGACCATACCTCAAGGTATAGTGTATCTAATTTCAACAAGTTAAGACTGGGAAAATCACCAACTTTCATCTCCCAATGACTACCCTCAGTCGCGTTGTTCTGCAATTTCAGGACCTCAAGATTGGGAAGATGCCTCCCAATAATTGATATTTGATCCCATGGCAGGCAACACCCTGAGAGGGTCAACCTTCGGAGGTTTGAAGGGAGATAATTCAGCGCCTGCACATACCGGAAATGTGTGGTAGCAGGATCATAGCTAAATAGCTTGAGAGAGACAAGTTGAGGTAGTAGGTACAGTGTGGGAAGCATTCTCTCTTCGAAAAGACAGATGCATTTCAGTTTCTCAAGACGTGGTAACCTTCTCAGTATCTCTTCTGAATCTTCCCCGTGTTTAAGAATTGGAGTTGACATTGTCCTCAAGTTGGACAGCAGCTTCCCTGAAATTTCTTGTTTATAGTCAGGGGCACCAAAAGATGCACGGCCGTCTATACGCAAATGCCTCAAATTTCTCAGGTTCCAAATAGCATTTGGTAGTGCAACTTCTCCCCGTAATCCTATCGTAACAAAAGTTTCCAACCGCTGGAAGCTGCCAATGGAAGACGGCACTGAAGTCATTTCTCCCCGGACTTCTAAGTACTTCAAGAGAGTCATCTTTTCAATCCCAACTGGAAAGTCATTCCCCACATTTACGCTCCCTAAATCCAAAACTCTGAGAAGTTTGAAGTTGTGATACAGAGATGAGACATGAAACCGGGGAAAATCAGATCTCCTACCAGTTACCACCAGGCTGCGGACAAGTGGACCAGAAACTTCTAATGAAATATTAGCCCACCAATTAGATGAAATGAGCAGCCGACGATGATCACATTTTAACGAGAGTGGGATATTGGAATCAGCACCGCGATGATCAAAACCATCCACAGTAGAGACTTCGCTGTAACTGTCCATCAGCCGATAAACATTTTCCTGTTTGGCTTTAGCTAAGCAAAATTCATGTATCAGGTCACAGACTCTACATGATTTCACCCGATCCTTTGAGCTCTTTTGCTCCGCCATAATAAGACCTCTTCCAATTAGGAGCATTAGGTAATCCATTGCCACATCCTCTAAGATCTTCCCTTCAGTTTGTTGTATTAATCCTTCTGCAACCCACAGCCTGATCAACTTAGATGTCAGAATTTCATCATCCTGTGGTAATGCTCCGAAATAGAGGAAGCAGTGCCTCTGACAATCTGGTAAATCCTGGTAACTCATTCCAATAATACTGGACAAATATTGGTCATTACCACCAATTTTGGTTTGTTCTAGCAATTCTAGCACTTCTGTCCAATGCTCAACTGTTTTCTCTGCATTAGCAAGAATACCAGCAACCACAATTATTGTGAATGGTAGCCCCTTAGTTTTCTTGGAAATTTGCATCCCTAGTTCCTTCAGCTTTGGAGGACAAGATTCTTGTTGGAATATCATCTTCTCAAGTAATATCCAACTATCTTCTTCCCTAAGGGGTAGAAGATGATGTATATCATGTATTTCAAAGCCAGCAGTAATATCCTCAGCCACATCATCTGACCGAGTTGTCAAGAGAATCCTACTTCCTGTGTTTTCATCCCTTGGAAAGGATGCACTCAAAACATTATATGCTTCAGCATCCCACACATCGTCCATTACGATGAGGAATCTCTTTCCATGTAGACGCTCGTGCAGCATTTCCGACAAATCAGAAGATCTCCTTCCATCAACTGTGTCATTATGCCCAGTGATGGCACGTAAAATCTCAACTAATAATTCCCGACTGTCATAGACCAGAGAAACAGTGAGGAAAGCACAAATATCAAAGAGGTTGGAAACTCCAGGATCATTGTAGACACTCTTAGCAAGAGTCATCTTTCCAACTCCAGGCACGCCAACAATTGCTATGACACTTAACTGATGAGATCCTCTTGTCAGTTGATCAATCAATCTGTGCCTTTCGTCGGTAAAGCCCACCAGTTCCTCCTGCTTAGCAACATTTATCATGTCTCTGGAGGACATTGTCAAATTAACGACTTTGGGCTCAGTAACATAGCTCATCTTTTGATCAAACACCATGACCTCCCTTCTGATTCTCTTCATTTCTCCAACAGCATCAATAAGAGAAAGTGAATGGTTGAATACAGTGCCATCTCTTAGCAACAATGTCTCAACGACATATTCAGCTCTGTACGCAGCAGTCATTAGTTGGGCTGCAAGATTCCTCCGTTTCTCGTGCTCATGGAAATTCTCTCTGCAATTTTTGAGAAAAGAACTTTGGTATTCCAGCTCGTCAGCGATTCCCAGTGCACGACGCGTCAGGCAATTGACTGGACCTGCCTGCTGGTCAAGTAGCTCTCTAAAATTTCTGATAAAACCCAGGTAATCTATCCTTATGATATTAACCTCAGGCAATGTAAGTGGGATGGGAACTCCGATGTCCGACTTAAGGAGCTTGATCTTTTTGATTAGATCAACAAGTGTAGTTTCTGCTTCAACAAGCTTGTGCTCTTCCAACTCGTTGAAATCAAAGAAGAAAAAGATGGTACATCCCACCTTAACAGCCAGATCCTGAATATGGGTGATCTGACCTTTGAATGTCAAATGTTCTGTGTAGTGCTTGAAGGGATGAGCATCAGAAGTGCTGCCCCAATCTCTTATCTTTTCCAAGAGAACTTGAATTGGGTCAGCTTTAGGATCATCCGACTCTGACTTGTCACTCTCAATGAATTGATTTGGCGGGTCCTTAGCAAAAGAACTGAGGAAGGAGAGTTCATGGTGGAGGATTTCTAAGTTAACCTTCGACGAATCCATCCAAGGTTGCTGGTTGTCTTGTAGATCTGCCAGACAATCTTGGTGAGTGTCTATGAAGGATGCCAAGTCTGGATTTGAAATGTCGGTCTCTATTGTTAATGGACTCAATACTTTGTGGAATCCCTCGTAAATCCTTCTGATGTCCAGAACGATGGGCTTAATTTTCCGCATCAGTTCTGTGAGCTTGTCCTTAATGGAAATTGTACTGTTTCCATCTTTTGGATCAAACGCACACATGAAAGGAATACGTGCTGCTGCTTCGATAGATATCGTTTCAGTATGGTTGGATCTTTCAGCTTCTCCTGGTCGATGCAACGTGTAGCTACAAAGCTAAGAAGATTTCTCAAGAACCTTTGCTTAGTTACAAGTGGTCTGAGTTCTGAAAAAGTGGAAGGTTCCCGATAGCGAAGCAGATCCTTCAGATTGTCAATCAGAGAGTTCATGAACTCCACCACCAGTGTGTCTGGCATAGGAGGAGAAGACTTCGCAACTTTGATGTAAGCCTTTTCAATCTGTGGCTTGAGAAGTTGCACGTGATGCAGTACTTCAGCAGACCGCTGATCCAATTCTTTGGCAATATCTTTAACGCCCTTCAGAAGAATGGGTTGGATGTGACTTACTGCATTTCGTGCCACAACTTCGATTTGCAGTAAGAGAACTTCAAAATTCCCATTCTCCCTACAGCGTTTTGCCGTCCACCAGAGGAAAGTTCTCAGGAAGCCCAGCTCCAGTTTAAGCATTGGGATCTGGGATTCTTTCGAGGAAGTCACGCCCGGAGTGCTCAGCAAGCGGACCAGATGATTCAGGGAATAGTTAACACCAGTGTATGCCATTCTTTCTCAATGTTTGATGTGTTGGAGATAAACCCCCACCACAGAAATAATATTCGCGGTAATAACAACGGAAAAATAACTCTAAGAATTACTACACACTCAAAAAAAAAACAATCTTTTTTTTATTTTTCCACTTCACTATTTTCTATATGTGAAATTCTCTCACTCTCCGCAATGTTTCTCAATGTTTTTGTTGGTGTGTTGAATGAGGAGATTAGCCCTCCTATTTATAGTAAAAGCTGTCTAACATTCAACCAATAGGTGTGGACGGTGGACCCCTTCATGATGGAGAAAAATAGGGCTGTTAAAATGAGCCTAAATACAGGTGACTCGTCACCCGCTCAAAATTTAACGGGTTGGATATAAGATGAAATTAAAATTGTGGTTACAAATGGTAATAGCAGTATTGCTTAGATTAAGAAGGTCATGTGACCCAACCCGATGCCCAAAGTAAATTTGGGCGGGTCAAATGAGTCATGACCCAACCCGGTTTTTAGTTCAACCCATTTTAATTTTTTATATGATTATCTTTTTGTTCCAATATTGATGTCTAACAAAACCAATATATTGACTTGCCATTACATCATTTTCTCTCTATGAAATGTCCTAAATCTTTTTTTTCATATCCAAGGCTCCCGTCAATATCATACAACTCCGGCAACTGGCGAATAGCACAACTGAAGTTGGCTATTGAACTACGAAATGGCTAAATATACGTGTGTTGACGAAACCTTGAGGTGTTTTGAATGGCTGGAGAATTATAGAAAATTGGCTGATCCTTCCACAATCAATCTCCTCAAAATGAACCTAAGATTTCTGAAGGTGTTTCTGATATCAGCAGAAAAGTTGCCAGCTGAAGATACTTCTCCGACAGATCTTATCAGTGATGTACAAGTTTGGGTCCAAAATGCTGGAAAGGTCATCCAATCACTTTGTGCCAATGCAGTAGAGGAAAGCAAGGTTACCGAGGTATGGCATGGAAAAATTGAGAATGTCCTTCGAAAATCAGCACATCTT
The DNA here is from genome assembly GCA_030864215.1 of Capsicum pubescens. Classification (NCBI taxonomy): domain Eukaryota; kingdom Viridiplantae; phylum Streptophyta; class Magnoliopsida; order Solanales; family Solanaceae; genus Capsicum; species Capsicum pubescens. Next base: position 283,915,749 of record CM061547.1, on the reverse strand, counting down.
ACAGATCTGTTTTACAGTTGGATGCTAGAGTGAGCGCTAGCTGTTTGGTGGAACTGATCGACTCAGTGTTAAACAATCTGAATGATCTGCTAGGCCCCGAGACCAAACAACCTATTGACTCTACCAAGAAACAAATGGAAGTTCTTGAAGTGAAGTTCCGGTTTCTACGGAATTTTGCTTGGTTTAGCTCGCAAAGTTGCATCGAGCATCACAAGTTGGAAGATCTCTTGAGAATAATTGAAGTTGTGGCAACCACTGTGGCGTGTGTCTTGTTCCAGTGGTTATTCGAGGATATGGATACAACAATGGAAACCAAGTTCTCTCGTGTCTTGGTGACAATTCAGCTCATTGAGCCAGAGTTGAGGTATGCATACTTCAGAAGCCTGAAGCTTTCACTGCCATCGCGGCTGAAGGGAAACATTCCCATGGTAGTAGTTATTGGCTTTCTATGCTGTTTCCGCAACGATCTCAAGGAGCTCCTAAGTCTCAAAGCATATCTGATGGCTTCTGCAAGAGATCAACTGTGCAACCTTTGTGAGGAGCTGAATTTTGTGATAGCATTTCTGAGGGATCCCCGAAAGATGGATGACGGGAAAGGGTCAGAGGATCTCTTGGCACGTTCCAAAGCTATGACAACAAAGACGGCGCATGTCATCCACTTGCTTCTTGTAAGAAGCAAGAATGAAGACGATGCAGGTCAAGCCAGCCCTTCCGTATTCTTTGATCTTCTAAATGAGATCGATTTCATTAAAAAAGAGATGATTACAGATAAGTATCTTGATCTCTGGAGGTCAATAAGATCAAACCTGATACCAAAGGTTAATTCATTGGGATTAATTGATTTTCTTTTAGGAATTATTAATGTGGTCCTTGATAACAAGAATGATTCAATTGCTTTCGTTGGTCATCAACTTGAAATAGTCAAGGCTGAGCTACTGTCCCTCAGATCTTTACTTCGCGTCAATGATCTTAAGACGGAGATAACTGATGTGGTACACGAGGCAAAACATGCTATCGGCTCTCTTATCATACGGGAAAGTCCTTGTTGGCATTGTATGTTACAGCTCTCCAATGTTATAATAAAAATTCAGGCTGTCAACAATAAAGTGGCTTCTCGCTTTGTTAGCGATCAGATTGTTGAGATTGGGGTGGGCACTAGTGCACAGAATTCGGATTCTTCATCAGAAGTACATATGCCTCCAGTGAAAAGTGAAATAGAAACAAAGGCTACAGAAGTCTGATGGCAATATCATACAACTCCGGCTACAGAAGTCTGATCCAAATGAGTCATGACCCAACCCGGTTTTTAGTTCAACCCATTTTAATTTTTTATATGATTATCTTTTTGTTCCAATATTGATGTCTAACAAAACCAAAATATTGACTTGCCATTACATCATTTTCTCTCTATGAAAATGTCCTAAATCTTTTTTTTCATATCCAAGGCTCCCGTCAATATCATACAACTCCGGCTACTGGCGAATAGCACAACTGAAGTTGGCTATTGAACTACGAAATGGCTAAATATACGTGTGTTGACGACACCTTGAGGTGTTTTGAATGGCTGGAGAATTATAGAAAATTGGCTGATCCTTCCACAATCAATCTCCTCAAAATGAACCTAAGATTTCTGAAGGTGTTTCTGATATCAGCAGAAAAGTTGCCAACTGAAGATACTTCTCCGAAAGATCTTATCAGTGATGTACAAGTTTGGGTCCAAAATGCTGGAAAGGCCATCTAATCACTTTGTGCCAATGCAGTAGAGGAAAGCAAGGTTACCGAGGTATGGCATGGAAAAATCGAGAATCTCACCTCGAAAATCAGCACATCTTACAGATCTGTTTTACAGTTGGATGCTAGAGTGAGCGCTGGCTGTTTGGTGGAACTGATCGACTCAGTGTTAAACAATCTGAATGATCTGCTACGCCCCGAGACCAAACAACCTATTGACTCTACCAAGGAACAAATGGAAGTTCTTGAAGTGAAGTTCCGGTTTCTACGGAATTTTGCTTGGTCTAGCTCGCAAAGTTGCATCGAGCATCACAAGTTAGAAGATCTCTTGAGAATAATTGAAGTTGTGGCAACCACTGTGGCGTGTGTCTTGTTCCAGTGGTTATTCGAGGATATGGATAAAACAATGGAAACCAAGTTCTCTCAGGTCTTGGTGACAATTCAGCTCATTGAGCCAGAGTTGAGGTATGCATACTTCAGAAGCCTGAAGCTTTCACTGCCATCGCGGCTGAAGGGAAACATTCCCATGGTAGTAGTTATTGGCTTTAAGTCATGATGATCAAGAGGAGCACCAACTTTACATAAATCATCCCAAATACTTCTTTTTGGTGGTGAAATGCAGTCAATGCCAATCAAAGACTAATTGAATGTAGACATCAATCTCATCAATTCCTCCTGAGATAAGCATCCAGTACCCCGTCAAACTATGCCAAAGTTGCTACGACACACTCCAATTTCACAGGGTCCTATTATCCATCTGAACTCAATTTTAGCGTATTTTTGTCACTCTTTTGTGCTTATGTGGCACCTTTATTACATAAAATGGGGCCCAAGTTAAAGGTGACATGTTAGCTAAAAAGATTGACAAAAGGTGCTACGTCAGCACAAAAGAGTGACAAAAATACATTAAAATTGAGTTTAGAGGTGTAATAGGACCCCCGCGAAGTTGAAGTGTGTCGTAGAAAATCTCATCCTATAAGAAGTTGAAGTGAGTTTAGAAAATGCTTTACTCATTCCTCTTGGATATGAAACGTACCTTCATTCTTACTAATATTTCTCATAATGCACATAAGCATAGCCTTACTGGAAATCCAAATACCAAAACTGATTCTGATTGTAACGCTTGTGGGGAATCTCTCTCCGGCTCTGCATCATACGGTTGTAATGATTATCATTTCTACCTAGGTATCGACTGTGCTCTATTGCCCCCGAAAATCATCCACAAATGGGATGAACATCCACTTCGATTCTCCTTATGTATCCCCCGTTCCCTAAAAATCCAGATCGATGATTTCTTGTTTGAGATATGCGAAGAGTATGTACACCCCAAGCATTGGGTCTATCATTGTGAGGAGTGCGATCAATCTTTTCATCCTCATTGCATATCGCGGCGACTCTCTGAGAATCGCAATATCAAGTTTGATGTCACCATTAAGATCGCGGAGCACTAAACTTAAACTCGTTGTCATGATCATTATCAAGTTTGTATATTGTCTCGTCTCTGTTAGATTGAATTATTTAGTTGTCGTTGTTACATCAGTGTCAACTTACACCCTACATCCATCCCTGTAAACGCTGTAGACACCTAATTTTGTCCCTCTCGAAGTTGAATTTTGTTCATTTTTAGCTAATCTTACCACGTACCCTAATCCCACAAAAATACAAAAATAACAACCCTTTAACAAATTTTATCTTGTTTTAATCCTATCCTAACAACCTCTCAAATAAAAAATGGACACCTCACCACACCCTACCCCTCCTACCCTACATACCCCCTAGGCCCCACCCCAATTCAGGTTTCTTCCTTTTGTTTTCCCAGAACACAACAAAAGAGGGGGGCACCACAGTAACCAAATACATATCAGTCATCCTCACCAAATAATACATCCATATATACATATAGACACAGTGATAATAAGGGCTCCATACGAACACACGAGGGAGGGGAGAAATTCATCTTGAGTCTTCTGATTGCTTCTTGTTTTTGAGGGAATAGACAATTCCAGAGAGGGGATTCCCAAAAGAAAAAAAAGAAGGGAAAACTTTATTTTTATGGTTTTCTCTTCACAGAATATGGAGAGCATATATACACCATACACTGATAGACCATAAGAGAACCTGATTTCCTTTCTTCTCCAATATATACATATACTCTTACACACAAAATTCATCACATTATTTCCATCACCATATACTCATATCTTATACGCACCAAAAAAGGGGTATTAACAGTGAACCATCATCCACAGAGACCATAGGATTCTACCCTTTTCTTCTTTCCATCACACAGCTCACCCGCGTACTCACGCATACACGCACAGATCGGGAGAGAAGAGAGAAGATTGAGTGATAGAGAGTGGGTTTGAGAGAGAAATTGACGAGGGAGAGAAAAATGGCCAGAATTTGATAGAGGAAAAACGAAAATCGAAGGAAATTGAGAGAGATTGGGCGTGAGCGAGAAAGGGAAAAATAGAGGGATCAATTGACGGCGAGTTTCTCACCAAAAATTCATCGGAACTTCGTCCGGTCAGCCATTGGGAGACGCCCAGTGATGGTTTATCACTGTTCCGGCGAAAAGCAGTCGGAAAACGACATCTCCGACGGAACCACAACCAAAACAGCTCCTTCCCGTCACCATTTCTCGCTCAAATTTCACTGGAGAGTATATAATAGTCATCGACTAGCTTCTAATCCGGTTAGCTTCCGTGAGTTTCGAGCTTTATTAGCAATAATTGGTTGTAAAGTTAGTCGTTCAAGTTTGATCCGACGGGTTAGAGATTCGAGTCTGTTCAAGGTTCATTGGTTCCCGAGGCTCTCGTCGCTGTTGAAATTGGTTCAAGCTGATTGAATAAAAGTAACCTTCAGGTCCAATTCTACCTCCTCTTTCTTTAATTATTTTTATATGATCATGAATGGTTCGTGTGTTTAGCATGTTTGAATATTTGTTGCGTGTTGGTTGATGTTGGATTTGGATTTGAGAAATTGAATTGATAGTCGAAGAACTAGGCAATTATTTTGAGAAAGAATTTGGGGTGGAATTAGGGAATTGGTACAAATAGATAAATATCGATCAATCTTGGTTTATTGTTGTTTTTGTTTAATTCGGAATAAGCATGAATATTATTGGAATAGGCAAATGTAGGTTCGGGTAGGCAAATTTAGAACTTGTGCTTGGTTGAATGTTTGAATGTGCGTGGGAATGTTTTCTTTCTAGTTTATCGTATTTGATTCAAGTGTATTCATTTGGGCGGGGAATGCCTCGAGGTTTCATGTATTTATTCACTGGGGAATGCCCCGACGTATTATGTCTTCGAAGGAGGTTCGTGATCAAGGCCCGAGGCATCGGGTAAAGCATGGGAGCGTAGTTTAGGATTAGTGTAGGTTTCCTTCTCAATACTTTTTTATTTCGGGTTTGTAATAATCGGACTGGACATTATATTTTTGGACTTGTTTTGCCTTGTTTGTTTGAGTGATTGTTTTTATGTGTTTTGTGTGGTTTATACATTCGTAGTGTTAAATTAGCCGATACGCTCTACCAAGCGATCGTGGTCGAACCACGGGACAGAGAGGTGCCTAACACCTTCCCCTCGATCAACAGAATTCCTTAATCGGAATCTCTGTTCGCGGATCAGTTATAGAGTCAAAACCGTTTTTGGAAAGGATTTTCAAAGGTGACTTGGCACACCGGATTATGCCAAGTGGCGACTCTGAGTTTTGAATATAAAAATAATCCTTTTCGAAACAAACATGCTTTCTTTTTTCACTTAATAATAAAAACCCTTTCGAACTTAAATCATAAATCTTTTTAGGAGTTAAAAAAAGGGATGTGACAGGTCTGACGACTCTGCTGGGGACCGTTCAAAATTCGAGCTTATTTTTTGGAGTTGTATCGGCTTAGTTTGGCATTATGGGTGTATAGACATTGTTTGTGTTATCGTGCATGTGTTTTATCATTGTTGAGTTCCTACTTGCTACGTGTTTATTGTTTTTCTCTTATGTGTTATCGCCTTATATCTGACATCATTTGTATAATCCGAGTCAATTCTTTCTGCAACAAGTTCTGTAGTACACGCTGTGTACATGACCTATAGTTGAGTCACCCTTATTTTTAGGAGGGGGAGCCGTCGGCTGGTATGGAGTGGGTGAAAAGCTAACGCAACCACTATCGACCATACGCTTCCCGAATAGCCTTGTTAGTGAACCCCAGCATAGGTCAGCCTTTAGGTCAAGTTTATTTGCATCATAATGAGACCTAGCGGGGCCCACTTGGTCCTTCATAGGAGACTTACCTCTAAAGCATCCCTACGTGCTAAATGTTGCATCTTTGAGGATAGCGTGGTCATTTGACGGACTGATTTGGGGAAAAACATCTGTTAGAAGTAAAGTGTGTAGACAAGAAAGTGCTGAAAAAAAGAGAGAAAAAGAAAAGGTGAGCCAAAAAAAAAAGTGTTTTGTAGTTTGTTTAGAGTTCTTTATGGCTTTTGTTTTTCACAATTTAAAAATTCAAAAAGATTTTTTACCTTTTGCACTCATTTCCCGAAAAAAATCCAAAAACTCATCAAAAAGATTTTCCTTTGTCTCTTTAGTAAGCATTCACCATTCGAAAACTCAAAAAAGATTTTTTTTATAATAGTAGGTTTTTATAAAAGAAAATTTAAAAATGGTAGAAGTTTTATACATTTCTTATAACGAAAATACTAAAAATATTTTTATTCATAGTTGTTGGTGTCAGTTCTACGTGAAGTGCCATTTTGAAAACTCAAAAAAAATTATTAACGATGTTTGTCATTTGTTTGTGGTCGTGTCGTTTAGGTTAGGGTTCAGGAGTACTTTTTCAGGAACATAAAAATAATCAATAATAGTGTTTGAAGTCGAGGACATTTGAATATGAAGAAACTCTAGCTGTTGATGAAGTGGGAGATCTGACACCAATAATTTTGAGGTGGGGTAGGGGCTGTAGGGTGGTAGAGTGAGGAAGAGAGAGAGAGAAAGAGAAAAAGAAAAAGAAGAAAAGGAAAAAGATAAGGAAATAATAAGGAATAAAAATCCAGCACTAATCATCTCGCTAAAAATCCAGCACTAATCATCTCGCTCAAATATCAGGTTATGTTATTTTAAATTGTCATGGTAAAAAAATATTTAAAACGAATATTTTTGTTAAGCTTTAGAATAAGAGACATGTATTTTACCTCATAATAAAAACACTAAGGAACAAAGGAAAAAGAAAAAGAAAAAGAGAAAAGAAATATTAAGAAATACAAATCCAGTATACATCTCACTCAAATGTCAGGGTATGTTATTTTAAAGTGTTATGGTGAAAAAAATATTAAAACGAATATTTCTGTTAAGCTTCGTAATGAGAGAGATGTATTTTACCCTATAATATAGCTAGAGACAATATGATATTAATAAATGAAAGTGAGAAATATTTTTACAGAACATAAAAATAATCAATAATGCAGTGTAAAATTGAGGACATGCAAATATGAAGAAACTTTAGCTGTTGATGAATAGAGAAATCTGACACTAATAATTTTGAGGTGGGATTGGGATTGTGGGGTAGTAGAGTGAAAAAAGGAAAGAGAAAGAGAAAGAAGAAAAAGAAAAAGAGGAGAAAAAGGAAAGAGAAGAAGAAAAACAAAAAGAAAAAGAGAATATTAAGAAATAAAACTCTGACATTGAAGTGATAATCATGTGACATTCACCTCACTCAAATATCATATTGTGTGAATTTTATTTTATCGTGTTGAGAAAGTATCTAAAATGAGTATTTTTGTTAAATTTCATAATGAGAGAGGTGTATTTGACCCTATAATATAACTAGAGATAAACTTAATTAATAAACGAAACGGAAGGATATTTTGATCATTTCGAATTTTGATCAAAACTAAAATCAAATCATTTTAATCAATTTTAAATTTTTAAGATGAACCAAATTAAATAAAATAAAAATCAACGATTTGTTATGATCGATTGTTTTTAATAAAAAATGACAATAGTAATAATAATAAAAAAATAAATATTAGTTAAATAACGACAAAACCCCTTTGCAAATTCATAATTTCTACACTTTAAACCATATTCAAAGTATTTTCAACCAGCCCATGTAGTTTAGAAAACCCCCACGTACCTCAAATTAGGAATTTGATGGATGATTCTTGAAGCCCTTGGTTTGGGGATTCTAAATCTTCAATCAATTTCTAAAACCGACGGTTGAATCATGAGTTATTTGGAATTCTTGTTTGAAACTCTAAGGAGTGTTCTTGATGGATTTTGAGAGAAAGAATGAATAATAGGCAGTTTTTGGCTTCTTGGGCTCAAATTCTATGTTTTAAACGGATTTTGGGTGAGGAAAAATGACCAAAATACCCCTAAAGAAATAAAAAATGTCGCAGAAATTTCTGCCAGTTGACAGACTGACATGCTGAAGTAAATTGAATATAAAATTTTACTCTGATGTTGGATTTCAACGAAATCAATTGCATTGGAAAGAGGACTCAAAGAACTTTCATTTTATATATAGAAGGCCACCCAGTTCATTATATAACAGAAGTTATACTCGACGAAAGTTGACCTAAGTTGAAGTGTCCACTAAAACGTACTCGATGGAATTGTTTTCAACTCGTCTTTGAGTTAGGGAATTTTTGTGACCTCAATTCGTATCCAAAGGTATTCCTACACTGTAGGATTTATCACCACGCATATATTAGCAAAGAATCATCTAGTTCAGGTCAATACGCGAAGGAACGACGCTTCGATTTTTAGCCCGGAAAAAATGCGGGGTGTTACACACTGCCCCTCTGGTGCAGCTACTTGCTCGTAGAATGGGCCGCTAATTTTGCAGTCGGACACATCTCCGACAGCAACAAAGGGAATGGCAATAATTCTGCTGGCGAGAACAAAGTTGAAGATGTTCTTGTATTTTGGGCAGCTTTTCTGTTAGCACATCTCGGGGGCCCTGACACGATTAGTGCCTTTGCCCTCGAGGATAATACGCTGTGGCACAGGCATTTCCTGGGTCTCATGACCCAGGGTGGAGCTGTGGCCTATGTTTTTCTCCCAACAGTTTCCAGAAACAATCTGTGGATCCCAGCAGTGCTGATATATGTGTCCGGAGTGATCAAGTATGGTGAGCATATTTGGGCTCTGTATCTTGCGAGTTTAGATCGGTTATAGCAACACTTTTATCAAATTACATTTTGTAGCATATATATTTGTATGTATTTGTATTTTTGTAGCAACAGTTTACAAAAATACATATCGATCATACGGGCAGTAAAAATCATATGTAATTGTATTTTTGTAGCAACAACTTGCAAAAATACAAAATACAACTTGCTATATTATGTTATTATGAAACTGCTGCTATGAAACTCATAATTAAGGGGATAAGTATGCTATTTCTGAATTTTCCCCTTAATAAAACTATATTAAAAATTGCATCAATGATTATTTTATTTGATTGTAAAGGTCAAGTCCAAATTGTATTGATAATTGTGGTCTACACCTCACCTAAATGTCAGGCTATGTGGATTTTAAATTGTCATTATGAAAAAGTATTTAAAAAAAAGAATATTTTAATTATGTTTCATAATGAGAGAGATGTATTTGACCCTGTGATATAACAAAAAACAAACTTAATTAATAAAAGAAATGAAGGATATTTTGTAAGAACACAGAGATAATCAATAATGGGAGTGTGAAATCGAGGACATACTGTCACACCCCTTTTTTTCAACGCGTACTCCAAAACATTGGAATACATTTTTAAAGTTCGAAAGGGTTTTATTATTTAAGTGACGAGAAATGAAAATTTGTTTCGGAAAAAGGATTATTTGCATTTTTTATTCAGAGTCGCCACTTGGCATAATCCGGTGTGCCAAGTCACCTTTAGAAAATCCTTTTCGAAACCGTTTGACTCTTAAACTGGTTTTGCGAACAAAGATTCTGGTTAAGGAATTCTGTTGACCAAGGGGAAGGTGTTAGGCACCCCTCGATCCCGTGGTTTGACAACAGTCGCCTGGTGGAGGGTATCGACTAATTTGGCATTACAAATGTATAAACCACACAAAAACACATAAAACAATCCATCCAAACACATGAAACAAAACAAATCCAAAATTAGTGTCCAGTCCAATTATACAATCCCGAAATAGAAAAATGCAAAAATATAAACCTACACTAACCTATATTAATCCTAAAGTATGCTCCAAAGCTTTACCCGATGCCTCGGGCCTTGATAACGAGCGTCCTCCGAGTACAAGATACCTCGGGGCATTCCCCGGATAAAATAATACAAGTGCTTCGGGGCATTCCCCGGTCAAATGAATACATTTCTTAGTGCGGAAAAAATAAAACTATTCAACAAAATTTCAAACACTCCACAGAATTTCCAACATTCAACCGAAGCCACGAATCCTAAATTTTGCCTACCCAAACTACGTTTGCCTAAACCAATCGGCGCATCATGATACTACCCAATCAAACACTCGTATTTGCTTCAAAATAACCAACGACAATAAATCAAAACAATATTCATTCTTTATCAATTCCTACCATCCAACCCCACATTCCATTTTTTATACCAAATTCCAACGATTCAAGACAGCCATCTCAACAATCCACAACCATTTATTTAATGAAATCGAACACCGAATTAATGTCACCAAAATTCAACCACACATCAGGCAAATCAAACACGTATAGTAAAGTAAAATTAGAAGAGATAGAGTTGGACCTTAAATTTGAAGCTTTCAAACTCAATGTTATTCGAATAAAGAGAATCCGCACCCGGAAACTTCGAGCCGAACCTTAACACCAACAATCCAACTCGACAAATAAAGATCCGTTCACCGTCACTTTTCACGCCGGGACTGTTCACCGATTACTGTTCACCGGTTACTGTTCACCGATTACTATTCACGGTTACTGTTCACCAGTGCTTTTTTTTTTTTTTTTTTTTTTGTTTTTGTGAGGAAGATTATTTTGTCATTGTTGTTATTGTGGAGAAGATGATGATCAAAGCCTTTTTTTTTCCTCTTAGAATTTTTCTTTTATAATGGGCATGGATTTGTTATGATGTGGGAATTTTGGTGGGTCCCCCATATATTCTTTCTTTGTGGACAAGAAAAATGAGGGGGGGATCATATGGGTAGTTAGGGTAGGTGGAAGCTTTTGATTGGGTAGGTTGTTAGGATAAGATAAATTAGTTAGAGGTATTTTTTTTTTGTTTATTTTTGTATTTTTGTATTTTGTGGAGGGATAATTACACGGGGTAGGGTACACGGTAGGATAACATAAAATGGGTAAAGTGAATAAAAATGGAACTTCAAGAGGACGAAATCACGTGTCTACATCATGCCCCCTTTGACTGTAAACACGCAGTGTTTTCAGACAAAGAAGTAGACAACGAGATAGAATTTTGTCCCGACCATTATTCAAAAGAAGAAACAGAAGAAAGAAGGACTATCGGGTTTTGAATTAGGACAGCCTACCCAACCAAGTTACGAGAGGATCGAGTGACAAGCATCTCAACTTTTGGACGGCGGTGGACTATACCGAGCTGGAGAGTCAAGTGAGGTTCCATCGAGGTTCCGGTCCGCGGCTCTTTTATTACATAAAAAATAAAGATTAAAAGCTAAAACATAAAGGAAATTACAAAAATCCTATCTAAACAGCTTTTGTTGGTTCTTGACTCGACTTTCATCACCCTGTTCTCCAGGCGGGCTCCTGACTTGCAATTTCATTCCCTTTGTTGCTTGGCTTTCAATTGCTTCACTTTGTTGCTTGACTCTTTTGTTTCTTCACCCTATTCTCCAGGCGGGCTCCTGACTTGCTATTTCATCACTTTGTTGCTTGACTTTTCATTTTCTTCACTCTGTTCTCCCGGTGGGCTCCGAACTTGCTATTTCATCATCCTGTTCTTCAGGCGGGCTCCTTCCTTGCTATTTCATCACCCTGTTCTTCAGGCGGGCTCCTGAAACTCAAAATTAAAACTAGAAAGAAAATTATCCCAAACAAGAATTATAAATAATTAGTATTTCATTTTTTGAAAGCATTGTCCCATTTTCCAGGAGGGTCCTGAACAGAAAGTAAATTCCCATTTTTCAGGAGGGTCCTGAACAGAAAGTAAAATCCCATTTTTCAGGAGGGTCCTGAACAGAAAGTAAAATCCCATTTTTCAGGAGGGTCCTGAACAGAAAGTAAAGTCCCATTTTTCAGGAGGGTCCTGAACAGTAAGTAAAATCCCATTTTTCAGGAGGGTCCTGAACAGAAAGTAAAATCCCATTTTTCAGGAGGGTCCTGAACATAAAGTAAAATCCCATTTTTCAGGAGGGTCCTGAGCAGAAAGTAAAATCCCATTTTTTAGGAGGGTCCTAAACAGAAAGTAAAATCCCATTTTTCAGGAGGGTCCTGAACAGAAAGTAAAATCCCATTTTTCAGGAGGGTCCTGAACAGAAAGTAAAATCCCATTTTTCAGGAGGGTCCTGAACAGAAAGTAAAGTCCCATTTTTCAGGAGGGTCCTGAACAAAAAGTAAAGTCCCATTTTTCAGGAGGGTCCTGAACAGAAAGTAAAATCCCATTTTTCAGGAGGGTCCTGAACAGAAAGTAAAGCCCCATTTTTCAGGAGGGTCCTGAACAGAAAGTAAAATCCCATTTTTCAGGAGGGTCCTGAACAGAAAGTAAAGTCCCATTTTTCAGGAGGGTCCTGAACAGAAAGTAAAATCCCATTTTTCAGGAGGGTCCTGAGCAGAAAGTAAAGTCCCATTTTTCAGGAGGGTCCTGAACAGAAAGTAAAGTCCCATTTTTCAGGAGGGTCCCGAGCAGAAAGTAAAGTCCCATTTTTCAGGAGGGTCCTGAGCAGAAAGTAAAGTCCTATTTTTCAGGAGGGTCCTGAACATAAAGTAAAATCCCATTTTTCAGGAGGGTCCTGAACAGAAAGTAAAATCCCATTTTTCAGGAGGGTCCTGAGCAGAAAGTAAAATCCCATTTTTCAGGAGGGTCCTGAGCAGAAAGTAAAGTCCCATTTTTCAGGAGGGTCCTGAACAGAAAGTAAAATCCCATTTTTCAGGAGGGTCCTGAACAGAAAGTAAAGTCCCATTTTTCAGGAGGGTCCTGAACAGAAAGTAAAGTCCCATTTTTCAGGAGGGTCCTGAACAGAAAGTAAAATCCCATTTTTCAGGAGGGTCCTGAACTGAAAGTAAAATCCCATTTTTCAGGAGGGTCCTGAACAGAAAGTAAAATCCCATTTTTCAGGAGGGTCCTGAACAGAAAGTAAAGTCCCATTTTTCAGGAGGGTCCTGAACATAAAGTAAAGTCCCATTTTTCAGGAGGGTCCTGAACAGAAAGTAAAATCCCATTTTTCAGGAGGGTCCTGAACAGAAAGTAAAGTCCCATTTTTCAGGAGGGTTCTGAACAGAAAGTAAAGTCCCATTTTTCAGGAGGGTCCTGAACAGAAAGTAAAGTCCCATTTTTCAGGAGGGTCCTGAACAGAAAGTAAAGTCCCATTTTTCAGGAGGGTCCTGAACAGAAAGTAAAATCCCATTTTTCAGGAGGGTCCTGAACAGAAAGTAAAGTCCCATTTTTCAGGAGGGTCCTTAACAGAAAGTAAAGTTCCATTTTTCAGGAGGGTCCTGAACAGAAAGTAAAGTCCCATTTTTCAGGAGGGTCCTGAACAGAAAGTAAAGTCCCATTTTTCAGGAGGGTCCTGAACATAAAGTAAAATCCCTGGATATGCATTTCCAATGGTAACTGAATCAAGTGAAACAAATTTGCCCCTGTTTCAATCAAAGAAAAATTTGTCAGTTAAAAACTTAGTGGTGGCTTGCAGATCTTGGCTTTTCAGGTATCTGCCCAACACTCGTTCCTTTCATCTTTGTTCCAAATTGTTAACACTTTTCGTGTCTTGCCGCATCATTGACCCGGATCCAGATTGAGGGAAATGAGTTCTGACTCAAACAATGGGTTTCCATTTTTACCATGCCCCTGAGGTGCACTCTTTTCCCAAATCCGAAATGCTTCTACGAATCCAATAGCCTGTCGGTTGATAGACTTCCTTTGCTTCGTGTTGAATTGCGATCATATTTCTTTTCTTTGTTGTTCCTTGGCTTTTCCTCATATAATTGGAAAGACTGGTAGTAAATTTTGACATCCTTTCTTGCTTGTTTTGACACAGACTTACTTAAAATGTAAAAAAATGATAGTGACTTTTATTTTGATAAATGACATAAAAAAAAAAAAGCATGAATATGTAAATGAAAGAAAGAGGGAAATGTCCCATATTCAAAAAGAAAACTTATCTGAATACGACAACCAACTCCAATGAGTATGACATGCATTTAGGATTGAGCTGCCTGATCTTCCTATCCAAAACTCCCCATTTGTTGTCGAGTTTGTGCCTTTGCCGTTGAGCCGCTTCTTCAAATCTATTGGACTCATACATCACATTCGACTGACGACATCTAAAAAGACATTCGCCAACAAATCTCTTTCTTTTCACTTTTCACTTTTCTCTTGAACTCTCCCTCGCCTTACGGTGCCCGTGAGGGTTTTCACCAATAAGACTCTCTCATTTTTGTATTTCTCTCAACTCACCATCGCCTTATGGTGCCTGCAAAGGTTTTCACCAATAAGACTCTCTCATTTTCATTTTCTCACAACTCACCATCGCCTTACGGTGCCTGCAAAGGTTTTCACCAATAAGACTCTCATTTTTGTATTTCTTTCATGATTTCTTATGCTGAGGGAGATAAGCGGTACTTCGCAATGTATCGTCATATCCATTACATGCTTAGCCTTAACACTATCAAAAATTGATCTGAAGGACTTTCTTTGGTTGTAACTTGGCTTTTGGTCAAGGTTAGAAAAGATGGTAAGAGGCTCAAACGATACTTGAAGTGGGGGTGGGACTTACAACTTTTGGAATCGACTCAAACAATGCATTAACTCATGCCCCAGTTTTGTTGACTGGGTGAATCTTAAATATTTATTTGGTTGGACCGAGCCCGAAATAGGGCAGCCTACGTATCTCACTCCCAAGAGAGGAGAATCAGGTCGCACGTAGTTCCATCAGCTTGTTCTTTGTTTTGATTTGATTTTTTTTCTTTTATTTTCGAACTCTTTCTTTTATTCTTATTTTCTTGACATTTATCTTTGACTCTATTTTGATTCCAAAAGAGGGATATGAAAGAAAAATAAATGAGGCTCAAACGGGTAAACAAAGGGTGACACAATGTTTGGATAGAAGAATAAAATGCCTTCATCATATCAATCTTAAAAAATGCAAGTACTAAACATGCAATAAACTCAAACAAAGGATCAAATATCATACATAGTATCTTTTGACCGCATCAGCATTGATAGCCATTTATGCCATTTTGCCTTCAGTATCTGTCAAATATAAGGCTCCATTGGGTAACACTTTCTTCACAACGAAGGGACCTTGCCAGTTAGGGGAGAACTTGCCCTTCGCTTCAACCTGGTGAGGAAGGATACGTCTTAATACCAACTGACCAACTTCAAAATTCCTGGGACGGACCTTTTTGTTATACGCACGAGCCATCCTCCTTTGATACAACTGGCCATGACACACGGACGTTAGCCTTTTTTTCTCGATCAAACTCAAATGTTCCAGTCGGGCTTTTACCCATTCGTCGTCATCGATCTCTGATTCTACAATGACCCGAAGAGAAGGAATTTCAACTTCTGCAGGGATGACTGCTTCTGTCCCATACACTAATAAATATGGAGTTGCAGTGCGAACAGTGGTGCGATAACCTAGCAATGCAAACGGCAACTTTTCATGCCACTGTCTAGAACCTTGTACCATTTTTCGCAGTATCTTTTTTATATTTTTATTGGCGGCTTCTACAGCACCATTGGCCTTTGGGCGATATGGAGTAGAATTTCGATGTGCGATCTTAAACTGTTGACACACTTCTTGCATCAAATGACTATTGAGATTGGCAGCATTGTCTGTAATAATCATCTTAGGAATTCCAAATCTACAAATGATACTGGCATGAACAAAATCTACCACAATCTTCTTTGTCACCGACTTGAAAGTTACTGCTTCCACCCACTTTGTGAAGTAGTCAATGGCTACCAAAATGAATCTATGTCCATTTGATGCCTTCGGCTCAATCGGTCCAATCACATCCATTCCCCAAGCTACGAACGGCCATGGAGCGGCCATTGCATGCAACTCAACAGGAGGAGAACGTATCAGATCGCCGTGCACCTGACATTGATGACACTTTCGAACAAACTGAATAGAGTCCCTCTCCATAGTAAGCCAGTAATAACCTGCTCGAAGAATCTTCTTTGACAAGACGTGACCGTTCATATGCGACCCGCATACTCCAGAGTGTATTTCAACCATGATTGCCGAGGCTTCTTTTGCATCTACACACCTTAGAAGTCCCAGATCTGGGGTCCTCTTATACAAGATTCCCCCGCTCGAGAAAAATCCACTAGCCAAACGCCTAAGAGTCCTCTTTTGATCGTTGGTGGCATATGTTGGGTATTCTCCTGATTGAATGTACCGCTTGATATCCAAAAACCAAGGTTCTCCATCGAGCTCTTCTTCAACCACATTACAGTAAGCATGCTGATCACGACTCTGTACATGCACTGGATCGATGTAGGCTTTGTCAGGATGTTGGAGCATTGAAGACAAAGTGGCCAAAGCATCAGCAATTTCATTACGAATCCTTGGAATGTGCCTAAATTTTACTAACACAAATCGTCGGCATAGCTCCTGCAAGCATTGTCGATACGGGATGAGCTTCAAATCTCGCGTCTCCCAATCGCCTTGAATTTGATGGACGAGTAAATCCGAATCTCCCAACACCAATAATTCTTGGACTCCCATATCAACAGCTAACCTCAAACCAAGGATGCAGGCTTCATACTCTGCCATATTGTTAGTACAGTAGAATCGAAGTTGTGCTGTTACCGGGAAATGTTGTCCCGATTCAGAGACAAGAACCGCACCTATTCCGACTCCTTTCATATTGACAGCCCCATCGAAGAATAACCTCCAACCAGGATCAACATCTATAACGACTTCATCGACACACGACACTTCTTCGTCAGGAAAATATGTCTTTAATGGCTCGTACTCTTCATCGATGGGATTCTCAGCAAGATGATCTGCCAAGGCTTGGGCTTTCATGGCGGTTCGAGTCACATATACGATGTCGAACTCGGTAAGCAAAATTTGCCACTTTGCCAATCGACCTGTCGGCATAGGCTTCTGAAAGATATACTTCAAAGGATCCATGCGGGAGATGAGAGAAGTAGTATAGGATGAGAGATAGTGCTTCAACTTCTGTGCTATCCAAGTTAGGGCACAACACGTCCTTTCAAGAAGAGTATACCTGGCCTCATAAGTGGTGAACTTCTTGCTAAGATAGTAAATAGCCTGCTCTTTTTTGCCTGTGACATCATGTTGCCCCAGGACACACCCGAAAGAATTGTCCATGACTGACAAGTATAAGATCAAAGGCCTATCAGGCTCCGGGGGTACCAACACGGGCGGATTTGACAAATATCTTTTGATTCGATCGAACGCTTCCTGACATTCTTCAGTCCATTTTACCACAGCACTCTTTTTCAGCAACTTGAATATGGGCTCACAAGTGGTTGTGAGTTGAGCAATAAACCTGCTAATGTAGTTCAGTCTACCAAGCAAACTCATTACCTCCGTTTTATTCTTGGGCGGGGGCAAATCCTGAATGGCTTTGATTTTCGAGGGATCTAATTCAATTCCCCGACGGCTGACTACAAACCCCAACAGCTTTCCAGATGGAACTCCAAATACACATTTTGTCGGGTTGAGTTTGAGGTTATACCTGCGAAGTCTTTCAAAGAACTTTCTCAAGTCATTTACATGGTCGGCCTGACTTTTTGACTTAATAATCACATCATCCACGTAAACCTCAATCTCCTTATGCATCATGTCATGAAACATAGTGGTCATGGCTCTCATGTATGTTGCTCCAGCATTCTTCAAACCGAATGGCATCACCCGATAACAATAAGTTCCCCATGGTGTGATAAAAGATGTCTTCTCCGCGTCTTCATCATCCATAATGATCTGGTGATATCCGGCATAGCAATCCCAAAAAAGGCAACCTCGTGTTTAGCATAGTTGTCTAGCAAAATATGGATGTTGGGCAGTGGAAAATCATCTTTTGGACTTGCCCTGTTCAAATCGCGGTAATCAACACACACTCGAATTTTGCCATCTTTCTTTGGTACGGGAACAACATTGGATAACCACATGGGATAACGAGCCACTCGAATTACTTTGGCTTCAAGTTGTTTCATTATTTCCTCTTTGATTTTAATACTTACATCTGTTTTAAACTTCCTCAACTTCTGTTTGACAGGAGGGAATGCGGGATCCGTTGGCAATTTGTGAGACACTAACTCAGTGCTTAAACCAAGCATATCATCATAAGACCATGCAAAAACATCCTTATAATCCATTAACGTTTGAATCATTTCATCCTTTAGCTGGGGCAAAACATGTACACTGATTTTAGTTTCCCTAACATCTTCTTGATCCCCTAGATTTATTGACTTAGTCTCATTCAAATTAGGATTCGGTTTGTCTTCAAATTGTTCCAACCCTTTGCTTATTTCTTCTAATGCTTCTTTTTCATCATATTCCTCATCCTGCTCCATTACATCTGGATTATTTTGGATTTTAAGACCAGGCTGAAAATTCCGCAAGCATATCATGTCATTAGAATCAGCATAAAGAGAACTGTGTAAAAAGAAAAACAAACTATATTAGACACAAAACAAAAGGGACATTGCATTTCATTAAATAAAGATAGAAGGGTTTAAACACGGACACCAATATAACATAAACAAACTAAAATCCGAATTACAACCCTGAAATAACTCGGATAAACAGAAAGGAAAACAAAATAAACTACCAAAACTCCCTCCTGACGGGGAGAGGAGTGACTTCCCAATTATTGAGCCGGACAGCTGGACCTATGAATTGCACATCTGTCATACTGGTACCTTCTCCTGCTTCAACCATATCAACTTCAATAAAAAAGTTCTGGAGGTCACCCACCAATTCAACTTCAGATTCCACATGCTTCGCGACATCGCTCTTAACAAATGACTTACTGAGTAGTGGCATTGGGCGAGGGAGTGACCATATTTCCTTCTTCCTTCCCCTGATCTTCTTCAGATATTCAGCTGTAGGCTCAAATCCCAGACCAAACGTGCCCACGTTCTCACTCGGACATATGGGATGAACTATACCATGTAGAGATGCTCCCAAACCTTTTCCTGGTTCAAATCCGTATTTCCAAAGTTCACTCACCATCATGATAGAAGCAGAAGACAATTGCGGTCCCGGTATAGCTTGCCACTCAGGGATACGACTCACTGGCACTGTATCAAAAATTTGATAGACGAATGTCTCCTCTACGTTATTTGCTTCAATAAAGGACAAGGGAGAATCTTCGTAGGCTGATAAATCTCCTTCACCATGAATAACTATTTCTTGCCTGTCATGCTCAAACTTAATCATTTGGTGCAGCGTGGATGCAACCGCCTTGGCCTTGTGGATCCAGGGCCTTCCCAACAACAGATTGTAAGAGGATTCTACGTTCAATACCTGAAACTCTATGGCAAACTCAACAGGCCCTATGGTCAACATTAGTTCTATTTCGCCAATGGAATTTGACTTTGCACCATCGAAAGCCCTAACACATACATTGTTGGGCTTGATCCTATCAGCACCAACATTCAGCTTTTACAAAGTAGAAATAGGGCAAATATTTGCACCTGAACCTCCATCAATCATAACATGAGTGACGTAGAAATCCTCACACTTCACTGTAATGTAAAGACCCCGATTATGCCCTGTACCTTCAACAGGCAATTCATCATCAGAAAAGCTGATCCGATTGACCTCAAAGATTTTTCCCACCATTTTCTCAACCTGGTTGATTGTAATCTCCCTTGGAACATATGCTTCATTCAATACCTTCAGCAAAACATCACGATGCTCCTCGGAGTGCAACAGCAAAGATAAAAGGGAAATTTGAGCAGGGGTTTTCTTCAGCTGGTATAATACTGAATACTCTGGCAATTTCATCTTTTTCAAAAAATCTTCGGCTTCCTCCTCAGTGATAGGCTTTTTGATAGACGACGGTTCACTCACCGTTGGCTTAGACTTTCTTAAGCTTTCAGGCACGAAGCATCTTCCTGACCTGGTCAAACCTCCTACCTCATCTACATCTTCCACAACTTCTTTCCCGTGATAGATCATCACAGTCCGCCCATAATTCCAGGGAATCCTTTTCATATCAACTATCGGAGGTTGGGTCACCGGTTTGAGGACAATAGGCGGTGCCAGTGCTCCTTTCACCGTCAAGATAGGCTGACTCAAAGCTCCCACCACTGTCAACTTAGGTTTATCCTGACTCGAATCACCATACCTTCTGGCGCCTTGTACTGTGATCAGGGGCTTCTTTGTGCTTTCTCGGGATTTATCCTCCCTCATTCCTTCTTGGCTCAATGACATTGCTTTCAAAGACTCCGCTACATTCACCGATTTCTCCTCAGTGGTGTGTATCTTGACAATAGGCTTATAACCCCTCGAAGACTCTTTCCCATCATATATCAATTCTAACATATTGGCTTCAGCATGGGTTGGCAACGGATTCTGGTTAATGTTTGAACCCTCCGGGGCTTGGACCAACATCTGATTTGTGTCAATCAAATCTTGGACAGCTCTCTTTAAATGCCAGCATTTCTCAATATCATGGCCTGGCATATCAGAACAGTACGCACACCTTAAAGAATAATCGAGATTCCTTGGTGGTGGATTTGAAAGCCTTCCTTGAATTGGGCTTAAAACCTTCAACTTCCTCAACCTATCAAACAAACTAGCATATGACTCCCCAAGAGGTGTGAATTGATTTTTGACCGTTTTCTCCTGCTTATACTCGGGCCTAGGCTGAAAACTGGGTCTGGGGGGGTTTTGGTAATTTGGTGGAGCGAATGGGCGATTTTGTGAAGTTTGTGCGCGCCACTGCGGGTAAGAAGGGGTTTGGGCATATGGTTGCGCACTATATACTGGGTAAGGGGGTGGTGGAATGTAATATAAAGGATTTTGTGGAGGGTAGTAATGGTGGGGAGGAATATATGGAGCTTGGGCGTAGACTTGGGCTTGGGATTGGGGATAGGGGCGAGGTGGCCTTTTAGGATAAGTATGGGTTCCGGCTACGACAGTCGCAACATCCTCTTTCTTCTTTTTTCCTCCAAATGCGCCAGATCCACCTTGAATCGCTTGTGTGGTAGCTTTTAATGCAGCAAAACTCACTATTCGACCGGTCTTAATCCCGTCCTCTATCATCTCCCCCATTTTGAGGACTTCCATAAAAGACTTTCCCATTGCCGGAAGTAAATGTTGAAAATAGGTCTCATCCTGCGCCTGAATGAAAACTTCTACCAACTTACTTTCCTTCATTGGAGGCTTTACCCTAGCGGCCTGTTCACGCCACCTTATAGCGTATTCCCTAAAACCTTCAGTGCTCTTTTTCTTCATGTTGACCAAAGATTTTTCGTCCGGAATCAAATCGATGTTGTACTGAAAATGTTGAACAAATTCAGAAGCCAAATCATCCCAACTGTTCCATTTATCGATATCCCGATCGATGAACCATTCTGAAGCCAGATCTAAAAGACTCTCGCCAAAGAAGGCCATGAGTAGTTCTTCCTTTCCTCCTGCAGCCCTCAACTGGTTGCAATAACGTCTCAAGTGTGCAACAGGATCACCGTGCCCTGCGTACTTCTCGAACTTAGGCATCTTAAAACCGGGGGGCAGGTTGATGTCTGGGAACATGCACAGGTCTTTATAGGAAACACTTCTATAATCTCCGATTCCTTGTAAATTCCTCATAGCTTGCTCTAAACTCTTCACTTTCCGGGCTATGACATCCTGTTCCTCCGTTGCGACAGGTTTCTCCGTATCAAATGGAAATGCAGGCGGCTGAGTGTACCCATACGGTTCATTCAATTGCAGAGTAGGCTCCGTAGCATAATACTGACCATATGAAACCTTCAGTGCTGGCTCACTGGAAGACCGAGGAAGCCTCATTGTGGGACGCACAACATATATGGGAGTTTCATGTGGTGGAGGGGCCACGAATACCGGTGTGATCGGTGGCGCTGGCTGAGCAGCTGGTCTTGATTGGGGAGCTGCCAAGGGCACTCCAGAATTGCCAGGATAATAATGTCGCGGAGTGAATCCTGGCGCGTGCTCAGGTGACTCAGTAGGAGCAGAGAATTGTGCCTGAGAGAGCGGTGGGCAATTAGAGATATTCCCAAGACCTTCAGGGAGCGGAGGAGGAGGCATTCCGCTGGCCCATGCCCGGTGCAAATCTATCAATTGTTGCCTGAGCCTTACTACCTCATCATTGTGTTCTGAACTTTCTTCCCTGTGATCCTGATCCGGGTCAATGAGCGAATTTTCAATCTCCCTGCTAGCCATTGCAAGCTTTGCTTTGGACCTAGTGAAGTATGGGTGACTAGCCAGAGTGCTGCAAACCTACCACTGTTATCTGAAAGAACATGCTCATCAAAGACGACATCCGTTAGGATTAGGGTATACCAAAAGCATGGGAATCACATTGGTAAAATTGCCCTGTTCACATCTACCAGCTTTTGAGGGTAGCGAGGTCATTTCAACATCATCTCGATTTTATTTACACACTTTTTTTTTGTATCAATATCTGTTCTTTTCCTCACGTTATCTACCTTTATTTTATCATTCTTTATGGCTTTTGTTTTCCTTAAAAGAGAAAAAAATAATGAAAAACAACGAAACAAAATGATTAGATCGAACCCAAAAGTAGGCTGCCTACGTATCTCGTTGTACATGAATCAGATCTTGCGTAGTTCGGGCAGTTTTGCCAAAATGGCCAATTAAACTCTTTTTTTCTTTCTTGAAACAAAGTGTCAAAAGAATTGATGAAAATCTTTTTTTTTTTCTTCTTTTTTTTTTTTAGGTTTAAATCTCTATACAAAAAGAAACATGTGATTACCAAAGAAAAAAAACTTTTTGGGTTTTCAATTTTTGAATTTCATGCGAAAATGAAACTTGAATCTATTAAAGAAAAATCTTTTTGTAGTTTTCTTTTAGAGATGTATATGAAACACCTACTCTAAGTGAAGAGTGAAGAAAATCTTTTTGAATTTTTCAGATTCCTGTACAACATGAAATCTATGATTACCGAAGAAAATATTTTTGGATTTTCGATTTTAAATTTCATACGAAAATAAAACTTGAACCTATTAAAGGAAAATATATTTTTTTTCTTTCTTTTAAAGATGTACATGAGACACCTACTCTAAATGAAGAGTGAAGAATTTTTTATTTTTTTTGAATTTTTGAAATAAGATCCCCGAACCCATAATAGGTTGCCTACGTATCTCACTCCCGAGAGAGGAGAATCAGGGGTGCGTAGTTCGTCCAGATTGGACACTTAACGATTAACTAATAAATTGACCTTAACTTAAGAGACAAAACCAAAAACAAACGAATAAAAACTTTTTGGATTTTTCAATTAGACACTTTAACTAAGACTGACACCATCCATTATGGAAAAAAATCTTTTTTGGTATTTTTGCTTTTGACAAATACGTAGAAAAAACTTTTTTTTTTTTTTTTTTTTGAATTTACGGTACTTTGAGGAGACAAAATGCAAAAATGTAAAAAAAAATCTTTTTGAGTTTTTGGATCGTGAAGAACAAAAGCCATAAAGAATTCTAAAATAAACTACGACATTCCTTTTGATTCAATCTTTTCGACTCGCTTTCTATATTTTTTTATTTTTTTATTTTATAAAAAATTCGTCCGTCAAATGACCACGTTACCCTCAAATATGCAACAGTTAGCACGTAGGGATGCTTTAAAGGTGAGTCTCCTACAAAGGACCGTGTAGGCCTCGTTTGGTCTCAATATGATGCACATAAGAATGACCTAAAGGCTGACCTACGTTGTGGTTTACTAACAAGGCCGTTCGGGGGAGCATATGGTCGATAGTGGCTGCTTTGCTTTCCACCTACTCCATACATCCAACGGCTCCCCCCCTAAAATAAAGGTGACTCAACTAGAGTTCGTGCGCACGACGTGCGCTCCGAGACTTGTTGCAGAAAGAAGGCCGGGGGGATGGACTCATGATGACAGATATAAAGCGGTAACACATAGGATAAATACTATAAACAAAGAGCACGAAAACGCACAAAAGTGAAAACAATAACAAAACAATAATCACAAACAATGTTTATACACTCGTAATGCCAAACAAAGCCGATACGACTAAAAAAATAAGCTCGGATTCTGAAATTTCCCCAGCAGAGTCGCCAGAGCTGTCACACCCCTTTTTTTCAACGCGTACTCCAAAACATTGGAATACATTTTTAAAGTTCGAAAGGGTTTTATTATTTAAGTGACGAGAAATGAAAATTTGTTTCGGAAAAAGGATTATTTGCATTTTTTATTCAGAGTCGCCACTTGGCATAATCCGGTGTGCCAAGTCACCTTTAGAAAATCCTTTTCGAAACCGTTTGACTCTTAAACTGGTTTTGCGAACAAAGATTCCGGTTAAGGAATTCTGTTGACCAAGGGGAAGGTGTTAGGCACCCCTCGATCCCGTGGTTTGACCACAGTCGCCTGGTGGAGGGTATCGACTAATTTGGCATTACAAATGTATAAACCACACAAAAACACATAAAACAATCCATCCAAACACATGAAACAAAACAAATCCAAAATTAGTGTCCAGTCCAATTATACAATCCCGAAATAGAAAAATGCAAAAATATAAACCTACACTAGCCTATATTAATCCTAAACTATGCTCCAAAGCTTTACCCGATGCCTCGGGCCTTGATAACGAGCGTCCTCCGAGTACAAGATACCTCGGGGCATTCCCCGGATAAAATAATACAAGTGCTTCGGGGCATTCCCCGGTCAAATGAATACATTTCTTAGTGCGGAAAAAATAAAACTATTCAACAAAATTTCAAACACTCCACAGAATTTCCAACATTCAACCGAAGCCACGAATCCTAAATTTTGCCTACCCAAACTACGTTTGCCTAAACCAATCGGCGCATCATGATACTACCCAATCAAACAGTCGTATTTGCTTCAAAATAACCAACGACAATAAATCAAAATAATATTCATTCTTTATCAATTCCTACCATCCAACCCCACATTCCATTTTTATACCAAATTCCAACGATTCAAGACAGCCATCTCAACAATCCACAACCATTTATTCAATGAAATCGAACACCGAATTAATGTCACCAAAATTCAACCACACATCAGGCAAATCAAACACGTATAGTAAAGTAAAATTAGAAGAGATAGAGTTGGACCTTAAATTTGAAGCTTTCAAACTCAATGTTATTCGAATAAAGAGAGTCCGCACCCGGAAACCTCGAGCCGAACCTTAACACCAACAATCCAACTCGACAAATAAAGATCCGTTCACCGTCACTTTTCACGCGGGTACTGTTCACCGATTACTGTTCACGGTTACTGTTCACCGGTGCTTTTTTTTTTTTTTTTTTTTTGTTTTTGTGAGGAAGATTATTTTGTCATTGTTGTTATTGTGGAGAAGATGATGATCAAAGCCTTTTTTTTTTTCCTCTTAGAATTTTTCTTTTATAATGGGCATGGATTTGTTATGATGTGGGAATTTTGGTGGGTCCTCCATATATTCTTTCTTTGTGGACAAGAAAAATGAGGGGGGGGATCATATGGGTAGTTAGGGTAGGTGGAAGCTTTTGATTGAGTAGGTTGTTAGGATAAGATAAATTAGTTAGAGGTATTTTTTTTTTGTTTATTTTTGTATTTTTGTATTTTGTGGAGGGATAATTACACGGGGTAGGGTACACGGTAGGATAACATAAAATGGGTAAAGTGAATAAAAATGAAACTTCAAGAGGACGAAATCACGTGTCTACACATACGTGGATATTAAGAAACCCTAATTGATCGGAAAGAGAGAGATTTGACACCGATAATTTTGAGATGGCGTTGAGACTAAAGTGGTGGTAGTCGGGTAGAGTGAGAAAGAAAAAGGGAAAAGGGGAAAGAAAAAGAAAAAGAAGAAAAGGAAAAATGAATATTAAGGAATAAAAATCTGCCACTGAGATGGTATGCCACACGGCATCTGCCTCATTCAATGTTAGGTCATGTGGATTTTAAATTGTCATAGTGAAAAAATGTTTAATAAATCAGTAATTTTTGTTAAGTTTCATACTAAGTTGAATGTATTGAGCCTATCTAATTAGAGACAAACTTAATTAATAAACGAAAGTAAGAGGTATTTTTGCAAGAACACAAGGATAATCAATAATGAAGTGTGAAATAAAGGACATATGTAAATATAAAGAAACCCTAGCCGGTGAGAAAAATGGAGATCTTACATCAACAATTTTGAGGTGGGGTTGGGACTGTGGGGTAGTAGAGAGGGGTATTCATGGGTTGGTTTAGGCTGATTATTGGTCAAAATAAAACCAAATCAATATACTAAGATTTTAAATTATTAAAACCAAATCATACCAAATATAATATATATTTATTGATTTGGTTGTTATCGATTTAGGTTCGGTTTGATTCAATTATTTGATTATTAACCAAATATGAAATAAAAGAAACGATTCATTCAAAAGAAAAAAAAAAGACAACAATTCATTCAAAAGAACGAAAAAATTCTAAGATTACCATATAAATCATTAACATGACGTATATCTAATACAACATATTTAAGTTATAAATAAATTTTGATGAAAACATATATAAGATATTAAAAATTATTATTAATAAACAATTTCTGATGTATAAATAATTATAAATATATATATATAATTTTTGAGTTCGGTTCGGTTATTTCTTTGATTTCTTTTGACAAAATCAAAACAAGTCAAATATTATTGAGTTTCAAATATGTAAAATCAAACCAAATAAGATTCAGTTTTATTATCTTAATTCGATTTTTTTTAATTTGGATTAGTTTTTACACAAACCTTGAACATCCTTAGAGGTAGAGTGAGAAAAAAAGAAGAGAAAAGAAAAAGAAAAAAGAAAAAAGAAAAAAGAAATTAAAGAACAAGAAAGGAAAAGGGAAAAGAAAAGAAAAGAAAAAATGAATATTAAAGAATAAAAATCTAACACTGAGATGGTATATCACATGGCATTTACTTCATCAAATGTCAAGTCATGTGGATTTTAACTTGTTATGGTGGAACGTTGTTTAAGAAATAAATATTAAAGAATATAAATCTAACACTGAGATGGTATATCACATGGCATTTACTTCATCAAATGTCAAGTCATGTGGATTTTAACTTGTTATGGTGGAACGTTGTTTAAGAAATAAATATTTTTGTTAAGTTTCATAATGAGAGAGGTGTATTTAGTCTTATGATATAAACACAAACTTAATTAATAAACGAATGTAAGGATGTAACAAGAACACATGGATAATCAATACTGACATGTGCAATCGGGGATATAGGTAGATATGAAAAACCTTAGCTGGTGTGGGAAAGAGGGGATGTGACACTAATAATTTTGAGACAGAGAAAGAGAAAGGAAAAAAAAGAAAAGGAAAAAAGAATACTAACAAATAAAAATTTGACACTGAGGTCGTATGCCGCATGGCATCCACATCACGCAAATGTTAGGTCATGTGAATTTTAAATTGTCATAATGTAAAGGTATTTTTGTTAAGTTTCACAATAAGGGGTGTATTTTATCCTACAACATAACTAGAGACAAACCTAATTAATAAATGAAGATGTATTTTTGACAGTTTTCCTTAAAAAATTGGTGTTCATGGTTCCTTTGGATCGGTTTTAGATTAAAATCAAAATCAAACTAATTTAATCGATTTTTTAATTTTTAAAATCAAACCAAATAAAGCAAAAATCATTGATTTGGTTATTTTCTATTTGGTTCGATTTTTTGTTTATAACTAGCTAATGATGAATGGAGAATTAAAAAATTACAGAGACATGAAACAAACTATATAAAATACATTAGGATTTAATAAAAAAATTTCTACTACCGCAAAATGAATATATGTGAATATTCTATTATTTTTTAGCACTATTCCGAAGGTTAAATATTTTTAATTTGCAAAACAGTAGATGTTACTTTAGTTCACATGTCTAACATCACACAAAAGCAATGTACAATTTAAATAGAATGATCAACTCTTTAAAAAATCATAGGGGCACACCATTGAAGAATAAATGGATGCATGTCTTAGCAAAAAAAAATGAAACAATCTAAAAACAAAAAATACACCAGACTACATATAGATAATTAAACTTAGAGTATTGGGCTTGAGCAAAAACTTTAAGAAATGAATTCTAAAAGTGTTGTAGTGCATGTGAAATAAGTACATTAAAATTCAATTAATGATTAAAAGGTATAAAATACTTATATTATTTATGAAAAACTAATATCATTTATTTAAATAATTTTAACATTTATATAAATAATTTATAGATTTGTTTTTTTATTTATTTTAGCAAATCAAAATCAAATCAAATATTATAGATTTTTGAAATTTAAACAAAATGTTAGTTTTTTAATCAATTGGTTTGATTTGATATACGAATTTTTTTGTGTATGTGGTAAATAAGATAAACAGATGTAACATTCGAATGAGTGAACACAGAAGTTTGGGAGGATTGGTTCTTCGAGACGGCATCCTCGATAAAGGAAGAGAAAGCACATTAAGGTCAAGGGAGAGTTCAAACACCAATGACATGGACAAAGAGACAAGGGAGACAAAGTGTCAGAGGGATAAGGCGCGCCGACAAGCACATACAGATCTAAGCGTTGCTGGAATATTAGCTGGCATCACTAACGACATTACTACGTGGTCCTCTACCATTGGTTTTAGTACTTTAGGGCTCGATTGTGCTTTTTATTGGCTAGTGTCTTACCATTATAACCTACTAATAGTTTATTTCAAACAGCTGTAAGGACATTCTGAATTCTAGCAAGACAACATCAATAGACTATTTTCTTGAGCATCAAGCTTGTCTTTAATTTAATTACTTTTAATTTTTTATCTAGCGTATTGGTTCAAGGCCACCTTCGGAGCTACGATTGACTTCTTAGAGAAGTCCACAAATATGTTAAATCGAACGCTCGAAATCTATAATCTTTAATTATCTCGCTTTATTTACTTCGTATATTAATCAATCAATATTCAAACTGCTAGTAAACAAACTTAAAAAGAGTTATCCAGCTCGCATTGTATTTGAAGTTGAGGATTTCGCTTCTGATGTAGTCAATGAGAAGCTAAGTTTCATTTTTAGCTTTAGCAAGTCGGTGACTGCCTGAACAAACTAGTCCAATGTGTTAGGATTTTTGCCCTGATATTCTTACTATATTTAAGTTTTATTTTTTCTTAGAAGGAAAATAAAAGTTATCATAATTACTTTATTTTTCCTTAAAGAAAAAAATATAATTCTTTTACATATTTGGCTAACCTCTTTCTTGGAGGAAAGGTTTTGAACATCTATAAATAGAAGACCCTCTTCTCATACCATAACACAATAGCATCCACACAATGTAGTCGTTTAAAGAGTCTTTGTTTAGGGGAAGATTTTTGTTGGGTTCGAAATCGAGAGGGCATCTTGCGGAAGCTAATAGTTGCAAACTATTGAGACGATAAATCAGACGACACATAAAACAATATTAAAAACATAATATTATTATATGATTTGGCCAATTGGCCTACATATAAAACCTAAAATTAAAAATATAAAAACTAATGAGAGAGAAAATCTCCCCCTAAACAAAGACTCAAACGACTACATTGTGGATGCTATTGTGTTATCGTATGAGAAGAGGGGTCTTCTATTTATAGATGCCCAAAACCCTTTCCTCCAAGAAAGAGGTTTGTCAAATATGGAAAAGTTTTATAAAAATATTTAGGGTTACTTTTATTTTCCTTACAAGAAAAAGTAAAACTTAAATTTGGTAAGAAAATCGGGGCAAAAATCCTAACAATTTTCTCTCTAATAGTTTTATGTTTTCTTTTATATTAGGTTTTTATATGTAGGCCAATTGGCCAAACTATATAATAATCATGTTTTTAGTATATTTTTCTTTTTATCTGATTATCGTCTCATAATTTGCAAACTTTAAGCTTCCGCATGACGCCTTCTCGATTTCGAACCCAACACAATGCACTTGCTCTTTATCTCATATAAATTCAGAAACTAATACATGGTTGTCCTCTTACTTAATTTTTGCATTTAGCCTTCTTTTAGAAAGTGTTACCAGAGATGAAAAAAATAGAGGAATACGAAAATTTAACTAAAGTGATACAATAAACTCTGGAAAAAATAAATAAGAAATAAATTTAAAAGCAACAATTGTCCCCACTAATAGATCCCTTTAAATAAAGCCAAAAAGAAAAAGAAAAAGAAAACTCTAGAGAATTTGTTTGGTTAGATACATCATTGCCAACTACTACCAAAAGTTACAATGGAGTAATCTTTTAATAGAAAGTGTTTAGACATGGAATAGTATTTAATAGAAACTGTTTTATCTTTAAAGTAGAACTTGATAGCATGAACTCAAATTAATCAGACCCTAAGATCCGTCTAAAAAAGCATGTTTAACTATGTACTTGGCATTTTTGGAGCAAGTAGAGGCCGATGAAGTCATTTTCTACGAAGCAACTTGTTATTCCTTGTTAACAAAATGATTGTGGCAAACTTTCACTGTAGGTCGTATGTGTCTACTTGTATGCACCCAAAGTTGGAGGGCATAAATGACAGCTGAAGCCAAATTAAAGAGCACATTTATGTATTATGCCTATATTAAAGAGTACCCCGAATTATGACCAAAGTTGTTACGATACACTCTAACTTCACAGGGATCCTATTATCCCCTGAACTCAATTTTAGCGTATTTTTGTCATTCTTTTGTGCTGATGTTGTACCTTTATTACATAAAAACATCAAAGGTGTTATGTTAGCTAAAAGATGTCATGCCGGCTAAAAAGATTGACAAAAATACGCTAAAATTAAGTTCAAGAGGTAATAGGACCCCAGTAAATTTGGAGTGTGTCATAACAAATTTGGTCATAGTTCGAGGATACTAGAGGGTTTACTCAAAATGAAATGTCTTATGAATTTAGAAATGCAATGAGTTGACTTATAAGATAGTTTTCTAAGAGCTTGAGATATGGTCACTGTTTTCACAACCTCAAACTTGATTATATGGGAAATTATTTATAAGTGAATTAAGTGATATGCCAATGTTCAAAAGCAAGGAATTAATACTAATCAAATCCAGAAAGGCAATGAGTTATCACAAGAAATTAAAATAATGGCTAATAAATGAGAGGTGAGACAAAAGAGTAGTATACTATAGATAGAAAGGAATAAAAAATATAATTAATATTATTGTTTTCAAGATATAACCAATTACTTTTTATAACAAAAAGAAGCATTATTAAAGTGTAGACAAAGATCAGAGGCTATGAGAATTGCAGAAACACTATGAATAGAGTCTTTAACAACAACATCATTCCGGTGTAGCCCCCCAAATAGGGCCTCAGGAGCAGTGGTGGAGCCACTACTTTTATTAAAGGGGTTCAAAATAGCCCCCAACTAGTCGAAAAGAGGTTCGACGTCTGCTATATATCTAAAAAAAAAAAAAAAAATCAACCTATATGTATAAATAGTATAATTTTTCATCGAGGGGGTTCGAACCCCCTGACTCAAGCTAGCTTAGCTCTTGCTGAGGAGGATAAAGTGTCCGCAAATCTTACCTAATATAAATAGACTTTAGTGAAAGGAAGTATTATTAAAGATTAGACAGAGAAAAGAGGGGCTATAAAAATTGCAGAAACACTATAATAGACTTTTTAGTAAAGGAAACATTGTTAAAGTTTAGACGAGGACTAGAGGCTATAAACAATTGCAAATGATCAAGAACATAATACACGTAATATAGGATGTAACATAGAACGTATGTTTTTATTTGTTCAACTTTATACAAGTTTAAGTGCTTGGTAAAAAAATAAATCTAAAAAGGAAGACCAAGACCTTAAAGAAATATTCCCTTCATTTCAATTTGTTTGCCTGATTTTGACTTGGCATGAAGTTTCAGAAAGTAAAGACTTTTAACTCTTGTGATCCTAAACTAATGATACGTAAAATATATCAAAATGCTCTGTAATCTTATGGTCTCAAACATGTCACGTGGAAAGTTAGAACTAAAGAATTGCTCAAACGAAAGAAACATATTTTTTGAAATGGAATAAAAAAAAAAGTAAGACCAACAAATTGAAACGCAGGAAGTATCGCCGTCAGATTAAAAGATTTAAATAATTTCTTGAACAACTGTAAATTATTAATCCCCGATGCATGTCATATTTAGTTGCATGATTTGCAAGTGACTTTATTTTTAAGCAAATTTATACAAAGTGTATATTGTCATTTCTAATGCTATGTGTTTATTCTCATTTTGAATCTTTCACTTTAGTAATAATATGCTTTTAGTTTGTCAATACTATATTCTTCGATTGCTGTATGTCAGATCGTTCACAAGTAATGCTTATTTTTTAGAGGATCCGATACTGGTGTAACGTACAACATATGTATTTTAGAAAGTTAGAGTAACATAAATTACAATAGTTGAGCCCTTTAACGTATCGATGAACTTAACAAAGCGAATTAGAGAAGGCGTTTACAGGGATGAACGTAGGGTGTAAGTTGACACTGATGTAACAACGACAACTAAATAATTCAATCTAACAGAGACGAGACAGTATACAAACTTGATAATGATCATGACAACGAGTTTAAGTTTAGAGCTCCGCGATTTTAATGGTGCCACCAAACTTGATATTGCGATTCTCAGAGAGTCGCCGCGATATGCAATGAGGATGAAAAGATTGATCGCACTTCTCACGATGATAGACCCGATGCTTGGGATGTACATACTCTTCGCATATCTCACACAAGAAATCATCGATCAGGATTTTTAGGGAACGGGGGATACATAAGGAGAATCGAAGTGGATGTTCATCCCAGATTTTCGGGGGCAATAGAGCACAGTCGATCCCTACTCCCTAGGTAGAAATGACGATCACTACAACCGTATGATGCAGAACCAGCGAGAGATTTGACACAAGCGTTACACTCAGACTCAATTTTGGTACTTGGACATGTTGAAGTTGGAGTAAGGTTCGATGTTTTCTTCAGTAGTAGTCCTGAAAGCCACAAAAGTTTAGAAATGTAAGCTAGAAATCGAAAATTATTTGAATCTAGGAAGAACAGGAGAAATTTCTACAAAGAATCTACATGGGCGACAATGATAAACCCAAAAGACATACTGAAGCTGTCTGTTTGAGGCAAACATCGCAGCAGAGTTTTATGACTCGATATTCTTCAGGAAGGAAAAAACAATAGAGGATGTGATCGTCCTGGATGCACGTGCTTTTTGCTCTTAAAACTTTACATTCTTCGTGGAGCCAGAATTTACGATCTTTATACCAGAAAGAGCTATTCTTGATACCACAAGCATTGCAATTATGATTTCTCTTAATCTCATAATTTAGGTCATGTTCTATACGGTTTACAGGTTCCTTTTTTTGTTCTTGGGCTTCAAAAATCTGGCGTCAAACAATAATTTGTGCACTTTATCATAACCTGTTTGAGTCTCAGCCGCGGCATCTTGATACCATAAACTACTCGGTTTGGGGCGGACATAGAAGAGGATGAAGATGCCCTATGCAAAAGTTTCAACGGAGGTTTTGAGAAGGGTGTTTGGTGGAAAGATTGAAGGCTATTCACAAAAATAAAAAATAACAAGACGAGGTCAATTCATTAGGAAACTTAAATAGGCATAAAACATAAACATGCCCTTTAACTTGGTATCAACATGTATAAAGTTGAATACTTAGACACAGGCATTCTCACTGGCATCTACATGGCTATCTCACACAAATTACCACGTAGTTTAAGCACCTACTTGTGCACGCCCAAAGTTTGGAGGGCATTAATGCTAGTTCAGGCCAAGTTAATGGACACATTTATGTATTACACCTTTTAAGGTATTACACACATGTTTAATTTAAGACCACAAGATGGAGAAGTCTCTCTTTATTTTCTACAACTCTGTGCCAGTCAAACCCTGACACTTAAATTGCTGATGTGACATTAGATAACAACGGAAAAAATCTCAACTACAACGTAATATCTAGTTGTATCTTTTTCTTCCATTGAAACTTTTCCAGCCAAGTGCTTTGGAATGGCTGGAAAGACAGAAGAATATCTACTGAATAAACTTGATGGAACACTCGAGCAAGCGCAGGAAAGTGAAGATTGTCTATCAAAGATCCTCTTTGATATCCAAACGCATTTTAAAAACGTAAACAGTTTGCTCCGAAAGGCTAAAAATGGTGATCATTCGGATGCTGGTGAATCGAGCCGTAGGGGAATGCTATACTATCTCCTCAATGCTCTTGCAAAGTGGCAAATGTTACTGGAAAGGAAGCGTGTTTATTCCCCTGAGGGAATCCGATTCGCTGTTGCACTTAATAGAGAATTGAAAACAATGGAAAGTAGCCTTAAAGGCGAAAAATCAACGAGTGGTGGTGGTGGAAGTTCAGAGAGGGCAAGTGATGATGGACAGAGCAAATCTCATGACAGGTGGAGCGACCGGACAGTAGATCGAAGCAGAGTATTCCGGTTTAATGAGAAGGAGAATTTCATGGAGAGATTCCTTATTCGGAGGGACAACGAAGTTAAGGGATTCAAGGCAATTGGCATTTATGGTGTGGCCGGAGTTGGAAAGACAACACTTTGCCAGTTGACTTTCAATAACGAGCAAGTAATGAACAGCTTCTTTCCTCGGATTTGGGTTTGTATGTCAAAATCCCCCGAGGATGTTGTTGACTACAAAGAAGAGGTTGTCCGGAGGATGCTCAAGTGTCTCGGTGTTGAAGATGAAGAGATGGAGTTTACAGGCAAACATCGAGGTCTTCCAGGGTTACTTTTTGCTCTCCGGAGTGTACTGAAAGGTAGAAGTTATTTGATTGTGCTCGATGACGCTTTCTATATCGATAATTTCTTCGATAGCTTATGGTCGGAACCAAAATTGGAAGATAATTCTATTGAAAAACTCGCGCTTGGATTGCCAAAACAACAGGGTGGAGCTGTTATTGTCACGACTCGGTCAGAGGAATTGGCGAAGGAAATGGTTGGCGAGGAGAACGTACATCCCCTTCTGCCATTGCAAGATAAGAGTTGTCGTGAGATATTCGAAGATTCAGCTGGAGAAAAAGTGAAGCAGTTGCTTAAAGATCAGACTGATCATGATCTAGAGGATACAATTATGAGCAAATTAGGTGGCCTCCCTTTGGCTGCCAAGATAATGGGGAAAATCATGGAACAAGAATGTCTCTTTCCTTTTTTTTTTTTGTAACTCTTTAATTTCAACTTTCCACATAACATGTTTAAGACCACAAGATTAAAAACATTTTGGTACACTCCACGTATCTTTAGTTTAAGGTCATCAGATTCAAAGTCGTTTTACTTTCTTAAAACTTCGTAGCAAGTCAAAACCAGACTCATAAATTGAAACGAGAGGGAGTAGTAGACAATAAATAAAGTACAAAACTCAGGAGATATTTGTAGGATCATTTTCTTAACTAGCATAAAGCTTGCAAGATGTCAAATCCATGTTCCCA
Organism: Capsicum pubescens; assembly: GCA_030864215.1. Classification (NCBI taxonomy): domain Eukaryota; kingdom Viridiplantae; phylum Streptophyta; class Magnoliopsida; order Solanales; family Solanaceae; genus Capsicum; species Capsicum pubescens. The sequence continues at coordinate 283,880,223 of CM061547.1, read as the reverse complement.
CATACTCTTTTAATTATTGAGATGCATCTGTAGAGAGAGAGTCAAGAATATAACACAAGATCTAACTTTTAAAAAGACGTAATACATAAACACATTCTCTAACTTGGCTTCAGCTGCATCTGTGCGCTTCAACTTTGGGTGTGCACGCGTAAACACTTAAACTTGTATAAAGTTGAATTAGTAGACACAAATTTCAGGAAGGTCACATGCATGAAAAAAAGCACGCTCCTACGTTGATATCGACCCAATCAGAGGCTGCCAACTAATTTACACGTAGATTTTAGATTTTTTTTATTTTTTTTACAAAAAAAAAATATAAAAGTAAAGGGTAAGAATTGTGGAGCACAATGCCCCGATTGCTAGCATAATTCTCCGATTGTGGAGCACACATGTAATTTGAGCTTATCAACTTTATACAAGTTTAGCTCTTGCACGCGTAAGTTGGGGTGTATCTCACGTGAATTGCCATGTATGATATGTTGTCTATGGGTTAAACTTTATAAAGTTTAAATGTCAATTTGTGTACACCCAAAGTGAGAGGGCGTAGATACTAGCTGAAGGCAAGTTTATGTATTATGCTAAAACTTTTTGTAATATGTGAGGAACATTATTTCTCTGATTGCTGCTACCTTATTCCCTAAAACTTGTTCATTTCTCTCTTTCTTCTTCGTCGACAATGGCAACTGCAATCCCCCATGTTTCCTCTGATATAACCCACTCCACTGAAATACAACGCGATGAGGAAGAACAAGCAATTTCCGCAATCCAACAGCCTAAGAACGATCCCGTACATCATCTCCACCGAGCAAATTTCGTACCCCAACAGCCTAAGAACGAGCCCGTACATCATCTCCACCGAGCAAACTCTGCACCCCATCAGCCTAAGAATGAGGCCGTGCATCTCCACCGAGCGAATTCTGCACCCCCACAGCCTGAGGACGAAGAAAACATAACTGACCATAAAGTGAAAGAAAAGAAGCTGTATAAATTGATGGACGATGATCTTCAATTCATCGAAGAGGCCTTCAAGAATCTCAAAAGTTACAAGGCTGAGGTCGAGAGACAACAGGAGCGTGCGAAGAAGAACCTTAAAGTTCAAGACATTTCCAAGGTCGAGAAGGTTGTTATGAGGTTGAAAACGGAGATCCCCTCAAAGGTGAAAGTTAGGTACTCGGCGCCAGCTGATTGAGATGAAAAAAAGAAAGAGAAGCTCCCCAACCGCGAGAAGAACAAACAACTAGCTGGAGTTCATTCTTTCTATAAGAAGGATCTGTTTAAGAACCATGCGATATTCAAAGAATTCGAGGAAAGTTTCCATCTCCTCGATCTTCAACACAAACAATGCCTGCTTTGTTTTGCTCTGTTCCCGCAGGATGCAACAATCAAGAAGAGGCTCCTGATGTACTGGTGGATCGGTGAGGGATTCATTCGATCTGATGAAAATGCGGAGTCTGATGCGGAGAAGGTCTTGAAGGAACTCATCTCGAAAAACATCATTCAGCCAGTTTACCACAAGTGTCCTTTTAAGAAAAAAGCTCATAGCTACAAGTTGCAACCTTTGGCTCATACTGCAGTAACCATGCTAGCTGAGAGGGAAAAATTCATTGATTTCGATGAACAAGGAAACCCCATGAGAGAGCGTTCTCGTTCTCTAAGATCTTGTCTGGTTCCTCGGAAAGAAAACAAGTTGGAGAATGAGGCGGAGTCGTCCCATGGAAAGAATTATAATTCCAATTTGCGAACAACCTCAACCTCGTCCTCGAAATCAGGCAAGTCTAAACCCATGGCTCATGTGGTGTTCATTTTGAATGATGTCTTTCTACAGCTTAAGCGCGAATGGTTTACCGAGATGAAGCATGTGAACATTCTTTACTTGGGAAGATGGGAAAGCACAAGCCAGAAGCATATTGAGGTGGAGGAACCTAAAGATTTAGAAGGCCTGGCTAACTTAAAGTACGTAAAATTCCTGAGCTTGCAAGGAATTTCAGGGATAACAGGGATCCCCGAGTCGATTTCAAAGCTGTGGAACCTTAGTGTCCTAGATCTGAGAGCTTGCCACAGTCTTGAGGTGATCCCACAGGGCATTGGTTCACTTCATAATTTGACACACTTGGACTTATTGGAGTGTTACTTTATCAGTGGCATGCCAAAAGGTCTCGGGGAACTAACAAATCTTGTGGTGCTCAAGGGATTTGAAGTTCAAGATTCGGCAGAAAAATCACACTCATGCACTCTGGAGGATTTGTTGGCCATGACAAAGCTACGTAAATTAAGTATTCATACGGAAATCGAGGATTTTCCAAGATGCAGTGACTTGGAAGTGCTGGCGAAATTCAAACAACTCCGCATCCTTACTATAGAATGGGGAGGAAATTTGTTTCGGAATCCAAACTCCGGTACTGTGTCCACCGTTCCAAAACCTGGCATGCGGGGAATCACAAGAACAATGACTCGTACTTTTACCCGGAGAAAGGTGGATGAGGATGTCTCACCGCCAAGTGGTGTTCCGTTAAAATTGGAGAAGTTGGACCTTAAATGTTATCCTAGGCGAAGCGCTTGGACTTGGCTAAAAACCTGAGAATTTTAAGGAGCTCAATAGACTGTACATCAGAGGAGGGGAACTTCGCGATTTGGGTCAATTCGAGTTTGAAAAGGTTCCAACACCTTGGAATAACGTGAAAACACTGCGTCTCAAGTACTTGACAGAAATGGAGATGGACTGGATGGAATTTCGAGAATATCTGGACAAAGCTCCTTAAAGTGAAATGAAAGGTTCCCTGAGGTGGAATATCTGGAGAAAGTGAAATGTCCAAAGCTCACTATGTTCCCATGCAATGCCCATGGAGTTTGGAAGGACAAGAAAATTACATTTTAATGTTGTAATAACATGTCTATGTTGCTTGTGGTTATTTTACCATTTCATATATATTTACTTTTTGAAATGAATAATGCATTCTTGTAATGGTTGAATTTGACAACAAAAGGAGAACTTTCCTTCTTCAATCCATTTTGATCTGTCAAAAATTAACTCAAACCGTCAGTTTAAAGTAAACCAAAAAAAAAAAAAAAAAAAAAAACTCTATAGAATTTGTTTGGTTCCTCTCAATTGAAGTCACTGGCTATTTCCTGGATTTAGATGTGACAATAGGGGAAAACATAAAATGAAAAATTATATAAGGGAAAAGGCTCAAATGCGCGATCGAACAATTAGAAATGACTCATATATGTTATCCGTTAATAAATGTTTGACAAGTTTATGCCATTGTCGTTACAAAAAGGGATGATCAATAAGAGGGTCTATTGAGTTTCTTATGGATGAGCCTGTTTTGTAATGACGATCTCATAGATGAGCCAATTTTTAATGGATAACATAGATGAGTCATTTCTAATATAGTTGGACGACATATTTGAGTCTTTATACATCCATTGCCAACTACCACATAAAAGTAATAATCTGTTCGTTCTTAATCAGAGGTCTCATTTTCGAGTCTGGGACATTTGACATGGAATCTCCTTTAATAAAAAGTGGTTTATCTTCGTACCACAAACTTGAATTAATAGCATCTTTGGAGCAAGTAAAGGTGAAGCCATGCATTTTCTACCAAGCAACTTGTTATTTTGTTATTAAACCACCCAAAGATAATTTGTAAAAAAAGTAAAGAGAGAGTGAATTATGGTCAATTGGAAGAAGATATGGGATGCATGGGACATTCGTGTTGTGATTCTCTTCAGCCTTACTCTCCAAATAATTCTCATCTTTTTCGCGCCCCTCAGAAAGCGTGTTTTAACTTACTACCTGACACTGCCCCTCTGGTGCAGCTACTTGCTCGTAGAATGGGCTGCTAATTTTGCAGTCGGACACATCTCCGACAGCAACAAAGGGAATGGCAATAATTCTGCTGGCGAGAACAAAGTTGAAGATGTTCTTGTATTTTGGGCAGCTTTTCTGTTAGTACATCTCGGGGGCCCTGACACGATTAGTGCCTTTGCCCTCGAGGATAATACGCTGTGGCACAGGCATTTCCTGGGTCTCATGACCCAGGGTGGAGCTGTGGCCTATGTTTTTCTCCCAACAGTTTCCAGAAACAATCTGTGGATCCCAGCAGTGCTGATATATGTGGCCGGAGTAATCAAGTATGGTGAGCGTATTTGGGCTCTGTATCTTGCGAGTTTAGATCGGTTTCGCGAGTCCATTATGAAAGATCCTGATCCCGGCCCAAACTATGCAAAGCTGATGGATGAATACTCTTCGAAGATAGCAGCCAACCTACCGACAGACATAGAGATGATCCACGAGTACTATGGCGATTTGGAGGAGGAAAAGTCCGTTAAAAGAAAAACGCTATCTGATGTTGAGATGTGGAAGAAGCTCACTACTTCTTTGAGAAATTCAAAGGACTAATTGTTGATCTGATATTTGACTTCCGCCAACGGAATGAAAGCCGAAATTTCTTCCTCAGCTTAGAAGCTATTGATGCTTTTCGAGTTATTGAGGTTGAACTCAATTTCATTTATGATGTTCTTTTTACCAAAATGATTGTGGTGAACTATTATTGGGGTTATGTATTTCGATTGATCTGTTTCCTTCTCGAAGTTGCTGCCGCAATCCTCTTCTACCGTTGGGATAAAAGGGGACTTCCAAGGTGGGAGATCGGAGTCAGTTACACCCTTCTCCTTGGTGCTCTTGTCTTGGATTTCAGTTCCTTTTTGATGCTCCTTTTCTCTGACTGGACGGCAGTTGCACTGAAGAAGAAGGGGTATGTGTTACCGCGTTTGCCTATGCCTTTTAGATGGTTGAGCCGTAGGTGGGCTGAATCCGTTTCACAATTCAACTTGATTAACTATTGTGTGCGTGGGCGCTCCAAGTTTATGGAATTCATATATCGATGGCTTGGTTTTATTGATGTGCTGAATAGGATTGTGTATGTGAAATCCCAGAAATTCACTGCTGAATTGAGGGAATTCATCTATGAAGAAATAAAGAATAAATCTTCACTCGCAGAGGATTTAGATACAGCAAAGGAAATATGGTTAGCGAAAGGAGATTGGACTCTTCGTGCCAATAGCTCTAGTCATCTGCTGCCTTATATTACTGAGTCTAATTTCGATGAGATCCTTCTGGTATGGCACATTGCTACTGAACTCTGTTACAGTAAGGACAGTATTGTTATAGATGGTGATAAAGCAAAGAGTTCCCCGGAAAAAACACCTGCCAATTACCGCGAGATATCAAAGATTCTTTCAGATTACATGCTCTATCTTCTTGTGATGCAGCCTGCAATGATGTCGGCTGTGGCAGGAATCGGACAGATTAGGTACAGAGACACTTGTGCTGAAGCTGAAAAGCTATTCCGCAGCAGAAACATAATCTCGAGTACTAATAAGGATCAAGGAGAGCAATGCTGCAATAATTTCTTTACTTGTAGCTGCCTAAAGGGAACACCAAATGAAGAGGGTGGCCAAGTCCAAAACCGTAGAGAGAAGAAACATGAAAGAGCTTGTAAAGCGATCCTTGGAGTGAATGCGGTGGTAAAGCCAGTGCAAGTGAAGGGAGATAGAAGTAAATCGGCCTTGTTTGATGGACGTCGTCTAGCCAAGGAGCTGGACGAGCTTGGTCATGGCATCGATAAATGGGAGCTAATAAGCAAATTATGGGTTGAAATGCTGTCCCATGCTGCTATTAACTGCAAAGCCAATAACCATTGCAAACAGCTTAGCAAAGGAGGACAGCTTGTCACTCTTGTCTGGTTGTTGATGACTCATTTTGGTTTGGGGAACAATTTCCAAATTGGTGAAGGTCATGCTAGGGCAAAACTCATTGTGGGCAAGTAGCTTTTTTTCTTTTTCCACACTTGGTGTATTTCATTATGAGCATTTCAATTAAACATCATGATGTTTATTGTGATACATATAGATCGTTCTTCAGGATTTACATGTCTTTGTTTTTTCAATGTACTCCTATTACATGAACTCGGTTTTAAGTTCTTGAAATAACTAGATACACTGAACTACTATTTCTGATATAGCATTGTCAAAACTTGAGCTACTGGAATTGGAGAAACTAAAAGAGATCCCCCTTATTTTAGTTGAAATTCAATCATTAAAGGTGATTGCGGTGAAGTATTGCAGTCGATTTGTTGAAGATTCAGCTCGGGAATTTGAGGAAGAAAAATAAGAGTGTGAACATAAAGAGTTGAAGATCATCATTACCCATAAGATATAAGACGGCACTGCAAAATTAAGAGAAAAATTTTCCAAGTTTATTTGTCGCCTACCAGGCTTCGCCTTTACCTCCATTGCAACGCAGTGATTACACATGATAGATTAATAGGTTTATCACGTTTTAGGAATAAGTCATAACTCTATTTGGTTATCTTATATTTAGAAATATCAGTGTCTAAATATTGACAAATGGTAATAGTTTGATCTAGTCCTATACGGTGACAAAATTTGTCGATTTTCCCTTGTTTTAGTTGTGGTTCTTATCGGAGTTGGAGCAAGTGTTAGTCAGAAGGTTATTTGCAAACTGTCTGGTTAGCGGAAAGAGCAAACTTTTGGACGAGACATGAATGGAACTTTTGTTGTTCATACTGTATTGAATTCTTATATATGAAGGAGAAACACAGTGTTCAACATATTGAATCAAGACAGAATGAAACAACATGGATAGTGAGAATTCACATAGACGGCCTCAACTTGCCTGGATTTGACGCTTAGTTGTTATAATTGCAACAACCACTTCTGTCTAGATTATTATTCGACAGTCCATCAGCACACTCATTTGTACAATTCAAAATTCTGCAACTGCAAGTCTATAGCAATGCATTACAAAAATACAGCTGCAGTGATTGGTTTTGGAAGGAAACAAAATCTTTTACAAGAAAAGATGTGCAAGAACACTAGAAAAGAAAGCCTAACTGAAGTTAACTAGAACAAACCAGCAAGTTCTAAAAAATTTAGAGATAACAGTCAAAAACACACTTGAAGTATCACTTTTTTGGAGTTCCATACCTGAACTATCACCAACTATTCATCAAAACACACCTCGAAACTTACTAAACCAAGTGTTTGAATACAATCGCCAAAAGGCGCTTGACAACTTAATTTGCCCATACCACATGGCGGGCTGATTCATTAATTTCAAGGTATGCTTTGATAATTAGTTGGTGATAATTCAGGTAGGGAACTCGCAAAAAAGTGATACTCTCTCAATATCTCTTCCAGCATCAACTTTCTCACAGAATGTCTTGGGCATCCTCTAACGATCATCTTTCCTGGCAACAATTTCCCTTAAGTTATCGCAGGAATAGATTTGAAGGATCTCAAGTTTTTTTGAATGTAAAGTAGACAAATGAACACTTTCAAGCTTTGGGCATTCTCCAACAGTCAAGGTCTGCAATGATTCCTCTATACATGCAATGCTCTCAAAATTTGGTAGTGCCCACAAACATAACGTGTGCAATTTTGGCAACGAAGGTTGCGGTTGCTCATCTTCAAACAAAGTCCTGAACTTGTCGCAGAATTTGATTTGAAGAATCTGTAGATTTTCCAGGCAACGAGATGAAGAACAATTTGCGAGTTCCGGACAATGTTCCAGATACAAACATTTGAGAAATCTTAATCCATGGCCTTGTTGCAGGTTGCCACTACATATGTTCTTCAAACAAACAGCATGAGAGACCCTCAAAATCTCCAACATATGCTCAACTCCAGTGGTAACCTCAACAATCCAGCAGAATTTCATCTTTCTTGTGCTTTCGGCACCCAAACTAGATAAACTTTTGATGAATTGGTTATCAATCAAGAAAAGGAATTCAGCTTGAGCTGCTAAACGCTCAAGACCATGGGGATAATCACTGAAACCACGGATCTCCAGAGATCGCTGTAGCTTCCTGCACTGACAGTCTCCCCCCTCCTCCTTACACTGACAAAGTTTTCTCATATAGAAGACAGGATTGGGACGTTTTCGGGATTTGAAATTCGAAAATCTCCCCCCACAGCCCCGTTTTCGTCTTCAATTCGTACCCCTTTTTTGGAATTTTTTTTCAGCCAAATTGCAACGGGTGGACCAATTAAAAAAGGGCAAAACGAATTTTCCCCCAAAACCAATGGAAATCAGCCAAATATGTACGAGATCGTACGAGTTATCCCAAAATTCGCGGAGTTAGCTGTTGGGGGACGACACCTAGCTTGTTTCTAGAAGGTTCGAGGGTTTTCTTCGCATGAACCCGTGTGAGACGCGTGAACAAGGCTACAAACGGGTTGATTTGGTTGAAATCGGGTTGAAGATGGGTCGGTGGGTCTTCAGGTGAGGTGTTAGAACGGGTCGGAGCTTGGTTGTTGTTGCAATGTTGAGCGATTTGGGGATCTGTTTCTTGCTCTTGCTTGAGGGTTGTTGTTTGAGGGAGATGGGAAATAATGGTGGGCCGGGTTAGGTTGTGTTGGGCCTGGTGGGGTGAGATGTTGGGTTAATTAAGCTGAAAGGAAAATTGGATGGTATTGTTAAGAATTTGGGGGTTATTTAAAATATAACCCCAATTAAGAATTTAGGATTTGGTCAAAATTAATCAATATCTCAATCCAATTAAAAATTAGATTGGTCACATTGCATCATTGCAAATATGACCAATTATTTTTAATTACGATCAAATTAATAATTTGACTAAATTGAATCAAAATTCGATACGAATTAATACCTTGTTTGATCTCGAGCTTCTCCATTTAATAAAATGACACAAATATTTATCCAAATAAATTAATTTTAAGAGTAAAATTATATTCAAATCGAAATTTTAATCATTTGAATTTATTTTCGACATAAAACTTGATTAAAATACGATATTTTGTAAAATAAGCATTTAAGTAATAAAATTATAAAGTTTCGTATAATTGAACACGATAATATATAATCGCTACTTAAATGATCAATTTACCCAAATAAATACTTTGAAAAATCCTTTATTCGGATAAAATAAATTTTGTGATTTTATTTGAAAATCAAAGAGACTCCCTGGGAATCGTAATACCCAGGGAAACAGTTCTGGCGTGGCAGAAGACGACCACCATCTTGATTTCGCTGAGGTTCATACAGATTTTCAAATCTGTCCGGTTGAATTCTATATCGAGTTTGGCGTTTTGTTTGCCGTCGAGGTTCGAATCGGGTTTTCGGGCGCGGTTCTATCTCCGAGATATTAAAATTGACACTTGAGGTCCAATTCTTTGACTCCCTCTTTTCGTTTTATTTCTATTTAGTGCATTGGTGTTATGATTGTGCGTTATTGATTATAATTGCTTGATGTTGTTGATGTTATGATCATGATGTTTGGTAATTCGACTTTGGTGGTTGGAGGAATGAATTTGATCTTGCTTTAATGGTGATTAATCAAAAGAAAGTTGGGGGTGGAATTGAAAATTGACGAAAAGGTTAGATTCGAATTAAGTTTGATTGATTGTTGATATGAAACGTGATTGAATTATGATATGTTGAAATGGATAGGCAATATAGGTTCGGGTAAGGAAAATTTAGAAATGATATTTTGGTTGAATGTTGGAATATGCATGTGAATGTTTCTTTCTAGTTTATATTATTTAATTCAAATGTATTCATTTAGTCGGGGAATGCCCCGAGACACATTGTATTTATTCACCGGGGAATGTCCCGGCGTATTATGTTGGCGGAAGACGTTCGTGATGAAGGTCCAAGACACCGGGTAAAATGCCTCAGACAACTTGTTTGAATGTTGAATAATTCATCAAAAGAGCCTAATCCTCCTTCTTCTTCTTCTTCTCAACATATGACTCATCAAATGTTGTCACGAACACATTGAAATTCTCAGAAGGATTTCATAATGCTCTCAATCCTTCTTCATGAATAACTCTTGCCATTGTTAAAGTTCACGGCCTTGGACGCCCTTGAGGTGTATTGTATCAATTGTGGTCAACCTAGTATGTGACATCACCTTGCCCATGATTCTAAAGTTTCCTTAATTAGCATCTTTGATTCATATGCTTAAAATTAGATTAGTTAAATTTCATCTTTTATACTCAAATTAATTGCACCAGAGACCAGCTATCCTCGTGAAGATAATTCATTTCTTACATGCTTACCTCGCCGATGACACCCCTATTTTTACCACCCAATCCCCGCTAAGAGTTGGTTTTAGAGAAAAAAGTATTTTTATTTAATTAAAATGACGATTTGAAAAGAATTATTTGTTTTACAGAGTCGCCACTTGAAATTGAGTTTGAGACATCCCTCAAGTCCCGTGGCTCTAGCACGGTCGATTTAATGACTTATGCTTGACTTAATAGTTACGTTGCTTTATTTACCTAAGGATTATGAGAGAAATCGTGACTTATATTTTCGGTTGAGGGGCATAACCATTAACCACACACATAATCAACCTCAATATATTAATTTTTTTTTTCTTTTTACTAATCCGCGTGTTATTTTGATCAATTCTCGCCTATGATTATTAATATAAATTCTGAGCTTTTTTATTTGTTGTTCAAAATCCGCTAAACAACTTATAATTCAAATAACTAGAATCCCATATAGTTACCGTTTCAATCAGGGGCAGAGCCAGCCCTTTGATAGAGGGTTCATTCAAATTCTTTCGACGGAAAAATATATCATTTATACATGATTAAAATTATTTTTATATATCTATAGTAGGTGTTGAACCCGTTTGACTGATATACCTTAGTAAAATATACCTTGAAGAATATTATGATAACTAAAATGCTAAGGGCTGGTAGTGAAGGTGTTAAACTGGACAACTAAATGATATAACAATTTCATAAAATTTTGTTTTTATTTTTTACAACGTCTGTGATAGGACATCAAACATGCAATTATTACTTCTATCCTACAAAATATAAGAGTCTTATATACTCCATGTGCTGGAAAATACCTGCATCAGGAACAAAAAAAAATATATACAGAATCAAACTTTCAAAACCGAAATAAACACAATACTATTAAATCTACGAACTAGAGATAATTATTTGAACAATTTCATGTATTAACTAAAGATAAGATAAAGATCAGACGTTTATACGTGCAAGAAGTTTTCACGTGTCATTCCAATTTTACTCTAAATTTAACTATATAAAATTATGAAATTTTAAACACATGTGAAACTTGAGCAATGGGTTTAACTATAGCGATGTTTTCCATAATTCTGCTGACTGAATGTTGAAGGAATGGGTTGCACCACTTCACTTTGATCTCCTTTAGTTTTTCACATTTCTTAAACTCAGCGGGGAGCTCCTTCAGTTTCTTACATTTCTGCAACTCCAGTCGCTCAAGGCTGCGTAACGGCATTCTGCGGCCTAAAAGAAGGAGCCGAAAGGAAAGCGGCCCCACAACGGACCATACCTCAAGGTCTAGTGTATCTAATTTCAAGAATTTAAGACTGGGAAAATCACCAACTTTCATCTCCCAATGACTACCCTCAGTCGCATTGTTTTGCAATTTCAGGACCTCAAGATTGGTAAGATGCCTCCCAATAATTGATATTTGATCCCATGGCAGGCGACACCCTGAGAGGGTCAACCTTCTGAGGTTTGAAGGGAATTTCAATTCCCACCCATAGAAATCTGGAGAGAGAGCGGGACCATCGCTAAATAGCTTGAGAGAGACAAGTTGAGGTAGTAGGTCTAGTGTGGGAAGCATTCTCTCTTGGAAAAGACAGATGCATTTCAGTTTCTCAAGACGTGGTAACCTTCTCAGTATCTCTTCTGAATCTTCCCCGTGTTTAAGAATTGGAGTCGACATTGTCCTCAAGTTGAACAGCAGCTTCCCTGATATTTCTTGTTTATAGTCAGGGGCACCAAAAGATGCACGGCCGTCTATACGCAAATGCCTCAAATTTCTCAGGTTCCAAATAGCATTTGGTAGTGCAACTTCTCCCCGTAATCCTATCGTAACAAAAGTTTCCAACCACTGGAGGCTGCCAATGGAAGACGGCACTGAAGTCATTTCTCCCCGGACTTCTAAGTACTTCAAGAGAGTCATTTTTTCAATCCCAACTGGAAAGTCATTCCCCACATTTACGCTCCCTAAATCCAAAACTCTGAGAAGTTTGAAGTTGTGATACAGAGATGAGACATGAGGCCGGGGAAAATCAGATCTCCTGCCAGTTACCACCAGGCTACGGACAAGTGGACCAGAAACTTCTAATGAAGTATTAGCCCACCAATTAGATGAAATGAGCAGCCGGCGATGATCACATGTTACGGAGACTGGGTTATTGGAATCAGCACCGCGATGATCAAAACCATCCACAGTAGAGACTTCGCTGTAACTGTCCATCAGCCGATAAACATTTTCTTGTTTGGCTTTAGCTAAGCAAAATTCATGTATCAGGTCACGGACTCTACATGATTTCACCCGATCCTTTGAGCTCTTTTGCTCCGCCATAATAAGACCTCTTCCAATTAGGAGCATTAGGTAATCCACTGCCACATCCTCTAAGCTCTTCCCTTCAGTTTGTTGTATTAATCCTTCTGCAATCCACAACCTGATCAACTTAGATGTCAGAATTTCATCATCCTGTGGGAATGCTCCGAAATAGAGGAAGCAATGCCTCAGACAATCTGGTAAATCCTGGTAACTCATTTCAATAATGCTGGAAAAATCTTGGTCGTTACCACCAATCTTGGTTTGTTCTAGCGATTCTTGCACTTCTGTCCAATGCTCAACTGTTTTCTCTGCATTAGCAAGAATACCAGCAACCAGAATTATTGCAAACAGTAGCCCCTTAGTTTTCTTGGAAAGTTGCATCCCTAGTTCCTTTAGCTCTGGAGGAAAAGATTCTCGTTGGAAAATCTTCTTCTCAAGTAATATCCAACTATCTTCTTCTCCAAGAGGTCGAAGATGATGTATATTATGTAGTTCAAAGCCAGCTGCAATATCCTGAGCCACATCATCTGATCGAGTTGTCAAGAGAATCCTACTTCCTGTGCTATCATCCTTTGGAAGGGATGCACTCAAAACATTCCATGCTTCAGCGTCCCACACATCATCCATTACGATGAGGAATCTCTTTCCATGTAGACGCTCGACCAGCATTTCCGGTAAATCAGAAAAGATCCTTCCACCAACTGTGTCATTATGCCCAGTGATATCACGTAAAATCTCAAGTAATAATTCTCGGTTGTCATAGACCCGGGAAACAGTGAGGAAAGCACAAATATCAAAGTGGTTGGAAACTCCAGGATCATTGTAGACACTCTTAGCAAGAGTCGTCTTACCAACTCCAGGCACGCCAACAATTGCTATGACACTTAACTGATGAGATCCTCTTGTCAGTTGATCAATTAATCTGTGCCTTTCGTCCGTAGAGCCCACCAGTTCCTCCTGCTTAGCAACATTTATCATGTCTCTGGAGGGCATTGTCAAATTAACAACCTTGGGCTCAGTAACATAGCTCATCTTTTGATCAAACACCATGACCTCCCTTCTGATTCTCTTCATTTCTCCAACAGCATCAATAAGAGAAAGTGAATGGTTGAATACAGTGCCGTCTCTTAGCAACAACGACTCAATGACATATTCAGCTCTGTAAGCAGCAGTCATTAGTTGGGTTGCAAGATTACTCCGTTTCTCATGCTCATGGAAATTCTCTCCACAATTTTTGAGAAAAGAACTTAGGTATTGCAGCTCGTCAGCAATTCCCAGTGCACGACGCTTCAGGCAATTGACTGGACCTGCCTGCTGGTCAAGTAGCTCTCTAAAATTTCTGATAAAACCCAGGTAATCTATCCTTATGATATTAACCTCAGGCAATGTCAGTGGAATGGGAACTCCGATTTCCGACTTAAGGAGCTTGATCTTTTTGATTAGATCAACAAGTGTAGTTTCTCCTTCGACAAGCTTGTGCTCTTCCAACTCGTTGAAATCAAAGAAGAAAAAGATGGTACATCCCACCATAACAGCCAGATCCTGAATATGGGTGATCTGACCTTTGAATGTCAAATGTTCTGTATAGTGCTTGAAGGGATGAGCATCAGAAGTGCTGCCCCAATCTCCTATCTTTTCCAAGAGAACTTGAATTGGGTCAGCTTTAGGATCATCCGACTCCGACTTGTCACTCTCAATGAATTGATTTGGCGGGTCCTTAGCAAAAGAAATGAGGAAGGAGAGTTCATGGTGGAGGATTTCAAAGTTAACCTTCGACGAATCCATCCAAGGTTGCTGGTTGTCTTGTAGATCTGCCAGACAATCTTGGAGAGTGTCTATGAAGGATGCCAAGTCTGGATCTGAAATGTCGGTCTCTGTTGTTAATGGACTCAATGCTTCGTGGACTCCCTCGTAAATCCTTCTGATGTCCAGAACGATGGGCTTAATTTTCCGCATCAGTTCTGTGAGCTTGTCCTTAATGGAAATTGTATTGTTTCCATCTTTTGGATCAATCACACACATGAAAGGAATACGTGCTGCTGCTTCGATAGCTATCGTTTCAGTATGGTTGGTGAGATCTTTCAGCTTCTCCTGGTCGATGCAACGTGTAGCTACAAAGCTAAGAAGATTTCTCAAGAACCTTAGCTTAGTTATAAGTGGTCTGAGTTCTGAAAAAGTGGAAGGTTCCCGATAGCGAAGCAGATCCTTCAGATTGTCAATCAGAGAGTTCATGAACTCCACCACCAGTGTGTCTGGCATAGGAGGAGAAGACTTCGCAACTTTGATGTAAGCCTTTTCAATCTCTGGCTTGAGAAGTTGCACGTGATGCAGTACTTCAGCAGACCGCTGATCCAATTCTTTGGCAATATCTTTAAGGCCCTTCAGAAGAATGGGTTGGATGTGACTTACTGCATTTCGTGCCACAACTTCGATTTGCAGTAAGAGAACTTCCAAATTCCCATTCTCCCTACAGCGTTTTGCTGTCCACCAGAGGAAAGTTCTCAGGAAGCCCAGCTCCAGTTTAAGCATTGGGATCTGGGATTCTTTCAAGGAAGTCACGCCCGGAGTGCTCAGCAAGCGGACCAGATGATTCAGGGAATAGTTAACACCAGTGTATGCCATTCTTTCTCAATGTTTGATGTGTTGGAGATAAACCCCCACCACAGAAATAATATTCGCGGTAATAACAACGGAAAAATAACTCTAAGAATTACTACACACTCAAAAAAAAAACAATCTTTTTTTGATTTTTCCACTTCACTATTTTCTATATGTGAAATTCTCTCACTCTCCGCAATGTTTCTCAATGTTTTTGTTGGTGTGTTGAATGAGGAGCTTAGCCCTCCTATTTATAGTAAAAGCTGCCTAACATTCAACCAATAGGTGTGGACGGTGGACCCCTTCATGATGGAGAAAAATAGGGCTGTTAAAATGAGCCTAAATACAGGTGACTCGTCACCCGCTTAAAATTTAACGGGTTGGATATAAGATGAAATTAAAATTGTGGTTACAAATGGTAATAGCAGTATTGGTTTGATTAAGAAGGTCATGTGACCCAACCCGATGCCCAAAGTAAATTTGGGCGGGTCAAATGAGTCATGACCCAACCCGGTTTTTAGTTCAACCCATTTTAATTTTTTATATGATTATCTTTTTGTTCCAATATTGATGTCTAACAAAACCAAAATATTGACTTGCCATTACATCATTTTCTCTCTATGAAAATGTCCTAAATCTTTTTTTTCATATCCAAGGCTCCCGTCAATATCATACAACTCCGGCAACTGGCGAATAGCACAACTGAAGTTGGCTATTGAACTACGAAATGGCTAAATATACGTGTGTTGACGACACCTTGAGGTGTTTTGAATGGCTGGAGAATTATAGAAAATTGGCTGATCCTTCCACAATCAATCTCCTCAAAATGAACCTAAGATTTCTAAAGGTGTTTCTGATATCAGCAGAAAAGTTGCCAACTGAAGATACTTCTCCGAAAGATCTTATCAGTGATGTACAAGTTTGGGTCCAAAATGCTGGAAAGGCCATCCAATCACTTTGTGCCAATGCAGTAGAGGAAAGCAAGGTTACCGAGGTATGGCATGGAAAAATCGAGAATCTCACCTCGAAAATCAGCACATCTTACAGATCTGTTTTACAGTTGGATGCTAGAGTGAGCGCTGGCTGTTTGGTGGAACTGATCGACTCAGTGTTAAACAATCTGAATGATCTGCTACGCCCCGAGACCAAACAACCTATTGACTCTACCAAGGAACAAATGGAAGTTCTTGAAGTGAAGTTCCGGTTTCTACGGAATTTTGCTTGGTTTAGCTCGCAAAGTTGCATCGAGCATCACAAGTTAGAAGATCTCTTGAGAATAATTGAAGTTGTGGCAACCACTGTGGCGTGTGTCTTGTTCCAGTGGTTATTCGAGGATATGGATAAAACAATGGAAACCAAGTTCTCTCAGGTCTTGGTGACAATTCAGCTCATTGAGCCAGAGTTGAGGTATGCATACTTCAGAAGCCTGAAGCTTTCACTGCCATCGCGGCTGAAGGGAAACATTCCCATGGTAGTAGTTATTGGCTTTCTATGCTGTTTCCGCAACGATCTCAAGGAGCTCCTAAGTCCCAAAGCATATCTGATGGCTTCTGCAAGAGATCAACTGTGCAACCTTTGTGAGGAGCTGAATTTTGTGATAGCATTTCTGAGGGATCCCCGAAAGATGGATGACGGGAAAGGGTCAGAGGATCTCTTGGCACGTACCAAAGCTATGACAACAAAGACGGCGCATGTCATCCACTTGCTTCTTGTAAGAAGCAAGAATGAAGACGATGCAGGTCAAGCCAGCCCTTCCGTATTCTTTGATCTTCTAAATGAGATCGATTTCATTAAAAAAGAGATGATTACAGATAAGTATCTTGATCTCTGGAGGTCAATAAGATCAAACCTGATTCCAAAGGTTAATTCAAACCTGAAAGTCCTTGTTGGCATTGTATGTTACAGCTCTCAAATGTTATAATAAAAATTCAGGCTGTCAACAATAAAGTGGCTTCTCGCTTTGTTAGCGATCAGATTGTTGAGATTGGGGTGGGCACTAGTGCACAGAATTCGGATTCTTCATCAGAAGTACATATGCCTCCAGTGAAAAGTGAAATAGAAACAAAGGCTACAGAAGTCTGATGGCAATATCATCGTTTTCTCCTTTCATTCTTCAACAGAAGTACATGTTGCTTTCTTCTTGTCTAATAGTTATTTAATTTTCTGGTAGTTTAGTCAGATGTCTGTAATGCATCATCTACCATATTCTAATAAAAGATCATTCTCGCGTCCAGTGTTCGTAAAGTAAATCCTCACAACTATACAATTGCCAAAGCCTGTTAACGCGATTGGTCATGTTATAGAGAAAGTAACAGTATTGTACAAAGACCAAGTCTTTAGAAAGGCCAAGACTTTAAAGAAATATAATTACTCCATTAAACAACCCCCGGATGCCCGGTCTAGTCCCAGGGCATGCACGCTCAGACACTTTTCGGTCCTTGCGGAACATGGACAATCTATTTGGAGACCCAACTCTAATATCATGTTAGAATGGACCTTGGGCTTAACCCAACCCTAAGGTGTCGTTTGGTGCACGGGATAAGGCGGGATATCCAAGGATTGAGTTTGAGATAAGATCTATACAATTTTTGGTAGATAGTATAAATTTATCCCATCTCTCACGTGGGTTAATTTAAAATTTACATATGACCTGACATTTGAATGACGTAAATGTCATATGGCATACCACCTCAATGTCAGATTTTTATTCCTTAATATTCATTTCTCCCTTTCTATTTTTTTTTTTTCTTTTTCTTTTTCTTTTTCTTTTTCTTTTTCTTTTTCTTTTTCTTTTTCTTTTTCTTTTTCTTTTGCTTTTGCATTTGCTCTTCCTCACCTCAATGTCAATTTTTATTCCTTAACAAACATTTTTTCTTTTCTTCTTTTTCTTTTTCTTTTTTTTTTCTTTTGCTTTTGCTTTTCCTCTTTTTCTTTTCCCTTTTCTCTTTCTCTTTCCTCCTCTACCACCTCACTGTCCCAACCTCAAAATTATTGCGTCAGATCTCCCTCTTCCTCACCAACTAAAGTTTCTTTATATTTACATATTTCCTCGACTTTACACTCTATTACTGCATGAATATCATGTTGAATCTGTACTGCTAATAAAAAATTATTATTGCATCTAGGGCTTCAAAGAAATATAATTACTCAATTTAACAACCTCGATGCCGGTCTAATCCAAAGGCATATATACAACGTTTGGTAGATAATAAAAATTTATCCCATTTCTCAGGTGGGATTAATTAGTCTAGGGATTATAATCCAAGGATAATTTAGTACGAACCAAACGACTCTTAAAAGTTGGAATCCCACATTGGTTGGGGAATGAACTAGTGGTATGCTTATATGGCCTTGGGCAATTTTCGCCGCAAATGTCAGCTTTTTGGGTTGAGTTAGACAAAACACAAAGTCATACAGAAGTGTCTTTTGAAAAAAAAAACACAAGTTATGTCCCTAATGTTTTAACACCACTATAAGTGTTGAGGATTGGATTGAGTTTGGAATGACAAAAGTCATCTTTCAGGAAAATATTTTCAACCAGAAAGTTTCAATCAAAACACCCTTCAATTTGCTCCAACTAATACACCCTTCTATTAGCTACTATCTGGATGGTTGTTTCTAGAGACCGATATCGATCCAACACCAGCTTGATATACATATGTGTACATATGAATAAAAGTTAGTACTGTAAGTCAAACCAACAGTAACGGGATGAATTATTATAATGGTAATACACTTCACGGAAGAAAAGACAAACACAAGAGCTAATGATGTAAATTTGCTCTTCAACATATAGACCTACTTCATTAAGGATCGCCAAGAGTTTTGTTGCAAGGCGATATAACTTCTGTGTTATTCTTAGTCTTGTTTTCCAGGATGTCGCACGCGCATTTACAGAAAATATGTAAATTACACGCTGTGCACAGAAGGGCGTTCTTCTTATCCAAATGGTCCTGACATACACCACACTGGGACTTATATTCACCTTTTTCAACCAATTCTAGAGAGTGCTCAGCAATCTGAATGGTGCTACCAAACTTGATATTACGAGACAGACCATGTTGAGGGATGCAATGTGGATGAAAAGATTGATCACAAATCCTACAATGATATAGCCAATACTTGGGATGTGCATATGTTTCGCAGATCTCGCACAAGAATTCATCTGGATGGTCAGTAAAAGGGGGAAAAATGAGGGTAAGGGGGTGTTCATCCCATTGGACGGTGATAGTCAGCGGCGATAGAGCACAATCATTTCCTAGGTAGAAACGGCAAGCTTCACAACCGTATGACGAACCAGAGAGGGTTTTAGCACAAGCGCTGCAATTTTCATCGGAAACTGAAATTCGAGAAAGGGGGTGCCTGTGTGATTTATGTGCAATAGCTTTAGGCAATAAAGCACACTTCATATCGAGGCGGAAGTCACATTCTCTCAGTTTGCATTCAAACCACCAACCATTAGTGTCTAATTTGCAATGACTGCATTGCCGGAAGAAACAGCAATACTCCGGATGCCTTATGTAAAGTGGGTGTTCCGGGTGAAACGGGTGATACAGCTCCAGATCACCCAGTAACTGAGAGCAAGTTACATGCAGAAAGTAGCTGCACTGTTGACAACTATAATAAGACGGGTCAACAATAGGCCTAATACATCCATCACAAACTAGTTTATCCTTGTTTGTGTTATTTGAGAGCACTAACGGATGCATCTTGTGTTGAAAATTGTCAATCTGCGACGGCTTGAGATTTTCAAGGATGCCATTTTGATTAAGAAACCGTTCTAAAAGTTGCACGGTTTCATTAGCCTCCGGCAGCAGGGCCAGATTCAACTTGGGAAAGGCCTCGATGTTATCATCAGCAACCCTGAAACAGTAAAAAGAGTACAGAAATCAGTGTAGCTCATTTAAATTTTTGGTAGATAAAGAAACAACAGCGTTACTCTTTCAAATGGCCAAGCAAAGCGTAGCGATATATGAATGAAGGGCAATAATTAATTAAGCTCCTTACGTTCTCCTTTTCCCAGCACACTTGACGTGTACAAAGAATCTGCAAGGCCCACACTGATAAACCCAATAATCAGGAAGGAGCTTTTCTCTGCACACATCGCAGGTTAGATTGAAATTTTCAAATTCTTGTGGAAGAGAAAACTCCAGGGAGAGCGGGTGGTCATGGTCGCCGTGGTTGAACTCTGGGTCCAAATTGGCACAGCTGTGATGGATCCATAATGGACATTCTGTACAAAGATAAGAGGGCTCTCTATTGTCTTCCTTACCACAAGCATTGCAATGGAAAGTGGCGAGCGTTCGCTGGAGGATTAGGAAATGATCATGTTGTTTCAATTTCCGTTCTTCCTTTCCACGACGAGCACACGAAACATGTACCTGGAACCTACACATCTCACAAGCATAAAAATTGTTTCCTTTGCAGCTCAGGAAGCAGATGTTGCACAGAGAGTTCTCATTCGGACGCCGCTCCACGAGCTTCAGCTTGTGTATGTGCTTTGGAAGTGTGAATTCTTGGGACAACTTGTCAATGTCCACCTTACCCCCTTGTCTCTCTTGTGCCATTGCTAAGTATTCCTTTTGATTTTTTTGGTTTCCACCTATTTCATATACTTGTTATGGGACCCGGCAAATCTGGATTCATGTTGGAAAGTCTAACGCCAATTCAAGGCTCAAATTTGAGACTCCTGATAAAAATTGCAAGACTTTTTCTTCGACAATTAGGAATTAACTATAATTTGCTTCTTGGTAACATTTAATAGCTTTTAAGCATTTTTTTTCCTAGTATTTGAGTAAGATAAAAAAAAACTTTTGATCACTTACTTTTAGGTCAAAAGAACAAAATTAAGGGGCGTTTGTCCATGTAAATTGTGAGTATTTGAAAAAAAATAGTTTTTGTTTTCAAAGTGAAAAATGATATTTGAAAATTGGAGCTGTGTCTTGCCATAAGTATAAATTGAAGTTGTTTTTGAATTTCTGTGAGTAGTTTGGAGTGAAAAAATGCTTTTGGTGTTTTCCCAATTTCGGAAAATTTCATAAATCAACTTGACTTTTATGATCAAACATCTTTTTCGGAGTTTAACTCCGGGAAAAAAAATTTATGGCCAAATACCCCCTTAACCAAAAGCCTTAAGTTAGAATTTCGTACTTTTGACTTTTGACTTATAAGTCATAAGCAATAAGTTCATTCAAACAAGCTCTTAGAAAACTATCTTATAATTCAACTCATTGCATTTCTAAATTCATAAGACATTTCATTTTGAGTAAACCCTCTAGTATCCCCGAACTATGACCAAATTTGTTATGACACACTCCAAATTTACTGGGGTCCTATTACCCCTTGAACTTAATTTTAGCGTATTTTTGTCAATTTTTTTAGCTGGCATGACATCTTTTTAGCTAACATAACACCTTTGATGTTTTTATGTAATAAAGGTACAACGTCAGCACAAAAGAATGACAAAAATACGCTAAAATTGAGTTCAGGGGATAATAGGATCCCTGCGAAGTTAGAGTGTATCGTAACAACTTTGGTCATAATTCGGGGTACTCTTTAATATAGGCATAATACATAAATGTGCTCTTTAATTTGGCTTCAGCTGCCATTTATGCCCTCCAACTTTGGGTGCATACAAGTAGACACATACGACCTACAGTGAAAGTTTGCCACAATCATTTTGTTAACAAGGAATAACAAGTTGCTTCGTAGAAAATGACTTCATCGGCCTCTACTTGCTCCAAAAATGCCAAGTACATAGTTAAACATGTTTTTTTAGACGGATCTTTGGGTCTAATTAATTTGAGTTCGTGCTATCAAGTTCTACTTTAAAGATAAAACACTTTCTATTAAATACTATTCCATGTCTAAACACTTTCTATTAAAGGATTACTCCATTGTAACTTTTGGTAGTAGTTGGCAATGATGTATCTAACCAAACAAATTCTCTAGAGTTTTTCTTTTCTTTTTCTTTTTGGCTTTATTTAAAGGGATCTATTAGTGGACAATTGTTGCTTTTAAATTTATTTCTTATTTATTTTTTTCAAAGTTTATTGCATCACTTTAGTTAAATTTTCGTATTCCTCTATTTTTTTCATCTCTAGTAACACTTTATAAAAGAAGGCTAAATGCAAAATTAAGTAAGAGGACACCATGTATTAATTTCTGAATTTATATGAGATAAAGAGCAAGTGCATTGTGTTGGGTTCGAAATCGAGAGGGCGTCATGCGGAATCTTAAAGTTTGCAAACTATGAGACGATAATTCAGATAAAAAGAAAAACATACTAAAAACATGATTATTATATAGTTTGGTCAATTGACCTACATATAAAAACCTAATATAAAAGAAAACATAAAACTATTAGAGAGAAAATTGTTAGGATTTTTGCCCCGATTTTCTTACCAAATTTAAGTTTTACTTTTTCTTGTAAGGAAACAAAAAGTAACCCTAAATATTTTTATAAAACTTTTCCATATTTGACAAACCTCTTTCTTGGAGAAAAGGGTTTTGGGCATCTATAAATAGAAGACCTCTCTTCTCATACAATAACACAATAGCATCCACAATGTAGTCGTTTGAGTCTTTGTTTAGGGGAAGATTTTCTCTCTCATTAGTTTTTATATTTTTAATTTTAGGTTTTATATGTAGGCCAATTGGCCAAATCATATAATAATATTATGTTTTTAATATTGTTTTATGTGTCGTCTAATTTATCGTCTCAATAGTTTGCAACTATTAGCTTCCACAAGACGCCCTCTCGATTTCGAACCCAACAAAAATCTTTTCCTAAACAAAGACTCTTTAAACGACTACATTGTGTGGATGCTATTGTGTTATGGTATGAGAAGGGAGTCTTCTATTTATAGATGTTCAAAACTTTTCCTCCAAGAAAGAGGTTAGCCAAATATGGAAAATAATTATATTTTTTTCTTTCAGGAAAAGTAAAAGTAATTATGGTAACTTTTATTTTCCTTCTAAGAAAAAATAAAACTTAAATATAGTAAGAAAATCAGGGCAAAAACTCTAACACATTGGACTAGTTTGTTCAGGCAGTCACCGACTTGCTAAAGCTAAAAATGAAACTTAGCTTCTCATTGACTACATCAGAAGCGAAATCCTCAACTTCAAATACAATGCGACCTGGATAACTTTTTTTAAGTTTGTTTACTAGCAGTTTGAATATTGATTGATTAATATACGAAGTAAATAAAGCGAGATAATTAAAGATTATAGATTCGAGCGTTCGATTTAACATATTTGTGGACTTCTCTAAGAAGTCAATCGTAGCTCCGAAGGTGGCCTTGAACCAATACGCTAGATAAAAAATTAAAAGTAATTAAATTAAAGACAAGCTTGATGCTCAAGAAAATAGTATATTGATGTTGTCTTGCTAGAATTCAGAATGTCCTTACAGCTATTTGAAGTAAACTATTAGTAGGTTATAATGGTAAGACACTAGCCAATAAAAAGCACAATCGAGCCCTAAAGTATTAAAACCAATGGTAGAAGACCACGTAGTAATGTCGTTAGTGATGCCAGCTAATATTCCAGCAACGCTTAGATCTGTATGTGCTTGTCGGCGTGCCTTATCCCTCTGACACTTTGTCTCCCTTGTCTCTTTATCCATGTCATTGGTGTTTGAACTCTCCCTTGACCTTAATGTGCTTTCTCTTCCTTTATCGAGGATGCCGTCTCGAAGAACCAATCCTCCCAAACTTCTGTGTTCACTCATTCGAATGTTACATCCGTTTATCTTATTTACCACATACACAAAAAAATTCATATATCAAATCAAACCAATTGATTAAAAAACTAACATTTTGTTTAAATTTCAAAAATCTATAATATTTGGTTTGATTTTGATTTGCTAAAAGAAAAAAAAAATCTATAAATTATTTATATAAATGTTAAAATTATTTAAATAAATGATATTAGTTTTTCATAAATAATATAAGTATTTTATATCTTTTAATCATTAATTGAATTTTAATGTACTTATTTCACATGCACTACAACACTTTTAGAATTCATTTCTTAAAGTTTTTGCTCAAGTCCAATACTCTAAGTTTAATTATCTATATGTAGTCTGGTGTATTTTTTGTTTTTAGATTGTTTTTTTTTTTTTGCTAAGACATGCATCCATTTATTCTTCAATGGTGTGCCCCTATGATTTTTTAAAGAGTTGATCATTCTATTTAAATTGTACATTGCTTTTGTGTGATGTTAGACATGTGAACTAAAGTAACATCTACTGTTTTACAAATTAAAAATATTTAACCTTCGGAATAGTGTTAAAAAATAATAGAATATTCACATATATTCATTTTGCGGTAGTAGAGAAAATTTTATTAAATCCTAATGTATTTTATATAGTTGTTTCATGTCTCTATAATTTTTTAATTCTCCATTCATCATTAGCTAGTTATAAACAAAAAATCGAACCAAATAGAAAATAACCAAACCAATGATTTTTGCTTTATTTGGTTTGATTTTAAAAATTAAAAAATCGATTGAATTAGTTTGATTTTGATTTTAATCTAAAACCGATCCAAAGGAACCATGAACACCAATTTTTTAAGGAAAACTGTCAAAAATACATCTGCATTTATTAATTGGGTTTGTCTCTAGTTATGTTGTAGGATAAAATACACTCCTTATTGTGAAACTTAACAAAAATACCTTTACATCATGACAATTTAAAATTCACATGACCTAACATTTGTGTGATGTGGATGCCACGCGGCATACGACCTCAGTGTCAAATTTTTATTTGTTAGTATTCTTTTTTCATTTTCTTCTTTTTGTTTTTCTTTTTCTTTTTCCTTTCTCTTTCTCTGTCTCAAAATTATTAGTGTCATATCCCCTCTTTCCCACACCAGCTAAGGTTCTTCATATCTACCTATATCCCCGATTGCACATGTCAGTATTGATTATCCATGTGTTCTTGTTACATCCTTACATTCGTTTATTAATTTAGTTTGTGTTTATATCATAAGACTAAATACACCTCTCTCATTATGAAACTTAACAAAAATATTTATTTCTTAAACAACGTTCCACCATAACAAGTTAAAATCCACATGACTTGACATTTGATGAAGTAAATGCCATGTGATATACCATCTCAGTGTTAGATTTTTATTCTTTAATATTCATTTTTTCTTTTCTTTTCTTTTCCCTTTTCCTTTTCTTTTTCCTTTCTTGTTCTTTAATTTCTTTTTATTTTTTATTTTTTATTTTTTTTCTTTTTTCTTTTTTCTTTTCCCTTTTCTCTTTTTCTTTTACCTTTTCTCTTTTTCTTTCTCACTCTACCTCTAAGGATGTTCAAGGTTTGTGTAAAAACTAATCCAAATTAAAAAAAATCGAATTAAGATAATAAAACTGAATCTTATTTGGTTTGATTTTACATATTTGAAAATCAATAATATTTGACTTGTTTTGATTTTGTCAAAAGAAATCAAAGAAATAACCGAACCGAACTCAAAAATTATATATATATAGTTATAATTATTTATACATCAGAAATTGTTTATTAATAATAATTTTTAATATCTTATATATGTTTTCATCAAAATTTATTTATAACTTAAATATGTTGTATTAGATATACGTCATGTTAATGATTTATATGGTAATCTTAGAATTTTTTCGTTCTTTTGAATGAATTGTTGTCTTTTTTTTTTCTTTTGAATGAATCGTTTCTTTTATTTCATATTTGGTTAATAATCAAATAATTGAATCAAACCGAACCTAAATCGATAACAACCAAATCAATAAATATATATTATATTTGGTATGATTTGGTTTTAATAATTTAAAACCTTAGTATATTGATTTGGTTTTGACTTTGACCAATAATCAACCTAAACCAACCCATGAATACCCCTCTCTACTACCCCACAGTCCCAACCCCACCTCAAAATTGTTGATGTAAGATCTCCCTTTTTCTCACCGGCTAGGGTTTCTTTATATTTACATATGTCCTTTATTTCACACTTCATTATTGATTATCCTTGTGTTCTTGCAAAAATACCTCTTACTTTCGTTTATTAATTAAGTTTGTCTCTAATTAGATAGGCTCAATACATTCAACTTAGTATGAAACTTAACAAAAATTACTGATTTATTAAACATTTTTCCACTCTGACAATTTAAAATCCACATGACCTAACATTGAATGAGGCAGATGTCGTGTGGCATACCATCTCAGTGGCAGATTTTTATTCCTTAATATTCATTTTTCCTTCTTTTTTTTTCCTTTCCTTTTCCTTTTCTTCTTTTTCTTTTTCTTTCCCCTTTTCCCTTTTTCTTTCTCACTCTACCCGACTACCACCACTTAGTCTCAACGCCATCTCAAAATTATCGGTGTCAGATCTCTCTCTTTCCGATCAATTAGGGTTTCTTAATATCCACGTATGTCCTCGATTTCACACTCCCATTATTGATTATCTCTGTGTTCTTACAAAATATCCTTCATTTCTTCTATTAATTAAGTTTGTTTTTTGTTATATCACAGGGTCAAATACATCTCTCTCATTATGAAACATAATTAAAATATTCTTTTTTTTTAATACTTTTTCATAATGACAATTTAAAATCCATATAGCCTGACATTTAGGTGAGGTGTATGTCACGTGGCATACCACCTTAGTGCTAGATTTTTATTTCTTATTGTTCTCTTTTTCTTTTCTTCTTTTTCTTTTTCCTTTTCTTTTTTTCTTTTTGTTTTTCTTTTCCCTTGTAGATAATGGAACTCCCCCCCTCATTCCTCAATGTGGAGCTTTTGACGTGAATCCGGTATAGTTAAGCCTCGATGTGGATATCAAAGACTGGATAAAACTAAAATATATCATCAAATAGTTTGTGTTCAAGCCAGTGGTATGTGATCGCCTTTGTTGGGAAGTACTTTATTTCTAATATAAAACTTTTTGATGCAAATTCAAAATAGTCCAACCCAATATGTGTACTGAATGCCAAAAAGGTGAAAATACAATTAATCTCATAATTTAGGTCATGTTCTATACGGTTTACAGGTTCCTTTTTTAGTTCTTGGGCTTCAAAAATCTGGCGTCAAACAATAATTTGTGCACTTTATCATAACCTGTTTGAGCCTCAGCCGCGGCATCTTGATACCATAAACTACTCGGTTTGGGGCGGACATAGAAGAGGATGAAGATGCCCTATGCAAAAGTTTCAACGGAGGTTTTGAGAAGGGTGTTTGGTGGAAAGATTGAAGGCTATTCACAAAAATAAAAAATAACAAGACGAGGTCAATTCATTAGGAAACTTAAATAGGCATAAAACATAAACATGCCCTTTAACTTGGTATCAACATGTATAAAGTTGAATACTTAGACACAGGCATCCTCACTGGCATCTACATGGCTATCTCACACAAATTACCACGTAGTTTAAGCACCTACTTGTGCACGTCCAAAGTTTGGAGGGCATTAATGCTAGTTCAGGCCAAGTTAATGGACACATTTATGTATTACGCCTTTTAAGGTATTACACACATGTTTAATTTAAGACCACAAGATGGAGAAGTCTCTCTTTATTTTCTACAACTCTGTGCCAGTCAAACCCTGACACTTAAATTGCTGATGTGACATTAGATAACAACGGAAAAAATCTCAACTACTACGTAATATCTAGTTGTATCTTTTTCTTCCATTGAAACTTTTCCAGCCAAGTTCTTTGGAATGGCTAGAAAGACAGAAGAATATCTACTGAATAAACTTGATGGAGCACTCGAGCAAGCGCAGGAAAGTGAAGATTGTCTATCAAAGATCCTCTTTGATATCCAAACGCATTTTAAAAACGTAAACAGTTTGCTCCGAGAGGCTAAAAATGGTGATCATTCGGATGCTGGTGAATCGAGCCGTAGGGGAATGCTATACTATCTCCTCAAGGCTCTTGCAAAGTGGCAAATGTTACTGGAAAGGAAGCGTGTATATTCCCCTGAGGGAATCCGATTCGCTGTTGCACTTAATAGAGAATTGAAAACAATGGAAAGTAGCCTTAAAGGCGAAAAATCAACGACTGGTTCTGGTGGAAGTTCAGAGTGGGCAAGTGATGATGGACAGAGCAAATCTCATGACAGGTGGAGCGACCGGACAGTAGATCGAAGCAGAGTATTCCGGTTTAATGAGAAGGAGAATTTCATGGAGAGATTCCTTATTCGGTGGGACAACGAAGTTAAGGGATTCAAGGCAATTGGCATTTATGGTGTGGCCGGAGTTGGAAAGACAACACTTTGCCGGTTGACTTTCAATAACGAGCAAGTAATGAACAGCTTCTTTCCTCGGATTTGGGTTTGTATGTCAAAATCCCCCGAGGATGTTGTTGACTACAAAGAAGAGGTTGTCCGGAGGACGCTCAAGTGTCTCGGTGTTGAAGATGAAGAGATGGAGTTTACAGGCAAACATCGAGATCTTCCAGGGTTACTTTTTGCTCTCCGGAGTGTACTGAAAGGTAGAAGGTATTTGATTGTGCTCGATGACGCTTTCTATATCGATAATTTCTTCGATAACTTATGGTCGGAACCAAAATTGGAAGATAATTCTATTGAAAAACTCGCGCTTGGATTGCCAAAACAACAGGGTGGAGCTGTTATTCTCACGACTCGGTCAGAGGAATTGGCGAAGGAAATGGTTGGCGAGGAGAACGTACATCCCCTTCTGCCATTGCAAGATAAGCGTTGTCGGGAGATATTCTCTATGGGTTAAACTTTATAAAGTTTAAATGTCAATTTGTGTACATAGGGGTGGGCATAAATACCGAAAAACCGAAAAAAACCGAAAAATCAAACAGAAATTTAATTTTGGTTTCGTTTTTTTGGTTTTCAGGGTTGATTTCGGTTTTCAATTTTTAAATTTCGGTTAAACGGTTCGGTTTTCTCAAAAAAAAAAATCGGTTAAACCGAAAACCGAAATTATATAAATAATATTATAACATATATACATATATATATATATTATTAATTTATTATATATAAAAAATAATATATATTATCAATATATTATATTAAATATATATACATTTTAGTAACCCTAGTTCCAACTCCAAGGCGCCTAAATTCCTAAACAGTAAGCATATTACTGTTCACACTCAAGTCTCAACACTCACGAACAGTAAACAGTAAATCCAAGGCGCCGTTTTCGATTTACACCACCGACTTTAATATTCATAAATGCTCAGTTATGAAAAAGAGAGGCTCTCTACTTTAATATTTCAAACCGAAATAACCGAACCGAATTTATAGAAACCGAACCAAGCCGATTTTATTTCGGTTTGGTTATGGTTGTAATTTTTGTCAATCCGAAAACCGATAAACCGAACCGATATTAAACAATCAGACCGAACCGATCGAACGCCCACCCCTATGTGTACACCCAAAGTGAGAGGGCGTAGATACTAGCTGAAGGCAAGTTAAAGGGCAAAGTTTATGTATTATGCTAAAACTTTTTGTAATATGTGAGGAACATTATTTCTCTGATTATGTATTATGTATATATGTTGATGTGGATACTTTTTAGAGCTCGGTAAATTTCTCTGATTGCTGCTACCTTATTCCCTAAAACTTGTTCATTTCTCTCTTTCTTCTTCGTCGACAATGGCAACTGCAATCCCCCATGTTTCCTCTGATATAACCCACTCCACTGAAATACAACGCGATGAGGAAGAACAAGCAATTTCCGCAATCCAACAGCCTAAGAACGATCCCGTACATCATCTCCACCGAGCAAATTTCGTACCCCAACAGCCTAAGAACGAGCCCGTACATCATCTCCACCGAGCAAACTCTGCACCCCATCAGCCTAAGAATGAGGCCGTGCATCTCCACCGAGCGAATTCTGCACCCCCACAGCCTGAGGACGAAGAAAACATAACTGACCATAAAGTGAAAGAAAAGAAGCTGTATAAATTGATGGACGATGATCTTCAATTCATCGAAGAGGCCTTCAAGAATCTCAAAAGTTACAAGGCTGAGGTCGAGAGACAACAGGAGCGTGCGAAGAAGAACCTTAAAGTTCAAGACATTTCCAAGGTCGAGAAGGTTGTTATGAGGTTGAAAACGGAGATCCCCTCAAAGGTGAAAGTTAGGTACTCGGCGCCAGCTGATAGAGATGCAAAGAAGAAAGAGAATCTCCCCAACCGCGAGAAGGACGAGCATCTAGCTGGAGTTCATTCTTTCTATAAGAAGGATCTGTTTAAGAACAACGCGATATTCAAAGAATTCGAGGAAAGTTTCCATCTCCTCGATCTTCAACACAAACAATGCCTGCTTTGTTTTGCTCTGTTCCCGCAGGATGCAACAATCAAGAAGAGGCTCCTGATGTACTGGTGGATCGGTGAGGGATTCATTCGATCTGATGAAAATGCGGAGTCTGATGCGGAGAAGGTCTTGAAGGAACTCATCTCGAAAAACATCATTCAGCCAGTTTACGACAAGTGTCCTTTTAAGAAAAAAGCTCATAGCTACAAGCTGCAACCTTTGGCTCATACTGCAGTAACCATGCTAGCTGAGAGGGAAAAATTCATTGATTTCGATGAACAAGGAAACCCCATGAGAGAGCGTTCTCGTTCTCTAAGATCTTGTCTGGTTCCTCGGAAAGACAACAAGTTGGAGAATGAGGCGGAGTCGTCCCATGGCAAGAATTATAATTCCAATTTGCGAACAACCTCAACCTCGTCCTCGAAATCAGGCAAGTCTAAACCCATGGCTCATGTGGTGTTCAATTTGAATGATGTCTTTCTACAGCTTAAGCGCGAATGGTTTACCGAGATGAAGCATGTGAACATTCTTTACTTGGGAAGATGGGAAAGCACAAGCCAGAAGCATATTGAGGTGGAGGAACCTAAAGATTTAGAAGGCCTGGCTAACTTAAAGTACGTAAAATTCCTGAGCTTGCAAGGAATTTCAGGGATAACAGGGATCCCCGAGTCGATTTCAAAGCTGTGGAACCTTAGTGTCCTAGATCTGAGAGCTTGCCACAGTCTTGAGGTGATCCCACAGGGCATTGGTTCACTTCATAATTTGACACACTTGGACTTATTGGAGTGTTACTTGCTCAGTGGCATGCCAAAAGGTTTCGGGGAACTAACAAATCTTGTGGTGCTCAAGGGATTTGAAGTTCAAGATTCCGCAGAAAAATCACACTCATGCACTCTGGAGGATTTGTTGGCCATGACAAAGCTACGTAAATTAAGTATTCATACGGAAATCGAGGATTTTCCAAGATGCAGTGACTTGGAAGTGCTGGCGAAATTCAAACAACTCCGCATCCTTACTATAGAATGGGGAGGAAATTTGTTTCAGAATCCAAACTCCGGTACTGTGTCCACCGTTCCAAAACCTGGCATGCGGGGAATCACAAGAACAATGACTCGTACTTTTACCCGGAGAAAGGTGGATGAGGATGTCTCACCGCCAAGTGGTGTTCCGTTAAAATTGGAGAAGTTGGACCTTAAATGTTATCCTAGGCGAAGCGCTTCGACTTGGCTAAAACCTGAGAATTTGAAGGAGCTCAATAGACTGTACATCAGAGGAGGGGAACTTCGCAATTTGGGTCAATTCGAGTTTGAAAAGGTTCCAACACCTTGGAATAACGTGAAAACACTGCGTCTCAAGTACTTGACAGAAATGGAGATGGACTGGATGGAATTTCGAGAATTGTTCCCTGACGTGGAATATCTGGAGAAAGTGAAATGTCCAAAGCTCACTATGTTCCCATGCAATGCCCATGGAGTTTGGAAGGGCAAGAAAATTACATTTTAATGTTGTAATAACATGTCTATGTTGCTTGTGGTTATTTTACCATTTCATATATATTTACTTTTTGAAATGAATAATGCATTTTTGTAATGGTTGAATTTGACAACAAAAGGAGAACTTTCCTTCTTCAATCCATTTTGATCTGACAAAAATTAACTCAAACCGTCAGTTTAAAGTAAACCAAAAAAAAAAAAAAAAGAAACTCTATAGAATTTGTTTGGTTCCTCTCAATTGAAGTCACTGGCTATTTCCTGGATTTAGATTTGACAATAGGGGAAAACATAAAATGAAAAATTATATAAGGGAAAAGGCTCAAATGCGCGATCGAACAATTAGAAATGACTCATATATGTTATCCGTTAATAAATGTTTGACAAGTTTATGCCATTGTCGTTACAAAAAGGGATGATCGATAAGAGGGTCTATTGAGTTTCTTATGGATGAGCCTGTTTTGTAATGACGATCTCATAGATGAGCCAATTTTTAATGGAAAACATAGATGAGTCATTTCTAATATAGTTGGACGACATATTTGAGTCTTTATACATCCATTGCCAACTACCACATAAAAGTAATAATGTGTTCGTTCTTAATCAGAGGTCTCATTTTCGAGTCTGGGACATTTGACATGGAATCTCCGTTAATAAAAGTGGTTTATCTTCGTACCACAAACTTGAATTAATAGCATCTTTGGAGCAAGTAAAGGTGAAGCCATGCATTTTCTACCAAGCAACTTGTTATTTTGTTATTAAACCACCCAAAGATAATTTGTAAAAAAAGTAAAGAGAGAGTGAATTATGGTCAATTGGAAGAAGATATGGGATGCATGGGACATTCGTGTTGTGATTCTCTTCAGCCTTACTCTCCAAATAATCCTCATCTTTTTCGCGCCCCTCAGAAAGCGTGTTTTAACTTACTACCTGACACTGCCCCTCTGGTGCAGCTACTTGCTCGTAGAATGGGCTGCTAATTTTGCAGTCGGACACATCTCCGACAGCAACAAAGGGAATGGCAATAATTCTGCTGGCGAGAACAAAGTTGAAGATGTTCTTGTATTTTGGGCAGCTTTTCTGTTAGTACATCTCGGGGGCCCTGACACGATTAGTGCCTTTGCCCTCGAGGATAATACGCTGTGGCACAGGCATTTCCTGGGTCTCATGACCCAGGG
Source organism: Capsicum pubescens (assembly GCA_030864215.1). Lineage (NCBI taxonomy): Eukaryota > Viridiplantae > Streptophyta > Magnoliopsida > Solanales > Solanaceae > Capsicum > Capsicum pubescens. Next base: position 283,847,271 of record CM061547.1, on the reverse strand, counting down.
TGGAGCTGTGGCCTATGTTTTTCTCCCAACAGTTTCCAGAAACAATCTGTGGATCCCAGCAGTGCTGATATATGTGGCCAGAGTAATCAAGTATGGTGAGCGTATTTGGGCTCTGTATCTTGCGAATTTAGATCGGTTTCGCGAGTGCATTATGAAAGATCCTGATCCCGGCCCAAACTATGCAAAGCTGATGGATGAATACTCTTCGAAGATAGCAGCCAACCTACCGACAGACATAGAGATGATCCACGAGTACTATGGCGATTTGGAGGAGGAAAAGTCCGTTAAAAGAAAAACGCTATCTGATGTTGAGATAGTGGAAGAAGGTCACTACTTCTTTGAGAAATTCAAAGGACTAATTGTTGATCTGATATTTGACTTCTTCCAACGGAATGAAAGCCGAAATTTCTTCCTCATCTTAGAAGCTATTGATGCTTTTCGAGTTATTGAGGTTGAACTCAATTTCATTTATGATGTTCTTTTTACCAAAATGATTGTGGCGAACTCTTATTGGGGTTATGTATTTCGATTGATCTGTTTCCTTCTCGAAGTTGCTGCCGCAATCCTCTTCTACCGTTGGGATAAAAGGGGACTTCCAAGGTGGGAGATCGGAGTCAGTTACACCCTTCTCCTTGGTGCTCTTATCTTGGATTTCAGTTCCTTTTTGATGCTCCTTTTCTCTGACTGGACGGCAGTTGCACTGAAGAAGAAGGGGTATGTGTTACCGCGTTTGCCTATGCCTTTTAGATGGTTGAGCCGTAGGTGGGCTGAATCCGTTTCACAATTCAACTTGATTAACTATTGTGTGCGTGGGCGCTCCAAGTTTATGGAATTCATATATCGATGGCTTGGTTTTATTGATGTGCTGAATAGGATCGGGTATGTGAAATCCCAGAAATTCACTGCTGAATTGAGGGAATTCATCTATGAAGAAATAAAGAATAAATCTTCACTCGCGGAGGATTTAGATACAGCAAAGGAAATATGGTTAGCGAAAGGAGATTGGACTCTTCGTGCCAATAGCTCTAGTCATCTGCTGCCTTATATTACTGAGTCTAATTTCGATGAGATCCTTCTGGTATGGCACATTGCTACTGAACTCTGTTACAGTAAGGACAGTATTGTTATAGATGGTGATAAAGCAAAGAGTTCCCCGGAAAAACCACCTGCCAATTACCGCGAGATATCAAAGATTCTTTCAGATTACATGCTCTATCTCCTTGTGATGCAGCCTGCAATGATGTCGGCTGTGGCAGGAATCGGACAGATTAGGTACAGAGACACTTGTGCTGAAGCTGAAAAGCTCTTCCGCAGCAGAAACATAATCTCGAGTACTAATAAGGATCAAGGAGAGCAATGCTGCAATATTTCTTTACTTGTAGCTGCCTAAAGGGAACACCAAATGAAGAGGATGGCCAAGTCCAAAACCGTAGAGAGAAGAAACATGAAAGAGCTTGTAAAGCGATCCTTGGAGTGAATGCGGCGGTCAAGCCAGTGCAAGTGAAGGGAGATAGAAGTAAATCGGCCTTGTTTGATGGACGTCGTCTAGCCAAAGAGTTGGACGAGCTTGGTCATGGCATCAATAAATGGGAGCTAATAAGCAAAGTATGGGTTGAAATGCTGTCCCATGCTGCTATTAACTGCAAAGCCAATGACCATTGCAAACAGCTTAGCAAAGGAGGACAGCTTGTCACTCTTGTCTGGTTGTTGATGACTCATTTTGGTTTGGGGAACAATTTCCAAATTGGTGAAGGTCATGCTAGGGCAAAACTCATTGTGGGCAAGTAGCTTTTTTTCTTTTTCCACCCTATACTGTATTTCATTATGAGGATTTCAATTAAACATCATGCTGTTTATTCTGATACATATAGATCGTTCTTCAATGTACTACATGAACTTAGTCTTAAGTTCTTGAAATAACTAGATACACTGAACTACTATTTCTGATATAGCATTGTCAAAACTTGAGCTACTGGAATTGCAGAAACTAAAAGAGATCCCCCTTATTTTAGTTGAAATTCAATCATTAAAGGTGATTGCGGTGAAGTATTGCAGTCGATCTGTTGAAGATTCAGCTCGGGAATTTGAGGAAGAACAATAAGAGTGTGGACATAAAGAGTTGAAGATCATCATTACTTACCCTTACGATAGAAGACGGCACTGCAAATTAAGAGAAAAAATTTCCGAGTTCATTTGTCGCCTACCAGGCTTCGCCTTTACCTCCATTGCAACGCGGTGATTACACATGATTCCGAGTTTATTACGTTTTAGGAATAAGTTGTAACTCTATTTGCTTATCTTATATTTAGAAATATCAGTGTCTAAATATTGACAAATGGTAATAGTTTGATCTAGTCCTATACGGTGACAAAATTGGTCGATTTTCCCTTGTTTTAGTTGTGGTTCTTATCGGAGTTGGAGCAAGTGTTAGTCAGAAGGTTATTTGCAAACTGTCTGGTTAGCGGAAAGAGCAAACTTTTGGACGAGACATGAATGGAACTTTTGTTGTTCATACTGTATTGAATTCTTATATATAAAGGAGAAACACAGTGTTCAACATATTGAATCAAGACAGAATGAAACAACATGGATAGTGAGAATTCACATAGACGGCCTCAACTTGCCTGGATTTGACGCTTAGTTGTTATAATTGCAACAACCACTTCTGTCTAGATTATTATTCGACAGTCCATCAGCACACTCATTTGTACAATTCAAAATTCTGCAACTGCAAGTCTATAGCAATGCATTACAAAAATACAGCTGCAGTGATTGGTTTTGGAAAGAAACAAAATCTTTTACAAGAAAAGATGTGCAAGAACACTAGAAAAGAAAGCCTAACTGAAGTTAACTAGAACAAACCAGCAAGTTCTAAAAAATTTAGAGATAACAGTCAAAAACACACTTGAAGTATCACTTTTTTGGAGTTCCATACCTGAACTATCACCAACTATTCATCAAAACACACCTCGAAACTTACTAAACCAAGTGTTTGAATACAATCGCCAAAAGGCGCTTGACAACTTAATTTGCCCATACCACATGGCGGGCTGATTCATTAATTTCAAGGTATGCTTTGATAATTAGTTGGTGATAATTCAGGTAGGGAACTCGCAAAAAAAGTGATACTCTCTCAATATCTCTTCCAGCATCAACTTTCTCACAGAATGTAACTTGGGCATCCTCTAACGATCATCTTTCCTGGCAGTGGCAAGTCAGGTGCAGCAACAATTTCCCTTAAGTTATCGCAGGAATAGATTTGAAGGATCACAAGTTTTTTTGAATGTAAAGTAGACAAATTAACACTTTCAAAGCTTTGGGCATTCTCCAACAGTCAAGGTCTGCAATGATTCCGCTATACATGCAATGCTCTTCAAATTTGGTAGTGCCCACAAACATAACGTGTGCAATTTTGGCAACGAAGGTTGCGGTTGCTCATCTTCAAACAAAGTCCTGAACTTGTCGCAGAATTTGATTTGAAGAATCTGTAGATTTTCCAGGCAACGAGATGAAGAACAATTTGCGAGTTCCGGACAATGTTCCAGATACAAACATTTGAGAAATCTTAATCCATGGCCTTGTTGCAGGTTGCCACTACATATGTTCTTCAAGCAAACAGCATGAGAGACCCTCAAAATCTCCAACATATGCTCAACTCCAGTGGTAACCTCAACAATCTCCTTTGAATTCCACTGATTATCGGCCACTTTCTCCCCACTAAGAATGCTCTCCATTTCACTGCACCCCTCTATCCAGCAGAATTTCATCTTTCTTGTGCTTTCGGCACCCAAACTAGATAAACTTTTGATGAATTGGATATCAATCAAGAAAAGGAATTCAGCTTGAGCTGCTAAACGCTCAAGACCACGGGGATAATCACTGAAACCACGGATCTCCAGAGATCGCTGTAGCTTCCTGCACTGACAGTCTCCCCCCTCCTCCTTACACTGACAAAGTTTTCTCGTTCGGAAGAAGGTATCTCTATAAAACAGTTCGTTTTGGTAGAAATACCTACCTCCAATATCAGTCTCTTCCTCGATGGGATGAACTAGGAAATGGAAACTTTTGCCAATAGTTGGATTGTTCTTCAAGAGTTGAAGAACTTGAAAGCTATCCACAAATATGTCAGGCATACGACTGCTGGAAACTTCTTCAAGTGGCCAGCTGGAGATCCTCCAGGGACAGTGAAGAAGCTCTTCGGGGTGGCATGTTCCGTTTTCATCTTCATTTTCTCCATCTTTCATCTTTGGTAGCTCAAGGCGATTCAAACAAGTCAACTTTGAGATACCATAGGGAAGTTTCTCAATCGACCCCTTCAAGACTTCAGATATCTCCACATCCTTGAACTCTTTTACGTTTGAGCAATTTCTGAGGAGAAGGCTATGATGATTGTGAAAATTCTCAAAGGATGGCAAGTCTACAATGCGAGATCCAGAACTTCAAGCGTTGTGACTCCTTCAAGATTCAGAAAGTGCTGCAACCCCTAAGAGAAAGATGCTTAAGCTTTTTGATGTTTGATAAGGATGGCAAATGTGTTACCTCAGTCTCAGAAATATCAAGAAGGTGAAGATTCACCATATTCTTCAAGAAATCCACATCAACTTCTTCAAACCTTTTTGCAAAATGGTTCGTCCGCCTTTTGTATTTCCCCAAAATCTATATGGTAGGTTTATAGTTTATATTAATGAGTGAGAACTCAACAAGTTTATAAAGAAAAGAACAACACTATGACAATAACTATAAAATGCTGAAAAAAACTATAAAAAAAAAAAAAAAGGTATGTATTTATAAAGCCACTTGTTTTGCGAAAATTTTGATTTTTGAGAGTCACCACTTAATTTTGAAAAGGAATTAAGAAAACCTTTAAAGAGTACTTCAAACGATTCAAAACAGGAAAATCGTTTTAAGTTAGGAAATTCTAAGTAAGTGACTCCTATTAACGTTTTAGGAAGGTGTTGGGCACCTAAAATATCCGCTAACTTGCAGTTATCCAGACTATTTGAAAACGTCTTTGATTAACTTCTAAAAGATTAATTTGTTGAAAAGTAATTGGTTTTTAGAAAGCGACTTGGTAGTGATTTAGACAACTTGGTAGGGATTTTTAACTAAGCCTAAATGAACAAAGGCAAACAAACACGTAAAAGAGGGAAAGGGAGGAGGGAATAAAAGACTTAGGCCATTGGGCCCAAATCAATCTGTCCTAAACTAGTTTAGGCTTTCGGCCCATTTCACCTGTCCTAATCTAGTTTCGAGCCTTTTGGCCCAAAATCCGCTCCACCTGTATTTAATACAACTTTGACTTCGAAGCCCAAATGAATAAAAAAAAAAAATAAACTAATAAATAAAAGACGACAATAAAATATATATATAAATAAACAAATAAAATAAAAGAGACTTTCTAATCCCTTGGCCTCTTCAAAGATGAGAATTTAATCCATTATTCCTCTTTCGACTTCTTGCATCCGTATGCCATATGATCGATGTTGGACTTGGTTTTGAGGTTGACTTGAGGAGATGGGCCTCATTGGCCCTTTTAGGAAAATGCAAAGGGAAAGAGTCCATTCAAGCGGATTCATGCAAAGAAAAGATAAAACGCATTAATACATGATCAATAAAAGGAAGAGAGGGGGGAGTAAAGGAAGTTAACACATGATCAACCGGGATAGAAAAATTAATACAGTAGTAGTTAATGCATGATCGACCGAATAAGAAGAAAAAAAAAATGAAGAAAATTACTTATAAGCAAGGTGACATGGATCCTAATAAATAATCAAAAGCCAATTGAAAATAATAAGACATATTTATATCAGTTCAAATAACCAGTTCAACCAAAATAGAAGAAATTACAAGTAGTTAATACATGATCAACCAAAGAAGGAAAAAAAGAAAATTAATAAGGGAAGAACGAAGCGAGGATGCATTCAGATAATGACATGCCCAGCTTTTCTTAGAGGGATTTAATCTACAAACATACATGGCCAGGGAAGAATGTGAATATGAACATGAGAAGAACACTCTATGGTCAAGATGGCATCCCTTTACTATAAAGGTTCTATATCATTACTTACTAAACATACTTTCCCGAATAGCCTCACGTTGAAATTAAGTTTATACAAACAAATATCCCAGCAAATAAACATTCTTAAAACAGGAGTAAAAGCATTTTTAAGAAAAATCAGAGGAGAATAAAGAAAGAGTGAAAACTATGCACAGACACAAATCCTGACCGCTAATAGAGAGCAAACGCAACAATATTCATCAAGATACACCCTTAACTAGACAAAACTTAGAACACAACATCAAATTGCTGCAAGAGAAATAAAATGATATAGCAGCAGAACATACATGGATGTTCACTTATTTTGGTATCTTATGCAATGTTTTGTACCTTTGCATGACTTTAAATTACTACATTATCACCGGTGCTTTTGCCATTTCTCCTTTACCTCTTTAATAATTCACATTTGGAAATTGAAAGACATGTCACACAGGTTTGTGGCTTCAGAGCCAATACATCGAGTTTAACTCTATTAACTACTTATATCTTGAGCAGAACACGTAAAGGAAAACATTCGACCTCATAACAGAAAAATAAAAAAAATTCCAACTTATGCACATATAACGCGACATTCACATCCGAGATCCAAAACTACAATTCAAAATTAGATGAACAAATGAAGAGTGAGCTAGAAGTAACACTCGATTGTGATAAAGAAACCCTGTCTTTCAGGTTTCAAAACCATCACACAATATTTTGGAAACGCACAACCAAAATAACTTAAGACTCATATAAACAAACAAACCACAATCATTTTTTTTTTTATCCTTATTCTTTTAAACACAGAACGAATCCCAAGCAGACTTTGTGCAAAATTTATCGAAGCATAATTTTTAACATAAGTAAACGACAGGTTTTTGAACTCAATCGAACCATCTTCACAGAGTCTATAATTTAGCAGTACTAACAGTAGAAGGAAAAGGTGACTTAAACACAGGGGAAAAAACCTTTTCAAAATTACAGCATCTTACAGATAACCTAAAATGTTCATCGCAAGAAGAATATGGTAACAATCAGACCTACGGCCTCCGAGGCCTCTACGGCAAGCAATTCCCAGCACAGAATATCATCGAAAAAGTCATTTATAACTACAGAAAGTCGAGAAGCAGCAAAGATTGAAGCTTGAACGGAAAAGGGAATTACCTTTTAGGGAGCAGCAAAACGAGACGACGAATCAGTATGGAGATCACCACCACCAGGAAACTTCTACACCGTCAACCGAAACTCTAATTTAGCCGATGAACAAGAACAGAATTTCTACTCAAGACAGAATTTACTCAAGAGTTTTCTTTCTTCCTTCTCTTTCTTTCTTGTCTTTCCTTTCAAAATTTTCCCCACCTCGCTTTCTCAACCCCCAAAATTTCTATCGAATTTTTTTTTTTTTTGAACCCCCTAAGCAGTATCCGATGGGTTCCTTATATAGAAGACAGGATTGGGACGTTTTCGGGATTTGAAAGAAGGAAACCCTAGGATTTGAAATTCGAAAATCTCCCCCCACAGCCCCGTTTTCGTCTTCAGTTCGTACCCCTTTTTTGGATTTTTTTTTCAGCCAAATTGCAACGGGTGGACCAATTAAAAAAGGGCAAAACGAATTTTCCCCCAAAACCAATGGAAATCAGCCAAATATGTACGAGATCGTACGAGTTATCCCAAAATTCGCGGAGTTAGCTGTTGGGGGACGACACCTAGCTTGTTTCTAGAAGGTTCGAGGGTTTTCTTCGCATGAACCCGTGTGAGACGCGTGAACAAGGCTACAAACGGGTTGATTTGGTTGAAATCGGGTTGAAGATGGGTCGGTGGGTCTTCAGGTGAGGTGTTAGAACGGGTCGGAGCTTGGTTGTTGTTGCAATGTTGAGCGATTTGGGGATCTGTTTCTTGCTCTTGCTTGAGGGTTGTTGTTTGAGGGAGATGGAAAATAATGGTGGGCCGGGTTAGGTTGTGTTGGGCCTGGTGGGGGGAGATGTTGGGTTAATTAAGCTGAAAGGAAAATTGGATGGTATTGTTAAGAATTTGGGGGTTATTTAAAATATAACCCCAATTAAGAATTTAGGATTTGGCCACAATTAATCAATATTTCAATCCAATTAAAAATTAGATTGGTCACATTGCATCATTGCAAATATGACCAATTATTTTCAATTAGGATCAAATTAATAATTTGACCACTAAGAATGTCTCTTTCCTTTTTTTTTTTTTTTTGTAACTCTTTAATTTCAACTTTCCACATAACATGTTTAAGACCACAAGATTAAAAATATTTTGGTACACTCCACGTATCTTTAGTTTAAGGTCATCAGATTCAAAGTCGTTTTACTTTCTTAAAACTTCGTAGCAAGTCAAAACCAGAGCCTTGGACGCCCTTGAGGTGTATCAATTGTGGTCAACCTAGTATGTGACATCACCTTGCCCATGATTCTAAAGCTTCCTTAATTAGCATCTTTGATTCATATGCTTAAAATTAGATTAGTTAAATTTCATTTTTTATACTCAAATTAATTGCACCAGAGACCAGCTATCCTCGTGAAGATAATAAGACTTCATTTCAAAAATGAATCAAGTAATTCATTCATTTCTTACATGCTTACCTCTCCGATGACACCCCTATTTTTACCACCCAATCCCCGCTAAGAGTTGGTTTTAGAGAAAAAAGTATTTTTTTTTAATTAAAATGACGATTTGAAAAGAATTATTTATTTTACAGAGTCGCCACTTGAAATTGAGTTTGAGACATCCATCGAAACCCGTGGTTCTAGCACGGTCGATTTAATGACTTATGCTTGACTTAACAGTTACGTTGCTTTATTTACCTAAGGATTATGAGAGAAATCGTGACTTATATTTTCGGTTGAGGGGCATAACCATTAACCACACACATAATCAACCTCAATATATTAATTATTTTTTTTCTTTTTACTAATCCGCGTGTTATTTTGATCAATTCTCACCTATGATTATTAATATAAATTCTGAGCTTTTTTATTTGTTGCTCAAAATCCGCTAAACAACTTATAATTCAAATAACTAGAATCCGATATAGTTACCGTTTCAATCAGGGGCAGAGCCAGCCCTTTGATAGAGGGTTCATTCAAATTCTTTCGACGGAAAAATATATCATTTATACATGATTAAAATTATTTTTATATATCTATAGTAGGTGTTGAACCCCTTTGACTAAATTTTTTTTTTTTCAAATATTGAACCTCCTTTTAGTTGAAATTCTGTCTCCAGACTTAGTAAAATATACCTTGAAGAATATTATGATAACTAAAATGCTAAGGACTGGTAGTGAAGGTGTTAAACTGGACTACTAAATGATATAACAATTTCATAAAATTTTGTTTTTATTTTTTACAACGTCTGTGATAGGACATCAAACATGCAATTATTACTTCTATCCTACAAAATATAAGAATCTTATATACTCCATGTGCTGGAAAATAAACACAATACTATTAAATCTAAGAACTAGAGATAATTATTTGAACAATTTCATGTATTAACTAAAGATAAGATAAAGATCAGACGTTTATACGTGCAAGAAGTAAGAGGTTTTCACGTGTCATTCCAATTTTACTCTAAATTTAACTATATAAAATTATGAACGTTTAAACACGTGTGAAACTTGAGCAATGGGTTTAACTATAGCGATGTTTTCTATAATTCTGCTGGCTGAATGTTGAAGGAATGGGTTGCACCACTTCACTTTGATCTCCTTTAGTTTTTTATATTTCTTAAACTCAGCGGGGAGCTCCTTCAATTTCTTACATTTCTGCAACTCCAGTCGCTCAAGTCTGCGTAACGGGCCTAATAAAAGGGCCCGAAAGGAAAGCGGCCCCACAACGGACCATACCTCAAGGTCTAGTGTATCTAATTTCAAGAATTTAAGACTGGGAAAATCACCAACTTTCATCTCCCAATGACTACCCTCAGTCGCGTTGTTCTGCAATTTCAGGACCTCAAGATTGGGAAGATGAAATTAAAATTGTGGTTACAAATGGTAATAGCAGTATTGCTTAGATTAAGAAGGTCATGTGACCCAACCCGATGCCCAAAGTAAATTTGGGCGGGTCAAATGAGTCATGACCCAACCCGATTTTTAGTTCAACCCATTTTAATTTTTTATATGATTATCTTTTTGTTCCAATATTGATGTCTAACAAAACCAAAATATTGACTTGCCATTACATCATTTTCTCTCTATGAAAATGTCCTAAATCTTTTTTTTCATATCCAAGGCTCCCGTCAATATCATACAACTCCGGCAACTGGCGAATAGCACAACTGAAGTTGGCTATTGAACTATGAAATGGCTAAATATACGTGTGTTGACGACACCTTGAGGTGTTTTGAATGGCTGGAGAATTATAGAAAATTGGCTGATCCTTCCACAATCAATCTCCTCAAAATGAACCTAAGATTTCTGAAGGTGTTTCTGATATCAGCAGAAAAGTTGCCAACTGAAGATACTTCTCCGAAAGATCTTATCAGTGATGTACAAGTTTGAGTCCAAAATGCTGGAAAGGCCATCCAATCACTTTGTGTCAATGCAGTAGAGGAAAGCAAGGTTACCGAGGTATGGCATGGAAAAATCGAGAATTTCACCTCGAAAATCAGCACATCTTACAGATCTGTTTTACAGTTGGATGCTAGAGTGAGCGCTTGCTGTTTGGTGGAACTGATCGACTCAGTGTTAAACAATCTGAATGATCTGCTAGGCCCCGAGACCAAACAACCTATTGACTCTACCAAGAAACAAATGGAAGTTCTTGAAGTGAAGTTCCGGTTTCTACGGAATTTTGCTTGGTTTAGCTCGCAAAGTTGCATCGAGCATCACAAGTTGGAAGATCTCTTGAGAATAATTGAAGTTGTGGCAACCACTGTGGCGTGTGTCTTGTTCCAGTGGTTATTCGAGGATATGGATACAACAATGGAAACCAAGTTCTCTCGTGTCTTGGTGACGATTCATCTCATTGAGCCAGAGTTGAGGTATGCATACTTCAGAAGCCTGAAGCTTTCGCTGCCATCGCGGCTGAAGGGAAACATTCCCATGGTAGTTGCTATTGGATTTCTATGCTGTTTCCACAACGATCTCAAGGAGCTACTAAGTCCCAAAGCATATCTGTTGGCTTCTGCAAGAGATCAAGTGTGCAACCTTTGCGAGGAGCTGAATTTTGTGATAGCATTTCTGAGGGATGTCCGAAAGATGGATGACAGCAAAAGCGCAGAGGATCTCTTGGCACATACCAAAGCTGTGGCCACAAAGACGGCGCATGTCATCCACTTGCTTCTTGTAAGCAGCAAGAATGAAGACGATGCCAGTCAAGCCAGCCCTTCCGTATTCTTTGATCTCCTAAATGAGATCGATTTCATTAAAAAAGAGATGATTACCGATAAGTATCTTGATCTTTGGAAGTCAATAAGATCAAACCTGATTCCAAATGTTAATTCTTTGGGATTAATTGGTTTTCTTTTAGGAATTATTAATGTGGTCCTTGATAACAAGAATGATTCAATTGCTTTCGTTGGTCATCAACTTGAAATAGACTGAGCTACTGTCCCTCAGATCTTTACTTCGCGTCAATGATCTTAAGACGGAGATAACTGATGTGGTACACGAGGCAAAACATGCTATCGGCTCTCTTATCATACGGGAAAGTCCTTGTTGGCATTGTATGTTACAGCTCTCAAATGTTATAGTAAGAATTCAGGCTGTCAACAATAAAGTGGCTTCTCGCTTTGTTAGCGATCAGATTGTTGAGATTGGGGTGGGCACTAGTGCACAGAATTCGGATTCTTCATCAGAAGTACATATGCCTCCAGTGAAAAGTGAAATAGAAACAAAGGCTACAGAAGTCTGATGGCAATATCATCGTTTTCTCCTTTCATTCTTCAACAGAAGTACATGTTGCTTTCTTCTTGTCTAATAGTTATTTAATTTTCTGGTAGTTTAGTCAGATGTCTGTAATGCATCATCTACCATATTCTAATAAAAGATCATTCTCGCGTCCAGTGTTCGTAAAGTAAATCCTCACAACTATACAATTGCCAAAGCCTGTTAACGCGATTGGTCATGTTATAGAGAAAGTAACAGTATTGTACAAAGACCAAGTCTTTAGAAAGGCCAAGACTTTAAAGAAATATAATTACTCCATTAAACAACCCCCCGGATGCCCGGTCTAGTCCCAAGGCATGCACGCCCAGACACTTTTCGGTCCTTGCGGAACATGGACAATCTATTTGGAGACCCAACTCTAATATCATGTTAGAATGGACCTTGGGCTTAACCCAACCCTAAGGTGTCGTTTGGTGCACGGGATAAGGCGGGATATCCAAGGATTGAGTTTGAGATAAGATCTATACAATTTTTGGTAGATAGTATAAATTTATCCCATCTCTCACGTGGGTTAATTTAAAATTTACATATGACCTGACATTTGAATGACGTAAATGTCATATGGCATACCACCTCAATGTCAGATTTTTATTCCTTAATTTTCATTTCTCCTTTTCTATTTTTTTTCTTTTTCTTTTTCTTTTGCATTTGCTCTTCCTCACCTCAATGTCAATTTTTATTCCTTAACAATCATTTTTTCTTTTCTTCTTTTTCTTTTTCTTTTTTTTTTCTTTTGCTTTTGCTTTTCCTCTTTTTCTTTTCCCTTTTCTCTTTCTCTTTCCTCCTCTACCACCTCACTGTCCCAACCTCAAAATTGTTGCGTCAGATCTCCCTCTTCCTCACCAACTAAGGTTTCTTTATATTTACATATTTCCTCGACTTTACACTCTATTACTGCATGAATATTATGTTGAATCTGTACTGCTAATAAAAAATTATTATCGCATCTAGGGCTTCAAAGAAATATAATTACTCAATTTAACAACCTCGATGCCGGTCTAATCCAAAGGCATATATACAACGTTTGGTAGATAATAAAAATTTATCCCATTTCTCAGGTGGGATTAATTAGTCTAGGGATTATAATCCAAGGATAATTTAGTACGTACCAAACGACTCTTAAAAGTTGGAATCCCACATTGGTTGGGGAATGAACTAGTGGTATGCTTATATGGCCTTGGGCAATTTTCGCCGCAAATGTCAGCTTTTTGGGTTGAGTTAGACAAAACACAAAGTCATACAGAAGTGTCTTTTGAAAAAAAAACATAAGTTATGTCCCTAATGTTTTAACATCACTATAACTGTTGAGGATTGGATTGAGTTTGGAATGACAAAAGTCATCTTTCAGGAAAAGATTTTCAACCAGAAAGTTTCAATCAAAACACCCTTCAATTTGCTCCAACTAATACACCCTTCTATTAGCTACTATCTGGATGGTTGTTTCTAGTGACCGATATCGATCCAACACCAGCTTGATCTTCTATTTGCAATATACATATGTGTACATATGAATAAAAGTTAGTACTGTAAGTCAAACCAACAGTAACGGGATGAATTATTATAATGGTAATACACTTCACGGAAGAAAAGACAAACACAAGAGCTAATGATGTAAATTTGCTCTTCAACATATAGACCTACTTCATTAAGGATCGCCAAGAGTTTTGTTGCAAGGCGATATAACTTCTGTGTTATTCTTAGTCTTGTTTTCCAGGATGTCGCACGCGCATTTACAGCAAATATGTAAATTACACGCTGTGCACAGAAGGGCGTTCTTCTTATCCAAATGGTCCTGACATACACCACACTGGGACTTATATTCACCTTTTTCAACCAATTCTAGAGAGTGCTCAGCAATCTGAATGGTGCTACCAAACTTGATATTACGAGACAGACCATGTTGAGGGATGCAATGTGGATGAAAAGATTGATCACAATCCCTACAATGATATAGCCAATACTTGGGATGTGCATATGTTTCGCAGATCTCGCACAAGAATTCATCTGGATGGTCAGTAAAAGGGGGAAAAATGAGGGTAAGGGGGTGTTCATCCCATTGGACGGTGATAGTCAGCGGCTATAGAGCACAATCATTTCCTAGGTAGAAACGGCAAGTTTCACAACCGTATGACGAACCAGAGAGGGTTTTAGCACAAGCGCTGCAATTTTCATCGGAAACTGAAATTCGAGAAAGGGGGTGCCTGTGTGATTTATGTGCAATAGCTTTAGGCAATAAAGCACACTTCATATCGAGGCGGAAGTCACATTTTCTCAGTTTGCATTCAAACCACCAACCATTAGTGTCTAATTTGCAATGACTGCATTGCCGGAAGAAACAGCAATACTCCGGATGCCTTATGTAAAGTGGGTGTTCCAGGTGAAACGGGTGATACAGCTCCAGATCACCCGGTAACTGAGAGCAAGTTACAAGCAGAAAGTAGCTGCACTGTTGACAACTATAATAAGACGGGTCAACAATAGGCCTAATACATCCATCACAAACTAGTTTATCCTTGTTTGTGTTATTTGAGAGCACTAACGGATGCATCTTGTGTTGAAAATTGTCAATCTGCGACGGCTTGAGATTTTCAAGGATGCCATTTTGATTAAGAAACCGTTCTAAAAGTTTCACGTTTCATTAGCCTCCGGCAGCAGGGCCAGATTCAACTTGGGAAAGGCCTCGATGTTATCATCAGCAAACCTGAAACCGTAAAAAGAGTACCGAAATCAGTGTAGCTCATTTAAATTTTTGGTAGATAAAGAAACAACAGCGTTACTCTTTCAAATGGCCAAGCAAAGCGTAGCGATATATGAATGAAGGGCAATAATTAATTAAGCTCCTTACGTTCTCCTTTTCCCAACACACTTGACGTGTACAAAGAATCTGCAAGGCCCACACTGATAAACCCAATAATCAGGAAGGAGCTTTTCTCTGCACACATCGCAGGTTAGATTGAAATTTTCAAATTCTTGTGGAAGAGAAAACTCCAGGGAGAGCAGGTGGTCATGATCGCCGTGGTTGAACTCTGGGTTCAAATTGGCACAGCTGTGATGGATCCAGAATGAACATTCTGTACAAAGATAAGAGGGCTCTCTATTGTCTTCCTTACCACAAGCATTGCAATGGAAAGTGGCGAGCGTTCGCTGGAGGATTAGGAAATGATCATGTTGTTTCAATTTCCGTTCTTCCTTTCCACGACGAGCACACGAAACATGTACCTGGAACCTACACATCTCACAAGCATAAAAATTGTTTCCTTTGCAGCTCAGGAAGCAGATGTTGCACAGAGAGTTCTCATTCGGACGCCGCTCCACGAGCTTCAGCTTGTGTATGTGCTTTGGAAGTGTGAATTCTTGGGACAACTTGTCAATGTCCACCTTACCCCCTTGTCTCTCTTGTGCCATTGCTAAGTATTCCTTCTGATTTTTTTGGTTTCCACCTATGTCATATACTTGTTATGGGACCCAGCTAATCTGGATTCATGTTGGAAAGTCTAACGCCAATTCAAGGCTCAAATTTGAAATTTCTGATAAAAATTGCAAGACTTTTTCTTCGACAATTAGGAATTAACTATAATTTGCTTCTTGGTAACATTTAATAGCTTTTAAGCATTTTTTTTCCTAGTATTTGAGTAAGATAAAAAAAAACTTTTGATCACTTACTTTTAGGTCAAAAGAACAAAATTAAGGGGCGTTTGTCCATGTAAATTGTGAGTATTTGAAAAAAAATAGTTTTTGTTTTCAAAGTGAAAAATGATATTTGAAAATTGGAGTTGTGTCTTGCCATGAGTATAAATTGAAGTTGTTTTTGAATTTCCGTGAGTAATTTGGAGTGAAAAAATGCTTTTGGTGTTTTCCCAATTTCGGAAAATTTCATAAATCAACTTGACTTTTATGATCAAACATCTTTTTCGGAGTTTAACTCCGGGAAAAAAAATTTATGGCCAAATACCCCTTAACCAAAAGTCTTAAGTTAGAATTTCGTACTTTTGACTTATAAGTCGTAAGCAATAAGCTCATTCAAACAAGCTCTTAGAAAACTATCTTATAATTCAACTCATTGCATTTCTAAATTCATTAGACATTTCATTTTGAGTAAACCCTCTAGTATCCCCGAACTATGACCAAATTTGTTATGACACACTCCAAATTTACTGGGGTCCTATTACCCCTTGAACTTAATTTTAGAGTATTTTTATCAATCTTTTTAGCTGGCATGACATCTTTTTAGCTAACATAACACCTTTGATGTTTTTATGTAATAAAGGTGCAACGTCAGCACAAAAGAATGACAAAAATATGCTAAAATTGAGTTCAGGGGATAATAGGATCCCTGTGAAGTTAGAGTGTGTCGTAACAACTTTGGTCATAATTCGGGGTACTCTTTAATATAGGCATAATACATAAATGTGCTCTTTAATTTGGCTTCAGCTGCCATTTATGCCCTCCAACTTTGGGTGCATACAAGTAGACACATACGACCTACAGTGAAAGTTTGCCACAATCATTTTGTTAACAAGGAATAACAAGTTGCTTCGTAGAAAATGACTTCATCGGCCTCTACTTGCTCCAAAAATGCCAAGTACATAGTTAAACATGTTTTTTTAGACGGAACTTAGGGTCTAATTAATTTGAGTTTGTGCTATCAAGTTCTACTTTAAAGATAAAACACTTTCTATTAAATACTATTCCATGTCTAAACACTTTCTATTAAAGGATTACTCCATTGTAACTTTTGGTAGTAGTTGGCAATGATGTATCTAACCAAACAAATTCTCTAGAGTTTTTTTTTTCTTTTTCTTTTTGGCTTTATTTAAAGGGATCTATTAGTGGACAATTGTTGCTTTTAAATTTATTTCTTATTTATTTTTTCCAGAGTTTATTGTATCACTTTAGTTAAATTTTCGTATTCCTCTATTTTTTTCATCTCTGGTAACACTTTCTAAAAGAAGGCTAAATGCAAAATTAAGTAAGAGGACAACCATGTATTAATTTCTGAATTTATATGAGATAAAGAGCAAGTGCATTGTGTTGGGTTCGAAATCGAGAGGGCGTCATGCGGAAGCTTAAAGTTTGCAAACTATGAGACGATAATTCAGATAAAAAGAAAAACATACTAAAAACATGATTATTATATAGTTTGACCAATTGATCTACATATAAAAACCTAATATAAAAGAAAACATAAAACTATTAGAGAGAAAATTGTTAGGATTTTTGCCCCGATTTTCTTACCAAATTTAAGTTTTACTTTTTCTTGTAAGGAAACAAAAAGTAACCCTAAATATTTTTATAAAACTTTTCCATATTTGACAAACCTCTTTCTTGGAGAAAAGGGTTTTGGGCATCTATAAATAGAAGACCCTTCTTCTCATACAATAACACAATAGCATCCACAATATAGTCATTTGAGTCTTTCTTTAGGGGGAGATTTTCTCTCTCATTAGTTTTTATATTTTTAATTTTAGGTTTTATATGTAGGCCAATTGGCCAAATCATATAATAATATTATGTTTTTAATATTGTTTTATGTGTCCTCTAATTTATCGTCTCAATAGTTTGCAACTATTAGCTTCCACAAGACGCCCTCTCGATTTCGAACCCAACAAAAATCTTTCCCTAAACAAAGACTCTTTAAACGACTACATTGTGTGGATGCTATTGTGTTATGGTATGAGAAGGGAGTCTTCTATTTATAGATGTTCAAAACATTTCCTCCAAGAAAAAGGTTAGCCAAATATAGAAAAGAATTATATTTTTTTCTTTCAGGAAAAGTAAAAGTAATTATGGTAACTTTTATTTTCCTTCTAAGAAAAAATAAAACTTAAATATAGTAAGAAAATCAGGGCAAAAACCCTAACACATTGGACTAGTTTGTTCAGGCAGTCACCGACTTGCTAAAGCTAAAAATGAAACTTGGCTTCTCATTGACTACATCAGAAGCGAAATCCTCAACTTCAAATACAATGCGAGCTGGATAACTTTTTTTAAGTTTGTTTACTAGCAGTTTGAATATTGATTGATTAATATACGAAGTAAATAAAGCGAGATAATTAAAGATTATAGATTCGAGCATTCGATTTAACATATTTGTGGACTTCTCTAAGAAGTCAATCGTAGCTCCGAAGGTGGCCTTGAACCAATACGCTAGATAAAAAATTAAAAGTAATTAAATTAAAGACAAGCTTGATGCTCAAGAAAACAGTATATTGATGTTGTCTTGCTAGAATTCAGAATGTCCTTACAGCTGTTTGAAGTAAACTATTAGTAGGTTATAATGGTAAGATACTAGCCAATAAAAAGCACAATCGAGCCCTAAAGTACTAAAACCAATGGTAGAAGACCACGTAGTAATGTCGTTAGTGATGCCAGCTAATATTCCAGCAACGCTTAGATCTGTATGTGCTTGTCGGCGCGCCTTATCCCTCTGACACTTTATCTCCCTTGTCTCTTTGTCCATGTCATTGGTGTTTGAACTCTCCGTTGACCTTAATGTGCTTTCTCTTCCTTTATCGAGGATGCCGTCTCGAAGAACCAATCCTCCCAAACTTCTGTGTTCACTCATTCGAATGTTACATCTGTTTATCTTATTTACCACATACACAAAAAAAATTCATATATCAAATCAAACCAATTGATTAAAAAACTAACATTTTGTTTAAATTTCAAAAATCTATAATATTTGGTTTGATTTTGATTTGCTAAAAGAAAAAAAAATCTATAAATTATTTATATAAATGTTAAAATTATTTAAATAAATGATATTAGTTTTTCATAAATAATATAAGTATTTTATACCTTTTAATCATTAATTGAATTTTAATGTACTTATTTCACATGCACTACAACACTTTTAGAATTCATTTCTTAAAGTTTTTGCTCAAGCCCAATACTCTAAGTTTAATTATCTATATGTAGTCTGGTGTATTTTTTGTTTTTAGATTGTTTTTTTTTTTTTTTGCTAAGACATGCATCCATTTATTCTTCAATGGTGTGCCCCTATGATTTTTTAAAGAGTTGATCATTCTATTTAAATTGTACATTGCTTTTGTGTGATGTTAGACATGTGAACTAAAGTAACATCTACTGTTTTGCAAATTAAAAATATTTAACCTTCGGAATAGTGTTAAAAAATAATAGAATATTCACATATATTCATTTTGCGGTAGTAGAGAAAATTTTATTAAATTCTAATGTATTTTATATAGTTGTTTCATGTCTCTGTAATTTTTTAATTCTCCATTCATCATTAGCTAGTTATAAACAAAAAATCGAACCAAATAGAAAATAACCAAACCAATGATTTTTGCTTTATTTGGTTTGATTTTAAAAATTAAAAAATCGATTAAATTAGTTTGATTTTGATTTTAATCTAAAACCGATCCAAAGAAACCATAAACACCAATTTTTTAAGGAAAACTGTCAAAAATACATCTGCATTTATTAATTGGGTTTGTCTCTAGTTATGTTGTAGGATAAAATACACCCCTTGTTGTGAAACTTAACAAAAATACCTTTACATCATGACAATTTAAAATTCACATGACCTAACATTTGTGTGATGTGGATGCCACGCGGCATACGACCTCGGTGTCAAATTTTTATTTGTTAGTATTCTTTTTTCATTTTCTTCTTTTTCTTTTTCTTTTTCTTTTTCCTTTCTCTTTCTCTGTCTCAAAATTATTAGTGTCATATCCCCTCTTTCCCACACCAGCTAAGGTTCTTCATATCTACCTATATCCCCGATTGCACATGTCAGTATTGATTATCCATGTGTTCTTGTTACATCCTTACATTCGTTTATTAATTAAGTTTGTGTTTATACCATAAGACTAAATACACCTCTCTCATTATGAAACTTAACAAAAATATTTATTTCTTAAACAACGTTCCACCATAACAAGTTAAAATCCACATGACTTGACATTTGATGAAGTAAATGATATACCATCTCGGTGTTAGATTTTTATTCTTTAATATTCATTTTTTCTTTTCTTTTCTTTTCCCTTTTCCTTTTCTTTTTCCTTTCTTGTTCTTTAATTTCTTTTTCTTTTTTCTTTTTTCTTTTTTTTCTTTTTTCTTTTCCCTTTTCCCTTTTCTCTTTTTCTTTTACCTTTTCTCTTTTTCTTTCTCACTCTACCTCTAAGGATGTTCAAGGTTTGTGTAAAAACTAATCCAAATTAAAAAAAATCGAATTAAGATAATAAAACTGAATCTTATTTGGTTTGATTTTACATATTTGAAAATCAGACTTGTTTTGATTTTGTCAAAATAAATCAAAGAAATAACCGAACCGAACTCAAAAATTATATATATATATATATATATATATATATATATATATATATATATATATATATATATATATATATATATATATATTTATAATTATTCATACATCATAAATTGTTTATTAATAATAATTTTTAATATCTTATATATGTTTTCATCAAAATTTATTTATAACTTAAATATGTTGTATTAGATATACGTCATGTTAATGATTTATATTGTAATCTTAGAATTTTTTCGTTCTTTTGAATGAATTGTTGTCTTTTTTTTTTCTTTTGAATGAATCGTTTCTTTTATTTCATATTTGGTTAATAATCAAATAATTGAATCAAATCGAACCTAAATCGATAACAACCAAATCAATAAATATATATTATATTTGGTATGATTTGGTTTTAATAATTTAAAACCTTAGTATATTGATTTGGTTTTGACTTTGACCAATAATCAACCTAAACCAACCCATGAATACCCCTCTCTACTACCCCACAGTCCCAACCCCACCTCAAAATTGTTGATGTAAGATCTCCCTTTTTCTCACCGGCTAGGGTTTCTTTATATTTACATATGTCCTTTATTTCACACTTCATTATTGATTATCCTTGTGTTCTTGCAAAAATACCTCTTACTTTCGTTTATTAATTAAGTTTGTCTCTAATTAGATAGGCTCAATACATTCAACTTAGTATGAAACTTAACAAAAATTACTGATTTATTAAACATTTTTCCACTCTGACAATTTAAAATCGACATGACCTAACATTGAATGAGGCAGATGTCGTGTGGCATACCATCTCAGTGGCAGATTTTTATTCCTTAATATTCATTTTTCCTTTTTTTTTTCCTTTCCTTTTCCTTTTCTTCTTTTTCTTTTTCTTTCCCCATTTCCCTTTTTCTTTCTCACTCTACCCGACTACCACCACTTAGTCTCAACGCCATCTCAAAATTATCGGTGTCAGATCTCTCTCTTTCCGATCAATTAGGGTTTCTTAATATCCACGTATGTCCTCGATTTCACACTCCCATTATTGATTATCTCTGTGTTCTTACAAAATATCCTTCATTTCTTCTATTAATTAAGCTTGTTTTTTGTTATATCACAGGGTCAAGTACATCTCTCTCATTATGAAACATAATTAAAATATTCTTTTTTTTTAATACTTTTTCATAATGACAATTTAAAATCCATATAGCTTGACATTTAGGTGAGGTGTATGTCACGTGGCATACCACCTTAGTGCTAGATTTTTATTTCTTATTGTTCTCTTTTTCTTTTCTTCTTTTTCTTTTTCTTTTTCCTTTTCTTTTTTTTCTTTTTGTTTTTCTTTTCCCTTGTAGATAATGGAACTCCCCCCCCCTCATTCCTCAATGTGGAGCTTTTGACGTGAATCCAGTATAGTTAAGCCTCGATATGGATATCAAAGATTGGATAAAACTAAAATATATCATCAAATAGTTTGTGTTCAAGCCAGTGGTATGTGATCGCCTTTGTTGGGAAGTACTTTATATCTAATATAAAACTTTTTGATGCAAATTCAAAATAGTCCAACCCAATATGTGTACTGAATGCCAACAAGGTGAAAATAAAAAAAAAATTATCAAAGGTCTTTGGTTTGAAGCCTCAGGTACAAAGTCACATTTGTTAGAAAACGCTTTATTTTTCAGTGTCAATGTGAGACTTCACGACACAAGTTCAAAATAATTAAACAATATGAGTATGGAACACCAAGTGAAAAACGAAAAAAAAGAAAAAAAAAGTACTCGACTTGTTTCATAGATAGACTTGGAATGAGAAGATATAAGATAAACACAATTTGAAGCCCAACCAAATAGGCTAGCCCAGTAAAAATAGACTTTATTAATTAAAAATCCATTTACATTGGACTTAGTTAATTTAATCAAATTATATTGCAACAATATTTATTGGATTTGGACTAATACTCTTGAATTTAAGACAAAAACAAAATTTCTTATAGATTTAAAAATATTTTATCTAAATGCCTACAACATGTTAATTAGGGTTTAGAACACAATTATCAATACAATTTGGACTTGACCTTTACAATCAAATAAAATAATCATTGATGCAATTTTTAATATAGTTTTATTAAGGGCAAAATTCAGAAATAGCATACTTATCCCCTTAATTATGAGTTTCATAACAGCAGTTTCATAATTACATAATATAGCAAGTTGTATTTTGTATTTTTGCAAGCTGTTGCTACAAAAATACAATTACATATGATTTTTACTGCCCGTATGATCGATATGTATTTTGTATTTTTGCAAACTATTGCTACAAAAATACAAATACATACAAATATATATGCTACAAAATGTAATTTGATAAAAGTGTTGCTATTTTTTGTAATTTAATACTTAAATATGCTACTTTATGTATTTTTTTCCTTTTATTAATTGATAAAGGGAAGAAGTTCTTTATGAAATTGTTAAATGGGGCTCCTTCTTGATAAATCTATTGGGCTAAATGCTAAAAAGTTACATGGGCCGAGATTTAAAATGAGGAAAAGCCCAAGCAACTCAATGCTAACCGTTTTTAATGTCGTTATTTAACTAATATTTTTTTTTTTATTATTATTACTATTGTCATTTTTTATTAAAAACAATCGATCATAATCAAATCGTTGATTTTTATTTTATTTAATTTGGTTCATCTTAAAAATTTAAAATTGATTAAAATAATTTGATTTTAGTTTTGATCAAAATTCGAAATGATCAAAATATCCTTCCGTTTCGTTTATTAATTAAAT
Source organism: Capsicum pubescens (assembly GCA_030864215.1). Taxonomy (NCBI): domain Eukaryota; kingdom Viridiplantae; phylum Streptophyta; class Magnoliopsida; order Solanales; family Solanaceae; genus Capsicum; species Capsicum pubescens. Next base: position 283,824,257 of record CM061547.1, on the reverse strand, counting down.
TTATCTCTAGTTATATTATAGGGTCAAATACACCTCTCTCATTATGAAATTTAACAAAAATACTCATTTTAGATACTTTCTCAACACGATAAAATAAAATTCACACAATATGATATTTGAGTGAGGTGAATGTCACATGATTATCACTTCAATGTCAGATTTTTATTTCTTAATATTCTCTTTTTCTTTTTGTTTTTCTTCTTCTCTTTCCTTTTTCTCTTCTTTTTCTTTTTTCTCTTTCTCTTTCCTTTTTTCACTCTACCACCCCACAATCCCAACCCCACCTCAAAATTATTAGTGTCAGATTTCCCTATTCATCAACAGCTAAAGTTTCTTCATATTTGCATGTCCTCGATTTTACACTGCATTATTGATTATTTTTATGTTCTGTAAAAATATTTCTCACTTTCTTTTATTAATATCATATTGTCTCTAGCTATATTATAGGGTAAAATACATCTCTCTCATTAAGAAGCTTAACAGAAATATTCGTTTTAATATTTTTTTCACCATAACACTTTAAAATAACATACCCTGACATTTGAGTGAGATGTATACTGGATTTGTATTTCTTAATATTTCTTTTCTCTTTTTCTTTTTCTTTTTCCTTTGTTCCTTAGTGTTTTTATTATGAGGTAAAATACACGTCTCTTATTCTAAAGCTTAACAAAAATATTCGTTTTAAATATTTTTTTACCATGACAATTTAAAATAACATAACCTGATATTTGAGCGAGATGATCAGTGCTGGATTTTTATTCCTTAGTATTTCCTTATCTTTTTCTTTTTCCTTTTCTTCTTTTTCTTTCTCTCTCTCTCTCTCTCTCTTCCTCACTCTACCACCCCACAACCCCTATCCCACCTCAAAATTATTGGTGTCAGATCTCCCACTTCATCATCAGCTAGAGTTTCTTCATATTCAAATGTCCTCGACTTCAAACACTATTATTGATTATTTTTATGTTCTTGGAAAAGTACTCCTCACTTCCGTTTATTAATATAACATTGTCTCTAGCTATATTATAGGGTAAAACACGTCTCTCTCATTATGAAGCTTAACAAAAATATTTGTTTTTAATATTCTTTTCACCACGATAATTTATAATAACATACCCTGACATTTGAGCGAGATGTATACTGGATTTTTATTTCTTAATATTTTTTTTCTTATTTTTTTTCTTTTCCCTTTATTCCTTAGTATAGGGTAAAATAGACCTCTCTCATTCTGAAGCTTAATAAAAATATTTATTTTTAATATTTTTTCACCATGACAATTTAAAATAACATAATCTGACATTTGAGTGAGATGAGTGTCGAATTTCTATTCTTTAGTACATTTATGGGACACGACTAATCTGGATTCATATTGAAAAGTCTAAAGCCAATTCAAGGCTCAAATTTGAGACCTCTGATAAAAATTGCAAGACTTTTTCTTCAACAATTAGGAATTAACTATAATTTGCTTCTTGGTAACATTTAATAGCTTTTAAGCATTCCCCCCCCCCCCCCCCTAGTATTTGAGTAAGATAAAAGAACTTTGATCACTTACTTTTAAGTCAAAATAACAAAAATAAAGGGCGTTTGACCAGGAAATTGTGAGTGTTTGAAAAAAGTATTTTTTGTTTTCAAAGTGAAAAATGATATTTGAAAATTGGAGTTGTGTCTGACCATGAGTATAAATTGAAGTTGTTTTTGAATTTCTGCGAGTAATTTGGAGCGAAAAAATGCTTTTGGTGTTTTCCCAATTTCGGAAATCAACTTGACTTTTATGATCAAGCGTCTTCTCTGGAGTTTAACTCCGAAAAAAAGAAAAAATTATTGCCAAATACCCCTTTATCCAAAAATCTTAAATTAGAATTTCTTACTTATGACTTTTGACTTATAAGTCATCAGCAATAAGCCCATTCAAACAGGCTCTTAGAAAACTATCTTATAATTCAACTCATTGCATTTGTAAATTCGTAAGACCTTTCATTTTTGAAGAACAGTGGAGTACTATTTAAAGGGCACTATAGCAACTACATAAAGCAATATAGGCATAATACATAAATGTGCTCTTTAATTTGGTTTTAGCTGTCTATTATGCTCTCTAACTTTAGGTGTATATAAGTAGAAAATGACTTCACTGGCCTCTACTTGCTCCAAAAATGCCAAATACATTGTTAAACGTGATTTTTTAGATGGATCTTAGGGTCTGACTAATTCGAGTTTGTGCTATCAATTTCTACTTTAAAGATAAAACACTTTCTATTAAAGACTATTCCATGTCTAATCGACCTCTGATTAAGGATTACTCCATTGTAACTTTTGGTAGTAATTGGCAATTGATGTATCTAACCAAACAAATTCTCTAGAGTTTTTTTTTCTTTTTCTTTTTTGCTTTATTTAAAGGGATGTATTAGTGAACAATTGTTGCTTTTAAATTTATTTCTTATTTAATTTTTCCACAGTTCAATTGTATCACTTTAGTTAAATTTTCCTATTCCTCTATTTTTTTCATCTCTGGTAACACTTTCTAAAAGAAGGCAAAATGCAAAAATCAAGTAAGAGGACAACCCATGTATTAATTTCTGAATTTATATGAGATAAAGAGCAAGTGCATTGGACTAGTTTGTTCAGGCAGTCACCGGCTTGCTAAAGCTAAAAATGAAACTTAGCTTCTCATTGACTACATCAGAAGCGAAATCGTCAACTTCAAATACAATGCGAGCTGGATAACTCTTTTTAAGTTTGTTTACTAGCAGTTTGAACATTGATTGAGTAATATACGAAGTAAATAAAACGAGATAATTAAAGAGTATAGATTCGAGCGTTCGATCTGAGACATTTGTGGACGTCTCTGAGAAGTCAATGTAGCTCCGAAGGTGTCCTTGAACCAATACGCTAGATAAAAAATTAAAAGTAATTAAATTAAAGACAAGCTTGATGCTCAAGAAAATAGTATATTGATGTTGCCTTGCTAGAATTCAAAATGTCCTTACATATGTTTAAATTGAAGTAAATTATTAGTAGGTTATAATGGTGAGACACTAGCCAGTATAAAAGCCCAATCAAGCCCTAAAATACTAAAACCAATGGTAGAGGACCACGTAGTGATGTCAGCTAATATTCCAGCAACGTTTAGATCTGTACATGCTTGTCGGCGCACCTTATCCCTCTGACACTTTGTCTCCCTTGTCTCTTTGTCCACGTCATTGGTGTTCGAGCTCTCCGTTGACCTTAATGTGCTTTCTCTTCCTTTATCGAGGATGCCTTCTCGAAGAACCAATCCTCCCTCCCAGACCTCTGCGTTCACTCATTCAAATGTCACATCTGATTATTTGATTACCACATGCACAAACCAAATCGTATATCAAACCAAATCAATCAATTAAAAAACTGACATTTGGTTTAAATTTCAAAAATCTATAATATTTGGTTGGGTTTTTGATTTTGCTAAAAAAAATAATAATAACCAAACTAAATTGATAAATTATTTATACAAAATGTTAAACTTATTTGAATATATGATATTAGTTTTCCATAAATAATATAAGTATTTTATACCTTTTAATCATTAATTTAATTTTAATGTACTTATTTCCCATGCACTACAACACTTTTAAATTTCCTTTCTTAAAATTTTTGCTCAAGCCCAATTAATTGTCTATATGTAGTCTGGTGTATTTTTTGTTTTAATTTTTTTTTTTTTTTTGGCTAAGACATCCATTTATTTTTCAATGGTGTGCCCCTTTGATTTTTATGCCTTGATCATTCTATTTAAAGTTGTACATTGCTTCTGTCTGATGTTAGACATGTGAATTAGAGTAACATCTACAACTTTGCAAATTAAAAATATTAAACCTTCGAAATAGTGCTAAAAATAATAGAATATTCACATATATTCATCTTGCGGTATTTAGAGAAAATTTTGTTAAATCCTAATGTTAATTTAACATAGTTATTTCATGTCTCCGTAATTTTTTAATTCTCCATTCATCATTATCTAGTTATAAACAAAAAATCGAACCAAACAGAAAATAACCAAACCAATGATTTTTGTTTTATTTAGTTTGATTTTAAAAATCAAAAAATCTACTAAATTAGTTTGATTTTGACTTTAATCCAAAACCGATCCAAAGGAACCATGAACACCATTTTTTTAAGGAAAAGTGTAAAATATACCATCTTCTTCATTTATTAATTAAGTTTGTCTCTAGTTATATTATAGGATCAAATACATCTCTCATTAAATATTCATTTTTTAAAAATACTTTTCCATCATTACAATTTAAAATTCACATGACCTAACATTTGTGTGTGGATGCCACGCGGCATACGACCTCAGTGCCAAATTTTTATTCCTTAGTATTCTTTTTTTCTTTTTTTCCTTTTTCTTTTCTCTTTCTCTTTCTCAAAATTATTGGTGTCAGATCGCCCTCTTTCCCACTACCAGCTAAGGTTCTTCATATCCACCGATTGCACATTCCATTATTGATTATCCATGTGTTCTTGTTACATCCTTACTTTATTTTATTAATTAAGTTTGTGTTTATATTATAAGACTAAATACAATTCTCTCATTATGAAACTTAACAAAAAATTCATTTTTTAAATAATTTTCCACCATAACAAGTTAAAATCCACATGACTTGACATTCGATGAAGTAAATGCCACGTGATATACCATCTCAGTGTTAAATTTTCATTCTTTAATAGTCATTTTTTTTCCTTTTCTTTTCCCTTTTCCTTTTCCTTTTTCCTTTCTTGTTCTTTAATTTCTTTTTCTCTTTTCCTTTTCTTCTTTTTCTTTTCCCTTTTCTCTTTTTGTTTCTGACTCCACCACTAAGGTGTAAAAACTCGCCCAAACTAAAAAAATCGAATCAAGCTGATTAAATTGAATCTTATTTGGTTTAATTTTACATATTTAAAAATTAATAATATTTGGCTTGTTTTGATTTTGTCAAAAGAAATCAAAGAAATAACCGAACCGAGCTCACAAACAATATAGCTTTTCTATCTATCTATCTATCTATCTATCTATCTATCTATCTATCTATCTATCTATCTATCTATCTATCTATCTATCTATCTATCTATCTATCTATCTATCTATCTATCTATCTATCTATCTATCTATCTATCTATCTATCTATCTATCTATCTATCTATCTATCTATCTATCTATCTATCTATCTATCTATCTATCTATCTATCTATCTATCTATCTATCTATCTATCTATCTATCTATCTATCTATCTATCTATCTATCTATCTATCTATCTATCTATCTATCTATCTATCTATCTATCTATCTATCTATCTATCTATCTATCTATCTATCTATCTATCTATCTATCTATCTATCTATCTATCTATCTATCTATCTATCTATCTATCTATCTATCTATCTATCTATCTATCTATCTATCTATCTATCTATCTATCTATCTATCTATCTATCTATCTATCTATCTATCTATCTATCTATCTATCTATCTATCTATCTATCTATCTATCTATCTATCTATCTATCTATCTATCTATCTATCTATCTATCTATCTATCTATCTATCTATCTATCTATCTATCTATCTATCTATCTATCTATCTATCTATCTATCTATCTATCTATCTATCTATCTATCTATCTATCTATCTATCTATCTATCTATCTATCTATCTATCTATCTATCTATCTATCTATCTATCTATCTATCTATCTATCTATCTATCTATCTATCTATCTATCTATCTATCTATCTATCTATCTATCTATCTATCTATCTATCTATCTATCTATCTATCTATCTATCTATCTATCTATCTATCTATCTATCTATCTATCTATCTATCTATCTATCTATCTATCTATCTATCTATCTATCTATCTATCTATCTATCTATCTATCTATCTATCTATCTATCTATCTATCTATCTATCTATCTATCTATCTATCTATCTATCTATCTATCTATCTATCTATCTATCTATCTATCTATCTATCTATCTATCTATCTATCTATCTATCTATCTATCTATCTATCTATCTATCTATCTATCTATCTATCTATCTATCTATCTATCTATCTATCTATCTATCTATCTATCTATCTATCTATCTATCTATCTATCTATCTATCTATCTATCTATCTATCTATCTATCTATCTATCTATCTATCTATCTATCTATCTATCTATCTATCTATCTATCTATCTATCTATCTATCTATCTATCTATCTATCTATCTATCTATCTATCTATCTATCTATCTATCTATCTATCTATCTATCTATCTATCTATCTATCTATCTATCTATCTATCTATCTATCTATCTATCTATCTATCTATCTATCTATCTATCTATCTATCTATCTATCTATCTATCTATCTATCTATCTATCTATCTATCTATCTATCTATCTATCTATCTATCTATCTATCTATCTATCTATCTATCTATCTATCTATCTATCTATCTATCTATCTATCTATCTATCTATCTATCTATCTATCTATCTATCTATCTATCTATCTATCTATCTATCTATCTATCTATCTATCTATCTATCTATCTATCTATCTATCTATCTATCTATCTATCTATCTATCTATCTATCTATCTATCTATCTATCTATCTATCTATCTATCTATCTATCTATCTATCTATCTATCTATCTATCTATCTATCTATCTATCTATCTATCTATCTATCTATCTATCTATCTATCTATCTATCTATCTATCTATCTATCTATCTATCTATCTATCTATCTATCTATCTATCTATCTATCTATCTATCTATCTATCTATCTATCTATCTATCTATCTATCTATCTATCTATCTATCTATCTATCTATCTATCTATCTATCTATCTATCTATCTATCTATCTATCTATCTATCTATCTATCTATCTATCTATCTATCTATCTATCTATCTATCTATCTATCTATCTATCTATCTATCTATCTATCTATCTATCTATCTATCTATCTATCTATCTATCTATCTATCTATCTATCTATCTATCTATCTATCTATCTATCTATCTATCTATCTATCTATCTATCTATCTATCTATCTATCTATCTATCTATCTATCTATCTATCTATCTATCTATCTATCTATCTATCTATCTATCTATCTATCTATCTATCTATCTATCTATCTATCTATCTATCTATCTATCTATCTATCTATCTATCTATCTATCTATCTATCTATCTATCTATCTATCTATCTATCTATCTATCTATCTATCTATCTATCTATCTATCTATCTATATATTGTAATTATTTATACATCATAACCGAACCTAAATCGATAACAACCAAACCGATAAATATATATTATATTTGGTATGATTTAATTTTCGTAATTTAAAACTGATTATATTGATTTGATTTTGGTTTTGACCAATAACCAACCTAAACCAACCCGTGAATACCCCTCTCTACTACCCCACAGTCCCAAACCCACCTCAAAATTTTTGATGTCAGATCTCCCTCTTTCTCACCAGCTAGGGTTTCTTTATATTCACGTATGTCCTTTATTTCACGCTTCATTATTGATTATCCTTGTGGTTTTGCGAAAATACCTCTTACTTTTGCTTATTAATTAAGTTTGTCTCTCATTAGATAGTCTCAATACACCCATTTTATTATGAAACTTAATAAAAATTACGGGTTTATTAAATATTTTTTCACTACGATAATTTAAAATCCACATAACCTAACATTGAATGAGGTAGATGCCGCGTGGCGTACCATCTCAGGGGCAGATTCTTATTCCTTAATATTCATTTTTTCCTTTTTTTTTTTCCTTTTTTCCTTTTTCTTTTTCTTTTTCTTTTTCCCTTTTTCTTTCTCACTCTACCCGACTACCACCCCTCCGTCTCAACGCCACCTCAAAATTTCACTCTACCCGACTACCACCCCTCCGTCTCAACGCCACCTCAAAATTATCGATGTCAGATCTCCCTCTTTCCGATCAATTAGGGTTTTTTAATATCCACGTATGTCCTAGATTTCACACTTCCATTACTGATTATCTTTGTGTTCTTACAAAATATCCTTCATTTCTTTTATTAATTAAGTTTGTTTTTTGTTATATCATAGCGTCAAATACATCTCTCTCATTATGAAATATAATTAAAATATTTCTTTTTTTTATATACTTTTCCATAATGACAATTTAAAATCCACATAATCTGATATTTAGGTGAGGTGTATGTCACGTGGCATACCACCTTAGTGCTAGATTTTTATTTCTTATTATTCTCTTTTTCTTTTCTTCTTTTTCTTTTTTCTATTCTTTTTTTCTTTTCCATTGTAGATAATGGAACCCCCTCCCCCCTCCCCCAATGTGGATCTTTTGACGTAAATCCGAGATAGTTAAGCCTCGATGCGGATATCAAAGACTAGATAAAAGTAAAATTTATCATCAAATAGTTTATGTTCAAGCCAGTGGTATGTGATCGTCTTTGCTAGGAAGTACTTTATTTCTAATATGGGTCTTTCTGACGCAAATTCAATATAATCCAACCCAATACGTGTACTGAACTCTGACAAAATGAAAATAATTTTTTTTTATCAAAAGTCTCTGGTTTGAACCCTCAGGCAAGGAGTCACATTTGTTAGAAAATGCTTTATTTTCACGACATTAATTCAAAATATAAACATGTACGAAAGTTATGTCTACGCCCCATAACTTATGAACAATGAAAGTTTTGCCTATCCAACTAAATTTTGTATGTGTTGGCATGTGACACTCAAAATAAAATTTTCTACAATGATAGCGTGTAACCCGATTGATTTGATATGTTATGTCATTTGATATGTGGCATAATTGTACTGAATTCTTCTGTTTTTGATATGTTATTTTAGTTTGATACGTGACACAAGTTTAAACCCATAACATCTAATGGACCTTGGACTAATATAATGAACTCATAATTTGAAGCCCAACCAAATAGGCTAGCCCAGTAAAATTAGACTTTATTAATTAAAAATCCATTTACATTGGACTTAGTTAATTTAATCAAGAGAAAATTATATTGCATCAATATTTATTGGATTTGGACTAATACTCTTGAATTTAAGACAAAAAACAAATTTCTTATCTTATAGATTTAAAAATATATTATCTAAATGCCTACAACATGTTAATCAGGGTTTAGACCACAATTATCAACAATTTGGACATGACCTTTACAAGCAAATAAAATAATCATTGGTTGAATTTTTAATATAGTTTTATTAATTGATAAAGGGAAGAAGTTCTTGATAAATCTATTGGGCTAAATGCTAAAAAGTTACATGGGCCGAGATTCAAAATGAGGAAAAGCCCAAGCGTTATTTAACTATTTTTTTTAAATTATTACTATTATTATTGTAAGTTTTTTGATTAAAAACAATCGATCATAATCAAACCGTTGATTTTTATTTAATTTAATTTGGTTCATTTTAAACTTTTTTTAAATTGATTAAAATGATTTGATTTTAGTTTTGATCAAAATTCGATGTAAACAAACCATTAACACTCCTATTGGTGACATATGGCTATAAGGTTATCAATTTTTAAGGAAAATGGTAAAAATATCCCTCACTTTTGTTTATTAATTAAATTTTGTCTCTAGTTATATTATAGGGTCAAATACATCTCTCATTATGAAATTTAACAAAAGTACTTGTTTTTAAATACTTTCTCAACGCAATAATATAAAATCCATATAATATGATATTTGAGTGAGGTGAATGTCACACTGATTATCACTTTAATGTAAGAGTTTTATTTCTTAATATTCTCTTTCCCTTTTTGTTTTTCTTCTTCTCTTTCCTTTTTCTCTTCTTTTTCTTTTTTTTTTTCTCTTTCTCTTTCTCTTTCTCTTTCTCTTTCTCTTTCCTTTTCTCACTCTACCAAGTACCACCCCACAATCCCAACCCTCCCTCAAAATTATTAGTGTCAGATTTCCCTCTTCATCAACAACTAAAATTTCTTCATATTTGCATGTCCTCGATTTTACACTGCATTATTGATCAGTGTTAGATTTTTATTCCTTAGTATTTCCTTATCTTTTTCTTTTTCTTTTTCCTTTTCTCTTTCTCTCTCTCTCTTCCTCACTCTACCACCCCACAACCCCTACCCCACCTCAAAATTTTTGGTGTCAGATCTCCCACTTCATCAACAGCTAGAGTTTCTTCGTATTCAAATGTCCTCGACTTCAAACTCTATTATTGATTATTTTATGTTCCTGGAAAAGTACTCCCCACTTCCGTTTATTAATATAACATTGTCTCTAGCTATATTATACGGTAAAACACGCCTCTCTCATTATGAAGCTTAACAAAAAATATTCGTTTTTAATATTCTTTTCACTACGATAATTTATAATAACATACCCTGAAATTTGAGCAAGATGTATGCTGGATTTTTATTTCTTAATATTTCTTTTCTTCTTTTTCTTTTTCTTTTTCCTTTATTCCTTAGTATAGGGTAAAATAGACCCCTCTCATTCTGAAGCTTAATAAAAATATTTATTTTTAATATTTTTTCACCATGACAATTTAAAATAATATAATCTGACATTTGAGTGAGATGAGTGTCGAATTTCTATTCTTTAGTACTCCTTTTTCTTTTTGCTTTTCTTCTTTTTCTTTTCCCTTTATTCTTTAGTATTCCTATTATAGGGTAAAATACATGTCCCTCGTTATAAAGTTTAACAAAAATATTTATTTTTAATATTTTTTCAGCATGACAATTTAAAATAACATAATCTGACATTTGAGTGAGATGAGTGTAGAATTTCTATTCTTTAATATTCCTTTTTCTTTTTGCTTTTCTTTTTCTTTTTCTTTTTCTTTTTCTTTTTCTTTTTCTTTTTCTTTTATTCCTTAATATTCCTATTATTGGTTAAAATACACATCTCTCATTATAAAGCTAAACAAAAATATTTATTTTTAAGTGAATTAAGTGATGTGCCAATGTTCAAAAGCAAGGAATTAATACTAATCAAATCCAGAAAGGCAATGAGTTATCACAAGAAATTATAATAATGGCTAATAAATGAGAGGTGAGATAAAAGATTAGTATATTATAGATAGAAAGGAATAAAAAATATAATTAATATTATTGTTTTCAAGATATAACCAATTACTTTTTATAACAAAAAGAAGCATTATTAAAGTGTAGACAAAGATCAGAGGCTATGAGAATTGCAGAAACACTATGAATAGAGTCTTTAACAACAACATCATTCCGGTGTAGCCCCCCAAATAGGGCCTCAGGAGCAGTGGTGGAGCCACTACTTTTATTAAAGGGGTTCAAAATAGCCCCCAACTAGTCGAAAAGAGGTTCGATGTCTGCTATATATCCAAAAAAAAATAAAAATTCAACCAATATGTATAAATAGTATAATTTCCACCGAGGGGGTTCGAACCCCCTGACTCAAGCTAGCTTAGCTCTTGCTGAGGAGGATAAAGTGTCCGCAAATCTTACCTAATATAAATAGACTTTAGTGAAAGGAAGTATTATTAAAGCTTAGACAAAGAAAAGAGGGGCTATAAAGATTGCAGAAACACTATAATAGACTTTTTAGTAAAGGAAACAATTGCAAATGATCAAGAACATAATACATCAAAATATATCAAAATGCTCTGTAATCTTATGGTCTCAAACATGTCACGTGGAAAGTTAGAACTAAAGAATTGCTCAAACGAAAGAAACATATTTTTTGAAATGGAATAAAAAAAAAAAGTAAGACCAACAAATTGAAACGCAGGAAGTATCGCCGTCAGATTAAAAGATTTAAATAATTTCTTGAACAACTGTAAATTATTAATCCCCGATGCATGTCATATTTAGTTGCATGATTTGCAAGTGACTTTATTTTTAAGCAAATTTATACAAAGTGTATATTGTCATTTCTAATGCTATGTGTTTATTCTCATTTTGAATCTTTCACTTTAGTAATAATATGCTTTTAGTTTGTCAATACTATATTCTTCGATTGCTGTATGTCAGATCGTTCACAAGTAATGCTTATTTTTTAGAGGATCCGATACTGGTGTAACGTACAACATATGTATTTTAGAAAGTTAAGAGTAACATAAATTACAATAGTTGAGCCCTTTAAGGTATCGATGAAATTAGAGAAGGCGTTTACAGGGATGGACGTAGGGTGTAAGTTGACACTGATGTAACAACGACAACTAAATAATTCAATCTAACAGAGACGAGACAGTATACAAACTTGATAATGATCATGACAACGAGTTTAAGTTTAGAGCTCCGCGATTTTAATGGTGCCACCAAACTTGATATTGCGATTCTCAGAGAGTCGCCGCGATATGCAATGAGGATGAAAAGATTGATCGCACTTCTCACGATGATAGACCCGATGCTTGGGATGTACATACTCTTCGCATATCTCACACAAGAAATCATCGATCAGGATTTTTAGGGAACGGGGGATACATAAGGAGAATCGAAGTGGATGTTCATCCCAGATTTTCGGGGGCAATAGAGCACAGTCGATCCCTACTCCCTAGGTAGAAATGACGATCACTACAACCGTATGATGCAGAACCAGCGAGAGATTTGACACAAGCGTTACACTCAGACTCAATTTTGGTACTTGGACATGTTGAAGTTGGAGTAAGGTTCGATGTTTTCTTCAGTAGTAGTCCTGAAAGCCACAAAAGTTTAGAAATGTAAGCTAGAAATCGAAAATTATTTGAATCTAGGAAGAACAGGAGAAATTTCTACAAAGAATCTACATGGGCGACAATGATAAACCCAAAAGACATACTGAAGCTGTCTGTTTGAGGCAAACATCGCAGCAGAGTTTTATGACTCGATATTCTTCAGGAAGGAAAAAACAATAGAGGATGTGATCGTCCTGGATGCACGTGCTTTTTGCTCTTAAAACTTTACATTCTTCGTGGAGCCAGAATTTACGATCTTTATACCAGAAAGAGCTATTCTTGATACCACAAGCATTGCAATTATGATTTCTCTTAATCTCATAATTTAGGTCATGTTCTATACGGTTTACAGGTTCCTTTTTTTGTTCTTGGGCTTCAAAAATCTGGCGTCAAACAATAATTTGTGCACTTTATCATAACCTGTTTGAGTCTCAGCCGCGGCATCTTGATACCATAAACTACTCGGTTTGGGGCGGACATAGAAGAGGATGAAGATGCCCTATGCAAAAGTTTCAACGGAGGTTTTGAGAAGGGTGTTTGGTGGAAAGATTGAAGGCTATTCACAAAAATAAAAAATAACAAGACGAGGTCAATTCATTAGGAAACTTAAATAGGCATAAAACATAAACATGCCCTTTAACTTGGTATCAACATGTATAAAGTTGAATACTTAGACACAGGCATCCTCACTGGCATCTACATGGCTATCTCACACAAATTACCACGTAGTTTAAGCACCTACTTGTGCACGCCCAAAGTTTGGAGGGCATTAATGCTAGTTCAGGCCAAGTTAATGGACACATTTATGTATTACACCTTTTAAGGTATTACACACATGTTTAATTTAAGACCACAAGATGGAGAAGTCTCTCTTTATTTTCTACAACTCTGTGTCAGTCAAACCCTGACACTTAAATTGCTGATGTGACATTAGATAACAACGGAAAAAATCTCAACTACTACGTAATATCTAGTTGTATCTTTTTCTTCCATTGAAACTTTTCCAGCCAAGTTCTTTGGAATGGCTAGAAAGACAGAAGAATATCTACTGAATAAACTTGATGGAGCACTCGAGCAAGCGCAGGAAAGTGAAGATTGTCTATCAAAGATCCTCTTTGATATCCAAACGCATTTTAAAAACGTAAACAGTTTGCTCCGAGAGGCTAAAAATGGTGATCATTCGGATGCTGGTGAATCGAGCCGTAGGGGAATGCTATACTATCTCCTCAATGCTCTTGCAAAGTGGCAAATGTTACTGGAAAGGAAGCGTGTTTATTCCCCTGAGGGAATCCGATTCGCTGTTGCACTTAATAGAGAATTGAAAACAATGGAAAGTAGCCTTAAAGGCGAAAAATCAACGACTGGTTCTGGTGGAAGTTCAGAGAGGGCAAGTGATGATGGACAGAGCAAATCTCATGACAGGTGGAGCGACCGGACAGTAGATCGAAGCAGAGTATTCCGGTTTAATGAGAAGGAGAATTTCATGGAGAGATTCCTTATTCGGTGGGACAACGAAGTTAAGGGATTCAAGGCAATTGGCATTTATGGTGTGGCCGGAGTTGGAAAGACAACACTTTGCCGGTTGACTTTCAATAACGAGCAAGTAATGAACAGCATCTTTCCTCGGATTTGGGTTTGTATGTCAAAATCCCCCGAGGATGTTGTTGACTACAAAGAAGAGGTTGTCCGGAGGATGCTCAAGTGTCTCGGTGTTGAAGATGAAGAGATGGAGTTTACAGGCAAACATCGAGATCTTCCAGGGTTACTTTTTGCTCTCCGGAGTGTACTGAAAGGTAGAAGGTATTTGATTGTGCTCGATGACGCTTTCTATATCGATAATTTCTTCGATAACTTATGGTCGGAACCAAAATTGGAAGATAATTCTATTGAAAAACTCGCGCTTGGATTGCCAAAACAACAGGGTGGAGCTGTTATTGTCACGACTCGGTCAGAGGAATTGGCGAAGGAAATGGTTGGCGAGGAGAACGTACATCCCCTTCTGCCATTGCAAGATAAGTGTTGTCGTGAGATATTCGAAGATTCAGCTGGAGAAAAAGTGAAGCAGTTGCTTAAAGATCAGACTGATCATGATCTAGAGGATACAATTATGAGCAAATTAGGTGGCCTCCCTTTGGCTGCCAAGATAATGGGGAAAATCATGGAACAAGAACTTGGCAAAATGCCTGCAAACACAACATCATTCGACTGAAAGCATGTCGTGAGTCTCGTGACATTGATTTTCTTAAAAGCTGTGGCTCTAATCGCCAAACATAAACAAGAATTCGCGATTTTATTTTTGCAACTTTCATTGAGGGTGTCAATGTCTGTGATTAATTATCCTTGTGTTGCTCTCTTGTAACTTGTTATTCTACTTCCAATTGCTGTCATTTGATAAACATATTGTTTCTGCTTAGCTAGTCTATTACAAATGTTATACTCCTTAGTTATATGATCTTTTTCACTGAGATCAGTAAAAATTACTCTTTTCGTTTCAATTTGTTTGTCTTATTTTTCTTTTTAGTCCGTCTCAAAAAGAATGTCTCGTTTATTTTTTTTTTTTTTTTTTAACTCTTTAATTTCAACTTTCCACATAACATGTTTAAGACCACAAGATTAAAAACATTTTGGTACACTCCACGTATCCTTAGTTTAAGGTCATCAGATTCAATGTCGTTTTACTTTCTTAAAACTTCGTAGCAAGTCAAAAACAGACTCAAAAATTGAAACGAGAGGGAGTAGTAGACAATAAATAAAGTACAAAACTCAGGAGATATTTGTAGGATCATTTTCTTAACTAGCATAAAGCTTGCAAGATGTCAAATCCATGTTCCCACATATTCTTTTAATTATTGAGATGCATCTGTAGAGAGAGAGTCAAGAATATAACAGAAGATCTAACTTTTAAAAAGGCTTAACACATAAACACGTTCTCTAACTTGGCTTCATTCAATTTTGGGTGTGCACGAGTACACACTTAAACCTGTATAAAGTTGAATTAGTAGATACAAATTTCGGGCTGGTCGCATGCATGAATAAAGCACGCTCCTATGTTGATATCGACCCAATCAGAGGCTGCCAACTAATTTACACGTAGATTTTAGATTTTTTTTACAAAAAAATTAAGATAAAAGTAAAGGGTAAGAATTGTGGAGCACAATGCCCCGATTGCTAGCATAATTCTCCGATTGTGGAGCACACATGTAATTTGAGCTTATCAACTTTATACAAGTCTAGCTCTTGCACTCGTAAGTTGGGGTGTATCTCACGTGAATTGCCATGTATGATATGTTCTCTATGGGTTAAACTTTATAAAGTTTAAATGTCAATTTGTGTACATAGGGGTGGGCATAAATACCGAAAAACCGAAAAAACCGAAAAATCAAACAGAAATTTAATTTTGGTTTTGGTTTTTTGGTTTTCAGGGTTGATTTCGGTTTTCAATTTTTAAATTTCGGTTAAACGGTTCGGTTTTCTCAAAAAAAAAAATCGATTAAACCGAAAACCGAAATTATATAAATAATATTATAACATATATACATATATATTATTAATTTATTATATATAAAAAATAATATATATTATCAATATATTATATTAAATATATATACATTTTAGTAACCCTAGTTCCAACTCCAAGGCGCCTAAATTCCTAAACAGTAAGCATATTACTGTTCACACTCAAGTCTCAACACTCACGAACAGTAAACAGTAAATCCAAGGCGCCGTTTTCGATTTACACCACCGACTTTAATATTCATAAATGCTCAGTTATGAAAAAGAGAGGCTCTCTACTTTAATATTTCAAACCGAAATAACCGAACCGAATTTATAGAAACCGAACCAAGCCGATTTTATTTCGGTTTGGTTATGGTTGTAATTTTTGTCAATCCGAAAACCGATAAACCGAACCGATATTAAACAATCAGACCGAACCGATCGAACGCCCACCCCTATGTGTACACCCAAAGTGAGAGGGCGTAGATACTAGCTGAAGGCAAGTTAAAGGGCAAAGTTTATGTATTATGCTAAAACTTTTTGTAATATGTGAGGAACATTATTTCTCTGATTATGTATTATGTATATATGTTGATGTGGATACTTTTTAGAGCTCGGTAAATTTCTCTGATTGCTGCTACCTTATTCCCTAAAACTTGTTCATTTCTCTCTTTCTTCTTCGTCGACAATGGCAACTGCAATCCCCCATGTTTCCTCTGATATAACCCACTCCACTGAAATACAACGCGATGAGGAAGAACAAGCAATTTCCGCAATCCAACAGCCTAAGAACGATCCCGTACATCATCTCCACCGAGCAAATTTCGTACCCCAACAGCCTAAGAACGAGCCCGTACATCATCTCCACCGAGCAAACTCTGCACCCCATCAGCCTAAGAATGAGGCCGTGCATCTCCACCGAGCGAATTCTGCACCCCCACAGCCTGAGGACGAAGAAAACATAACTGACCATAAAGTGCAAGAAAAGAAGCTGTATAAATTGATGGACGATGATCTTCAATTCATCGAAGAGGCCTTCAAGAATCTCAAAAGTTACAAGGCTGAGGTCGAGAGACAACAGGAGCGTGCGAAGAAGAACCTTAAAGTTCAAGACATTTCCAAGGTCGAGAAGGTTGTTATGAGGTTGAAAACGGAGATCCCCTCAAAGGTGAAAGTTAGGTACTCGGCGCCAGCTGATAGAGATGCAAAGAAGAAAGAGAATCTCCCCAACCGCGAGAAGGACGAGCATCTAGCTGGAGTTCATTCTTTCTATAAGAAGGATCTGTTTAAGAACAACGCGATATTCAAAGAATTCGAGGAAAGTTTCCATCTCCTCGATCTTCAACACAAACAATGCCTGCTTTGTTTTGCTCTGTTCCCGCAGGATGCAACAATCAAGAAGAGGCTCCTGATGTACTGGTGGATCGGTGAGGGATTCATTCGATCTGATGAAAATGCGGAGTCTGATGCGGAGAAGGTCTTGAAGGAACTCATCTCGAAAAACATCATTCATCCAGTTTACGACAAGTGTCCTTTTAAGAAAAAAGCTCATAGCTACAAGCTGCAACCTTTGGCTCATACTGCAGTAACCATGCTAGCTGAGAGGGAAAAATTCATTGATTTCGATGAACAAGGAAACCCCATGAGAGAGCGTTCTCGTTCTCTAAGATCTTGTCTGGTTCCTCGGAAAGACAACAAGTTGGAGAATGAGGCGGAGTCGTCCCATGGCAAGAATTATAATTCCAATTTGCGAACAACCTCAACCTCGTCCTCGAAATCAGGCAAGTCTAAACCCATGGCTCATGTGGTGTTCAATTTGAATGATGTCTTTCTACAGCTTAAGCGCGAATGGTTTACCGAGATGAAGCATGTGAACATTCTTTACTTGGGAAGATGGGAAAGCACAAGCCAGAAGCATATTGAGGTGGAGGAACCTAAAGATTTAGAAGGCCTGGCTAACTTAAAGTACGTAAAATTCCTGAGCTTGCAAGGAATTTCAGGGATAACAGGGATCCCCGAGTCGATTTCAAAGCTGTGGAACCTTAGTGTCCTAGATCTGAGAGCTTGCCACAGTCTTGAGGTGATCCCACAGGGCATTGGTTCACTTCATAATTTGACACACTTGGACTTATTGGAGTGTTACTTGCTCAGTGGCATGCCAAAAGGTCTCGGGGAACTAACAAATCTTGTGGTGCTCAAGGGATTTGAAGTTCAAGATTCCGCAGAAAAATCACACTCATGCACTCTGGAGGATTTGTTGGCCATGACAAAGCTACGTAAATTAAGTATTCATACGGAAATCGAGGATTTTCCAAGATGCAGTGACTTGGAAGTGCTGGCGAAATTCAAACAACTCCGCATCCTTACTACAGAATGGGGAGGAAATTTGTTTCAGAATCCAAACTCCGGTACTGTGTCCACCGTTCCAAAACCTGGCATGCGGGGAATCACAAGAACAATGACTCGTACTTTTACCCGGAGAAAGGTGGATGAGGATGTCTCACCGCCAAGTGGTGTTCCGTTAAAATTGGAGAAGTTGGACCTTAAATGTAATCCTAGGCGAAGTGCTTCGACTTGGCTAAAACCTGAGAATTTGAAGGAGCTCAATAGACTGTACATCAGAGGAGGGGAACTTCGCGATTTGGGTCAATTCGAGTTTGAAAAGGTTCCAACACCTTGGAATAACGTGAAAACACTGCGTCTCAAGTACTTGACAGAAATGGAGATGGACTGGATGGAATTTCGAGAATTGTTCCCTGAGGTGGAATATCTGGAGAAAGTGAAATGTCCAAAGCTCACTATGTTCCCATGCAATGCCCATGGAGTTTGGAAGGACAAGAAAATTACATTTTAATGTTGTAATAACATGTCTATGTTGCTTGTGGTTATTTTACCATTTCATATATATTTACTTTTTGAAATGAATAATGCATTTTTGTAATGGTTGAATTTGACAACAAAAGGAGAACTTTCCTTCTTCAATCCATTTTGATCTGTCAAAAATTAACTCAAACCGTCAGTTTAAAGTAAACCAAAAAAAAAAAAAAAAGAAACTCTATAGAATTTGTTTGGTTCCTCTCAATTGAAGTCACTGGCTATTTCCTAGATTTAGATTTGACAATAGGGGAAAACATAAAATGGAAAATTATATAAGGGAAAAGGCTCAAATGCGCGATCGAACAATTAGAAATGACTCATATATGTTATCCGTTAATAAATGTTTGACAAGTTTATGCCATTGTCGTTACAAAAAGGGATGATCGATAAGAGGGTCTATTGAGTTTCTTATGGATGAGCCTGTTTTGTAATGACGATCTCATAGATGAGCCAATTTTTAATGGATAACATAGATGAGTCATTTCTAATATAGTTGGACGACATCTTTGAGTCTTTATACATTCATTGCCAACT
This sequence comes from Capsicum pubescens, assembly GCA_030864215.1. Classification (NCBI taxonomy): domain Eukaryota; kingdom Viridiplantae; phylum Streptophyta; class Magnoliopsida; order Solanales; family Solanaceae; genus Capsicum; species Capsicum pubescens. Next base: position 283,804,655 of record CM061547.1, on the reverse strand, counting down.
ACCACATAAAAGTAATAATGTGTTCGTTCTTAATCAGAGGTCTCATTTTCGAGTCTGGGACATTTGACATGGAATCTCCTTTAATAAAAAGTGGTTTATCTTCGTACCACAAACTTGAATTAATAGCATCTTTGGAGCAAGTAAAGGTGAAGCCATGCATTTTCTACCAAGCAACTTGTTATTCTGTTCTTAAACCACTCAAAGATCATTTGTAAAAAAAGTAAAGAGAGAGTGAATTATGGTCAATTGGAAGAAGATATGGGATGCATGGGACATTCGTGTTGTGATTCTCTTCAGCCTTACTCTCCAAATAATCCTCATCTTTTTCGCGCCCCTCAGAAAGCGTGTTTCAACTTACTACCTGACACTGCCCCTCTGGTGCAGCTACTTGCTCGTAGAATGGGCTGCTAATTTTGCAGTCGGACACATCTCCGACAGCAATGGTAACAATTCTACTGGCGGAAACAAGGTTCAAGATGTTCTTGTATTATGGGCAGCTTTTCTGTTAGTACATCTCGGGGGCCCTGACACGATTAGTGCCTTTGCCCTCGAGGATAATGCACTTTGGCACAGGCATTTCCTGGGTCTCATGACCCAGGGCAGCTCTGTGGCCTATGTTTTTTTCCAAACAGTTCCCAGAAACAAGCTGTGGATCCCAGCAGTGCTGATATATGTGGCCGGAGTAATCAAGTATGGTGAGCGTATTTGGGCTCTGTATCTTGCGAGTTTAGATCAGTTTCGTGAGTCCATTATGAAAGATCCTGATCCCGGCCCAAACTATGCAAAGCTGATGGATGAATACTCTTCGAAGATAGCAGCCAACCTACCGACAAACATAGAGATGATCCACGAGTACCATGGTGATTTGGAGGCGAAAAAGTCCGTTAAAAGAAAAACGCTATCTGATGTTGAGATAGTGGAAGAAGCTCACTACTTCTTTGAGAAATTCAAAGGACTAATTGTTGATCTGATATTTGACTTCCGCCAACGGAATGAAAGCCGGAATTTCTTCCTCAGCTTAGAAGCTATTGATGCTTTTCGAGTTATTGAGGTTGAACTCAATTTCATTTATGATGTTCTTTTTACCAAAATGATTGTGGCGAACTCTTACTGGGGTTATGTATTTCGATTGATCTGTTTCCTTCTCGAAGTTGCTGCTGCAATCCTCTTCTACCGTTGGGATAAAAGGGGACTTCCAAGGTGGGAGATCGGAGTCAGTTACACCCTTCTCCTTGGTGCTCTTGTCTTGGATTTCAGTTCCTTTTTGATGCTCCTTTTCTCTGACTGGACGGAAGTTGCACTGAAGAAAAAGGGGTATGTGTTACGGCGTTTGCCTATGCCTTTTAGATGGTTGAACCGTAGGTGGGGTGAATCCGTTTCACAATTCAACTTGATTAACTATTGTGTGCGTGAGCGCTCCAAGTTCAAGGAAGTCATATATCGATGGCTTGGTATTATTGATGAACTGAATAGGATCGTGTATGTGAAACCCCAGAAATTCACTGCTGAATTGAGGAATTTCATCTATAAAGAAATAGAGAATAAATCTTTACTCGCGGAGGATTTAGATACAGCAAAGGAAATATGGTTAGCGAAAGGAGATTGGACTCTTCGCGCCAATAGCTCTAGTCATCTGCTGCCTTATATTACTGAGTCTAATTTCGACGAGATCCTTCTGGTATGGCACATTGCTACTGAACTCTGTTATAGTAAGGACAGTATTGTTATAGACGGTGATAAATCAAAGAGTTCCCCGGAAAAACCACCAGCCAATTACCGTGAGATATCAAAGATTCTTTCAGATTACATGCTCTATCTCCTTGTGATGCAGCCTGCAATGATGTCGGCTGTGGCAGGAATCGGACAGATTAGATACAGAGACACTTGTGCTGAAGCTGAAAAGTTCTTCCGCAGCAGAAACATAATCTCGAGTACTAATAAGGATCAAGTAGAGCAATGCTGCAATAATTTCTTTACATGTAGCTGCCTAAAGGGAACAACGACCGACGAGGATGGCCAAGTTCAAGAGAAGAAACATGAAAGAGCTTGTAAAGCGATCCTCGGAGTGAATGCGGTGGTCAAGCCAGTGCAAGTGAAGGGAGATAGAAGTAAATCGGCCTTGTTTGATGGACGTCGTCTAGCCAAAGAGCTGGACGAGCTGCTTGGTCATGGCATCGATAAATGGGCGCTAATGAGCAAAGTATGGGTTGAAATGCTGTCCCATGCTGCTATTAACTGCAAAGCCAATGACCATTGCAAACAGCTTAGCAAAGGAGGACAGCTTGTCACTCTGGTCTGGTTGTTGATGACTCATTTTGGTTTGGGGAACAATTTCCAAATTGGTGAAGGTCATGCTAGGGCAAAACTCATTGTGGGCAAGTAGCTTTTTTTCCTTTTCCACCCTATATTGTATTTCATTATGAGGATTTCAATTAAACATCATGCTGTTTATTATCACTTTGGTCTGGTTGTTGATGACTCATTTTGGTTTGGGCAACAATTTCCAAATTAGTGAAGGTCGTGCTAGGGCAAAACTGATTGTGGGCAAGTAGGTTTTTTTTCTTTTTTCCACACTATATTATTGTATTTCATTATGAGGATTTCAATTAAAGATCATGATGTTTATTGTGATACATATAGATCGTTCTTCATGATTTACATGTCTATTTGTTTTTTCAATGTACACCTATTACATGAACTCAGTCTTAAGTTCTTGAAATAACTAGATACACTGAATTCTTGGAGGAATGGTACATTTTTGATATAGCATTGCCAAACCTTGAGCTACTGGAATTGCAGAAACTAAAAGAGATCCCCCTTATTTTAGTTGAAATTCCATTATTGAAGGTAATTGGGTGAAGTATTGCAGTCGATCTGTTGAAGATTCAGCACAGGAAATTGAGGAAGAACCATAAGAGTGTGGACATAAAGAGTTGAAGATCATTTACCCATAAGACAGAAGACGACACTGCAAATTAAGAGAAAATGCCAAGTTGATTTGTCGCCTACCAGGCTTTCTTTGCCTTTACCTCCATTGCAACACGGTGATTACAGATGATAGATTAATAGGCTTATCACGTTTTAGGAATAAGTTACTACTCTATTTGGTTAACTTATATTTAGAAATATCAGTGTAAATATTGACAGATTGTACTAGTTTGATCTAGTCCTATTCGGTGACAACATTGGTCGATTTTCCCTTGTTTTAGTTGTGGTTCTTATCGGAGTTGGAGCAAGTGTTAGTCAGAAGGTTATTTGCAAACTGTCTGGTTAGCGGAAAGAGCAAACTTTTGGACGAGACATGAATGGAACTTTTGTTGTTCATACTGTATTGAATTCTTATATATAAAGGAGAAACATAGTGTTCAACATATTGGATCAAGACAGAATGAAACAACATAGATAATGAGGATTCACATAGCCAACTTCAACTTGCCTGGATTTGAGGCTTAGTTGTTATAATTGCAACAACCACTCTTGTCTAGATTATTATTATTGTGTAATATCGGATTCGATGTCTATAGCAATGCATTACAAAAATACAGCTGCAGAAAGAAATATCAAAACTCATCTTAAGCTATCCCGTTATGAGGATTAGTGAATGGTTTTGGAAGGAAACAAAATCTTTTACAAGAAAAGATGTGCAAGAACATTAGAAAAGAAAGCCTAACTGAAGTTAAGACAGTTGAAGTATCACTTTGTTAGAGTTCCATACCTAACATGCTGATCACCACGCAGGTTGGGCACGGATACGTGCTTTAAGACGTGATTTGTTGAAAGGAGTAGCCCATGAACCCATAGTGGTTATCGGGCCAGAGCAGATTGGAGAGTTTCACAAGGAATATATAAAAGTAGAAGATCTAGACACGCTGTTCCTCGACTGTAAGAGCACGATGGGGTCTAAGTGGGATGACATGGAGGCTGAAGACAGTTTTCTGCTGCACTGTTCTAAGAAATATGAAGCTAAGCACTCCAGTTGATGACATAACATTGCTAAAGTGGTTAAAGAAAGTTCTCAGTGAAGCTGGGCTAGTGAGACTCATCAGCTTCCCTATCGTACACTGTCCTGAGGCGTTCGGTGTCATCTTGGAATCAGCAGAAAGATTGAATCACGGGAAAGTAGTACCGGGTTGGAAGGTTGTGTATTCTGGTGAGACAAGGCCATGCTCGCAAGTTATAGAAGCATCTCTTGGTGCAACGATACTTGTATATACACGAGGTCAGTGCAACGCAACTTTCCCTTGTGTCAAAATGAAGTTGGCTATTCCAGTAGTACTAGCATTTTGGTGCAGTATCTATACGACTTGTAACGTGTTGATCACAATGAAGTTTATTACGATTAACATTTGAGGATGGCCTGGTGGAGGAGGCTATAGGGAGAAATCACAGCACAATAAAGGAAGCTATAGAAGGGGGCTGGTGCGTAATATTAACGCACTTAATTCAGCCAACGATACCCAAAAGTACCTGCACTTGATGAAGTGAGTATGCAAACAACTTGTATTGCTTTTGATATAATGAGTGTAAACCTAGCAGATTTGACTTCGCTCCCTAAGGTTCTTTCTTCCCTACCTCAAATTGCTTTTCAAAAACAGTAGTTAATTTAAACTTAAAGCTAACTCATTGTATACACAGCTTCTGAGTTATGGACATTTTCATTTCAATACCTCTCCCGATGATCGATTTGCCTCGAAAATGGCTTGTTCGCGCCGTTTGACCACCCGAATGTCCCCACCAACCCCGCTGGACCACCCAGGATCGCTCCACATCCCGCCTGGGGGCCACCGGATCGATTCTCGGCCCAAGATGCGCCCAGACCCCGAGAACCATGGGCTAACACCCATCAATTTGGCCCGAAATGTTACATTTCGTTTGCGTCGTTTCGCCCGTTTGGCCACCCAAATGGCCCCGCCGACCCTGTCGGATCACCCAGGGCCGCTCCACGGTCTTCCTGGGGGCCGACGATCGATTTTCGGCCCAAAACATGCCCGGGCCCAACCCCGAGAACCATGGACTAACACCCGCCGATTTGGCTCGCAAAAAAATGGCCGTTTCGCCCGTTTGACTACCCAAATGGCCCCGCCGACCCTGTCGAACCTCTAAGGTATTGTTACAATCTACATACACTCTACCCTCAAAGTATTTACTTGCAAAACGCCCTGAGACCCATGTCTAGGGCTTAGTTATGTGAGTATTTTTTTAAATTTCTTTAATCTGTTTAAAATTATTAATGTACTTTATACGAACACCCCATGTCTCGAGGTTTACGCCTTATCCCATACTAAGTAAAATATCCTGTCTCACACCCCTGCCTTTTTAAACATTGGTGGTTATAACCTGTCTTCATTTTCAGAAAATATGATGCGTCAACCTCAACTGCATAGTTCCTTCAACCTGTTGACCATAAATAAATAAATACACATGGAAAAAACAAAAAACACAAGAAACACAACTTGGAAGATATATGGAAAAAAAAAAAAGAGGAAAAATAACATAAACATACACCCTAACTTATCATATTTACATAAATCTCTATCCTTACAAAGTAATTATCAAAATTTCAACTAATTATTTATCTTCGTTGGATGTATCGAGAGCTAATTATGTATCTCGACAGACCCAAAATTAGAAAAAAATGTATCGGGAGTCAATTGTGTATCATCACAAAGGATAAAATATATCTTCATTAAATGTATTTTGTATCCCAATAGACCCAAAATAAAAATAAAAAATATCAGAGGCTAATTATGTATCCTTACAAAGAAAAAAAAATTATCTTTATTGGATGTATCGAGAGCTAATTATGTATTTTCATACTGAAATTGGGATTTTCAGTAATTATGCAAAATATCAAAATTTTCTATAGTTAAGCTCCTAACTGTCTGGATTTATGTTTTTTGCCAAAAAAAAATAAAAAAATACTAGATATGGATTTTAGCGTGTATAATTTGTTGTTAGTGTAAACCAAATTTAAGTTTGTTAACTTAAAACAAGTAGACCAAAAACTACCTTAATTAAACAATTAGGTCCTGAAACTAGTACTCCCTCTGTTTCGAATTGTTTGACCCATTTTGATTTGACACGTACATATTGAAAAAAAATAGGTTAAATAAATTGAAACGTGGATTAATAAAAGAATAGTTCATTGAGAAATGTCTGAAATGCAAGCCCATCTTAAAAAGAATTCTTTAATTTAAACTATAGGTTATAAGATCTAACAAAGAAGAATTAAAAATGGAAAAAGATTCCTGGCTGATGGAATCAAATTAATTATGTGCAAGTAATTAAATATTAATTGTAAGTTACATAAAAAAATTAAAATGAAACCCACACTTTGGCTCGAGCTAGTAATATGAGAGCTTGCGTTATCCATGCATGCACACACTTTTTTGTTGATCACTTGATCTCCTCAAGGTATATTCCTTTCGTTTCAATTTATATAACGTTATTTAATTGATAGATTAAGATATCAGATAGACGAGTTGGGTTGAATTTCAACCTGTCAAAATGATTGAGCTAATAAATAAATGATCGGATCGTTAATCCGTTCATAGATTATTTGGACTGAAATGGATTGAATCGAATCAGAATGAGCTGAGTTAATAAATGAGCTGATCGTATTTACGTGCTCAAAGGTTACTTGAACCTGATGTGCAAGTTAAAATAAGCTAAATAACAGGTCGCAGTCGTTCAACTTTTACTAAATTTTAATTAATAAATTTTCTTTTAATTTATTAAGTACCTGATAATTTTTTTTCTTTACTATGACTATATATTACGGCAACTTTTATATGGATTGATTCGGACAATTAGGTTGTTGTCTAAACTTTAACGAGTTGAAGGAATCATATTTTTTATGGATTAATTTTAGTACAAGTAACATAAATATCAACCCTTTTGGAAGTAATTATACTCTCTCCCACTTTTTTAATTGCTTTAATTATACTTTCTCCCTTTTTTTTAATTACTTTACTCTCTCTCTCTATTAATATACATGACATAACCGACATATACATAGCATTCTGTGTATATGTTGAAATTTTTGTAATATATTTAGGGAGTTGAGATTTTTTATAATATTGAAAATATAAGTTGTGTATTTGTGTATAATTTTACATAGTTGACTTAGGGACTAAATTGTGCTAGATTCTATTCACATATTATTTCAATTCATTTAATTTTCTAAGAAGTTTCTTGGAATCAAAATTATTTGTTTAAAATTTTAGTTTTGAAAGCTAGGTATTTATTCCAATTCTTATTTACATTTTACTCCATAGTTGTTGGATAACTACTAAAACAAGATCCACGTCATAGAAAGAATTCCTTTGTTTTAGTATTTTATTTAATTTATTTATTATGATTTGTTATTACTATTATTCTTTTATCTATTTATTTTAAAATATAACTTCTTCATTATTGTATTTTAGTTCATGTCTGATTTTGTATGTTTTACTTGAGTCAAGGTCGTCTATCGAAAACGGACTTTCTATCTTCAGAAAATACGAATAAGATTATATACACACTACCTTCCTCACTTATCGAGTTATATTGGATGTTGTATTATACTCGTTATTCTTCTTTAACCTTACTTGTGAGATTACGTTTTTTTATGTTATTATATAAGTAAAAAATAAATTATAAATGTATGTACATTACCCAAGTCTGAGCAAGATTCCATTTTTATTTATGTGCATCCAATATCAAATGTAATTAAGTAATTAACCTACACCAAACTCACCAAATTGCATCAAGCATTGTGTTTAATTTAACTAAAAAAAAATTCAGCCATGATTAACTAGATAAATTAACATTTTTAGAACCTCAAATATTGATAAATTATAATGTTGATCCTTGTCGTATTTAATAGACTACATATATAATTATTAAATACATCTGGGTTATTCTGTAATTAGTTATTCTTCAGTTCTCTATATATACAGCTGTAACCCCTTCAATATTAATGAGATCAATTATTATTAAATCTGTATCATGGTATCAAAGCTAGGGTTTCTTCTTCCGCCCAAACCCTAATCTCTCCTCTTTTCCGACGTGTGTGCGCCGCCGCCACCGTCTACACCACGCCGCACGGCCTCCCTCCTCCGCCGTAGGTCGGCGCCATGGACAAGGTTATTGATCCTCTGTCAAAATTACCGTCTGGAGTAAAATTACTGCTCAGGAATCTCCACAATCTCATCCCCGAAAAATTATCTGACAACAACTACCCGGCCTGGGCACTTAACGTCCGCACCGCCCTCGCAGCCAACTTGCTGCTCGGATGGATTGACGGTGCGGAGAAGCCGCAGCCCGAGACAGCCGAGAAGGACGGCGTCAAGCTCCCAAATCCCGACTACCTTCCGTGGATGATCGTAGACACTCAGATCCGAGCCTGTCTTCTCGCAGTTATTAGCCCCTCTGTGCACAAACACGCCCGGGGTTTTCTCACATCGGCTTCACTTTGGGACGCACTAGCCACAAGGTACAACTCTGTGTCCACGGCTCATATTTTTCAGTTGCGTGACAAATTGCATACTCTTCGGAAGGGAACGAAGACGATGACTCAATACCTTGATGATGTGGCCTCTATTCTGTCTGACCTAGATGCTGTGAACGAGATTATTCCTGAACGAGACGTGGTGAATGCCGTGATACGTGGTCTTCCGGCTGGCTATTCCTCTCTCAAACAGCATATTCGCCTCTCGCCTGTCGAAATCACTCTGAATCAACTGTCTGGATGGCTTAATGCAGAAGAATTGAATCTAGACATGGAACACAAATTACTGCTCGGAGAAGCCAGTTCCACCCCTGGCATCACGGCTCTTTACTCGGCTGGCAGCGGAGGCTCGGCCAGGGGTCGCGGTGACGATCGCCGTAACCAAGGGCGAGGCAGCGGCGGCGGTGACCGTCGAAACACCGGGCAGCAAGGCAGAGGCGGGCCTCCACCGAGGGACGGCTTCCAGTCAGGCCGCGGACAGGGACGAGGAAACCAGCGGATGCCCACACGAGATCTTCCGACGTGCCAAATTTGTGCTAAACGGGGCCATTCTGCGGCTAATTGCTGGTATCGTTATGATGACTCGCAGAATGTAAATAGCCAGTCCGGAGGATCAAGGGCGATGCATGCGTCCACAAACGCTCAATCTGGCGATTGGTATCTAGACACAGGTGCTAACACCCATGTGACGTCGGATTATTCACAACTTCAAGCTCCTCATCCGTATCATGGCTCAGAAACTATTACAGTAGGCAATGGTCAATCCCTTCCCATCACAAACACCGGCTCTGGGTATGTCTATACCCCAAATGGTAAATTTCATCTCTCAACCCTTCACCACGTCCCTTCCCTCACATCCAATCTTTTATCTGTTTATCGCTTTACTAAAGAAAATAACTGCACCCTCATTTTTAATGACACCAATTTCCAGATAGTGGACAATACCACGAACCGGGTGCGGTACACGGGCCGCTGTGAGCATGGGCTATACACTCTTCCATCCAGGTCTCCGTCTGTTGTGAGTCAAGCCATTCTCTCGTCAACCTGGCATCGCCGGCTTGGGCACCCATCATCCGCCATCACCAAATCCATTTTATCTTCCTTAGGTTTTAATTTTTCAGAAAAATTACATTGCGAGTCCTGTTCAGTGTCTAAATCTTGTCGTTTACCTTTTTCACTGTCTGAACACAAGGCCACTGCGCCATTTCAATTAATTCATTCTGATGTTTGGGGTCCAACCTCAGTTCCTTCTGTTCAAGGTTTTCGTTATTATATCTGTTTTGTTGATGATTACAGTAAATTCACTTGGCTTTATCCTCTGAAATTTAAATCCGAAGCTTATACTATTTTTGTAAACTTTGACCGAATGGTTCAAAATCAATTTAATGCCAAAATCAAAATTTTTCGAAGTGACAATGGCAAAGAATTTGTCAACAATGCATTTGGTGTTTTTCTTCAAAATCTAGGGGCTCTTCATCACACTTCATGTCCATATACCCCTGAACAAAATGGCGTTGCTGAGCGCAAACACCGTCACCTAATAGAAACAGTTGTTGCGCTCCTCCATGATTCCACCTTACCTGTTTCCTTTTGGGTTGATGCCCTTGCTACTGCCAACTACCTCATAAATCGCATGCCCACTCACACTCTCTCCAACTCCACTCCATATGCCCGTCTCTACAATCATCCACCCGACTATATCCATCTCCGCCCGTTTGGGTGTCTAGTTTATCCCTGGTTGCGTCCGCACACTCAACATAAACTTCAACCTCGGTCCACCCCTTGTGTCTTTCTAGGCTATCATCCCACTATCAAAGGTTACAAATGTTTCGATCCTGTATCTCAGAAAACATATGTTTCCCGTCATGTTCGTTTTGTGGAGGAACAATTTCCTTACACAAGTCTTTCCTCTACTCCATACTCCCCCAATCCACTTGGCGTTGTGCCATTATTCCCGTCCTTTTCTCACGCTCATGCTCCGGCTCACTCGGCACCTAACCCGGTACCCCACTACACCACTACCCACCCGAAACCCCAAACCTCCCACCCGAACACCCAGCCGACTGACACACAACCCACCACTTCCCTACATCATACTCCTAACACACATACAGCCACCCCATCCACCGCTGCACATCCCATCTCCCACGGCAGCCCCACCCAACCCCCGCCCACACATCATACAACTCCACCACCCCTTCCTAATCACCCTCCACTCAACACTCATCCTATGACAACCCGAGCCAAGGCCGGTACCTTCAAACCCAAAGCCTACCACACTCAAATACCCTTTGATGCACATCCCACAACTGAGCCTACTACCTACAACCAAGCCTCCAAAAATAGTTTCTGGTGCCAAGCTATGGATGAGGAATTTCAGGCTCTGAATGAACAACGTACATGGGATTTGGTACCTCTGCCTAGTAACCGAAAGTCTATTGGGTGCAAATGGGTGTTTCGCATCAAACGAAATTCAGATGGATCTCTTTCTCGCTATAAAGCACGTCTGGTTGAAAAAGGGTATCATCAGGAGTATGGTGTGGATTATAAGGAGACCTTCAGCCCTGTTGTTAAGCAACAGACTATTCGTCTGGTCTTGTCTCTTGCTCTTCACTATGATTGGCCGCTTCATCAGCTAGACGTCAGCAATGCCTTTCTTCATGGTCATCTTGAGGAAGAAATCTATATGGTTCAGCCACCGGGATATGTTAATCCCAACCGTCCTCACTATGTTTGCAAGCTTCGCAAATCACTGTATGGCCTGAAACAGGCCCCTCGTGCCTGGTACACACGTCTCTCTACTTTTCTGCAGGGTCTTGGTTTTCGCACCTACCATCATGACAACAGCCTCTTCACCCTTCACTGTTCTCGAGGGACAGTCATCATTCTTATCTATGTGGATGATATTGTTATTACAGGCAGCTCGTCGTCACTCATCACTGAAATTACTGAAGCTATGCATCGTGACTTCAAACTTAAGGACCTCGGTCCTCTGGAGTTCTTTCTTGGCCTCGAACTCATCCGCAAATCGGGAACCATATTGATGCATCAGACAAAATATACCCTTGAACTTCTAAATCGGGCTGGAATGACAGACTGCAAACCCGCGGTCACTCCCATGGCAGTCCGCCAATCCCCAGGGCCGAATACTCCCTTTGCCGATCCTACACTATATCGGAGCCTCGTCGGTGGACTTCATTATCTTGCTGTTACTCGTCCGGACATCCAATATGCAGTCAATCGAGTCTCCCAATCAATGCATGCTCCCACAGAACAACACTTTCAGGCCTTGAAACGCATTCTGCGCTATCTTCAAGGTACTCTTCACTGTGGAATTTTATTTCAAAAGGGCTCGTTTGATATATCTGTTTTTTCTGATTCGGATTGGGCTAACGACAAAGATGATCGAAAGTCCACTACTGGATATATTGTTATGATGGGACCGAATCTGATTTCCTGGTGCACCAAGAAGCAAACGCGAGTGTCCCGTTCCTCCACAGAAGCAGAATATCGTGCCATGGCTGCGGGTGTTGCTGAAGCCATGTGGTTACGATACCTTACGGATGCACTTGGCATTCCCCCGACGAAACCACAGATTTATTGTGACAATCAGTCCACTATTTGTGTTACCAAAAATCCAGTCCTTCATGATCGTATGAAGCATGTTGGGTCTGACTGTCACTTTGTTCGCGATGAGGTACTTGCAGGAGCGATGGCCACGCACTATGTCCCATCTACTGACCAGCTTGCTGATATTCTCACCAAGCCTCTTCTGTTACAGCCTTTTCAGTCTCTCTGCTCCAAGCTGCCCCTCGTTACCGCTGATCAGCTTGCGGGGGGATAATAGACTACATATATAATTATTAAATACATCTGGGTTATTCTGTAATTAGTTATTCTTCAGTTCTCTATATATACAGCTGTAACCCCTTCAATATTAATGAGATCAATTATTATTAAATCTGTATCAGTATTGTTTCAAGTATATTTAACTTTCAATTGTCTCTCTACTACTATGTAGGAGTAAGGTTTACGTATACATATATCACCCTTCATATCGCAGGTTGTATTTGTAAAATTATACTGTGTATGGTGTTGTATATTTAACCTTTAATTAATAAATACGCGACTGTAACCTCTCTGACTATAAATTATCTGTTTTAATTCTTTCAACTAACGATTTGTTAAATCGAGTTGAAACTCCAAATTTCAATGTAATATAGTTCTACAAAAAACTAGTCTACATATCAAACATTCACTTTATACAGGGACCAAAATACACATTTTACTTATTTGACGGTTAGATATACTTAACCAGATATTACAAGGACTAACATTCAAATTTACTAATAATTGAGGGATCAAAAGCTATGAATACTAAATGGTCCTTTGAAGAACCACTTAGCTATGATGATCTTCATACAATAATAACTACGCCTCAGTCTCAAACTTTGGGTATTGATAATAATGTTGATCATTTTCCATCATCTCATGATCAACAAAAATGTTTGAAAGAAAATGAATTTGATGTTGAGGTAGGGGTAGAAAGGTCATTAACGGAGAAGAAACTAAATCATAATGCAAGTGAACTTAATAGAAGAAAGAAAATGAATTTTCTTTATTCAACTCTTCTTTCTTTGCTTCCTCCTCAAGCTAAGCATCATCAAAAGGTACAACTCTAAGAACTTATTGTCATAAAATACAAATTAAAGTTTAATTTGTTGTTTTCGAATAGATTGATTTCGTATTATTTTGTGGTAGTCTTGTATTTCTGTTACTATTGTTGTTTCGCATTATCTATATTAATACGTGTTATTTAGACTGTTTTTGTCTTGTGCCGGGTTCTATTGGAAACACTCTCTCTACCTGCACGAGGTAGTAATGGTAAGGTTTATGTATACTTTACCTTCCGCAAACCCTACTAATGGAATCTCATTGAATATGTTGTTGTTGTTTACAACTACCTGATATTATATATATATATATATGCAAGAATTTACTAGCTTGAGTAATTGTGATTTGTGTTGAATAAGGTTCATTTAACGAAAAAAACTTATCGTTTGATTGGAAAACAAGTTATCCGGGGATTAGTAATCCCACCCTCAAAGAGGGATAAGAAAGACACTGCAATCCTGGGATTAGTTATTCCATATGTACCTTTTGTCCCAATCAAACATGGGATATATAAGTTCCTCTTCTAAATTAATCCCGAGATTATATATCTTTATCCCTTCTACCAAACGACCCCTTGTCAATACATGTCTTAGTTTCAAGTTTAGATAAGGCCTAGGTACACTCTATCCTCTTTAGCTTCGATTTGTGAAATTACACCGAATATGTTATTGTACATACCTTAGTTGCAAGGTCAGATAAGGTCAGAGTACAATCTATCCTCTTCAGCCTCAATTGTGAAATTACACTGATCGAATATGTTATTATTGTGATACATGCCTTAGTTGCAAGGTTAGATAAGGCCTAGGTACACCCTATCCTCTTCAGCCTCGATTTATGAAATTACACTGAATATGTTATTGTTATTGTACATATCTTAGTTGCAAGATCAGATAAGGTCTGGATACACTCTATCATCTTCCGCCTTAATTGTGAAATTACACTGAATATGTTATTATTATTGTTGTGATACATGCCTTAGTTGCAGGGTTAGATAAGGCCGCCTAGGTACACCCTATCCTCTTCAGCCTCGATTGTAAAATTAAAAATTCTAGATCCACCGCGGCTTATGCAAATCTTTCTTGTCCATATATAAAGTGTTTAACCTATTTATTTTTTTTAATTACAGAAAAAGCTAAGCTTCCCAGCAACAGTATCATATGTTCAAGAATACATACCAGAATTGAAGAAAGAAATAGAGGTGTTAAGCAAAACAAAGGATTTGCTTATATCAACCATATCAAAGAAATCAAATTCATCACTCCAAATTGATCATAATTATGAGAGAAAATTAATTATGAATGGAACTTCAACTTCAACAACATCAATTTCAGCAAGTCCACTTTGTAATGGACAAATTTTGGTACAAATTTCAACAACTCAAGAAAATGATTTTCCAATTTCAAAAGTATTGGAAAGTTTAGAGGAAGATGGGCTAATTTTGCTAAATGCATCATCCTTTAAATCTTTTGGAGACAAGATTTTTCATACCTTGCATTTTCAGGTACATATGTATATGTTGTATATGGCTACAATAATGTTAAATATGATGTTGATTCGACTCTTCAAAAATATTAACGGATCCTCAAAAAATGTGCTAATACTTTTAGTTTAGAGGATTTGACATGAGTACAACTTACTCTTGGTAGAGGTAGGCCGAAGAAATACTGGAGAGAGGTGATTAGATATAACATGTAGTAATTACAGCTTACTGAGGACATGACCCTAGATAGGAAGGTATGAAGAACGTGAATTAGGGTAGAAGGTTAATGCGTGTGGGTGAGTAGTAGCCACTAGCCAGTAGATAGGTGTGCTTTGGATAGCCTTGCTAGTAGTCGTAGGACTTTGCACCTAGGGTGGAGTCTCTAGTTAGGAGGGTTGGGGGAGGTGGGTGCTTGTGGTTGGTTAGTGTATAAGTACTGCTTTGTGAGTATTTTATTTCTGTTATTTCATCTTATCTCATTTTTTAATATGATTTTATTTATTGTTTTTTTGTCTTAAGCTGGAGGGTTATCGGAAACATCATCTCTACTTCTTCGGAGGTGGTGGTATGGACTGTGTACATTTTACCTTCCCCAGACCTTGCTAGGTGGGAATACACTGAAGATATTATTATTGTTATTGTCATTAACATGAGTACGATAATATTTTTAGAGAGTCTGAGCAACATAGGTTAAGTTGACTTTATTATATTATTAGTATGCTTAGTCAATGGCTTACATAAATATGTGTCACATAGAAACAAGCTTTTCATGCAAATTAAACATATTTCGATATCTATATATAATGTAAAGATATAGTGACTTCTTGTTAAAAAAAAATAGTTAAGTCATTTTTGTGCAATAAAATAAAAGTTAATTAATTTCAGTTTAGCTGCGAAGGTTAATTTAATTGACTCTCAAAAGGGAAAAAACGACACTTTGTTGTATTACTAGCTAATGTAATTAATTTACCAATGTTGAGTGGTTTATACAGTTAAATAAAATTAAGATTTGTATTTCATAAAACAAACAATGTAATTTCATTAACGCTTAATTTTTATCATTAAAATAAAGTGTGTAAGTATAAAACGGATTATATAAACTGAAACAATCTTATACATAAACAATCCTATCCATAATCTTTTGTATTATTTAGGAACGTTGAATTTAATGATTTTCACATACACATAACAACAGTAATTCAATAAAGAATTACTTACCTGGAGAAGTTTTAACGGAAGCAAAAGCGTAATAGCAGAAGCACTGAATTGTTTCTCTCTCTTTACCTTACTTTCAGAATAATTGTGATGGAGCTTATTCTTCTTTTGGCAGAGAGAGGACCCCTTTTATAATGGGAATAGTCAGTTATGTTTTCACGTTCCATCAACGTGATTGGTGGATACAATCATTATCCTAATAGGAGTCAGTAATTGTGGATATAATCCTACTAGGAGTCAGTAATTATCCTACTAGGTAACTTTCCATAGAGATTAAGGATTTAACTTATTCAATTATCATTAAACCAATAAATTAATTAATTATGTGGGCCATAGAAATTTACATTCTCCCACTTGGCACACACAATGTTAATTTAATGGTTTAATAGGTACATCAATCATGTGCACTATTAACGTTAAATCCAACATCATTTGTCATCGTTAAATAAATCAACTAAAATGAGTCATGGCGGTTGTACGTCCCTTTACTTGACTTAGTTCCTTCCATGTACTACAATATTAGTCTATTACCTAACATAACCTTTCAAATACATAATGGGTCCAACGATAATACTTAGAATACTTTATCTAAGTCAGAATTTGTCATCATTATTCACAATATTATGTATACAAGAGAAAACATATAATTTGAGCTCAAAGTGTCAATTACATAAAGACTTTACATAAAATCATTCATTGCTATCAATAAGACCCATCCTTTCAACATGTTCAATAAATGTTTTGGGCGGTAATCTTTTCGTCAAAGGATCAACAATCATAAGCTTAGAGCTAATATGTCCAATTGACACTTTATGTTTCTGGACTTCTTCTTTAACCGAAAAGTTTTTCAATTCCATATGCTTAGCACCTTTTGAATAGTTATCGTTTTTAGAGAAGAAAACTGTGGCGGTATTATCACAATAAATTTTCAGCGGCCTGACTATATTGTCGACAAGTCCAAGTCCTGAAATAAAATTCTGCAGCCAATTAGCCTGGACTGTGGCCTCAAAGCATGCCACAATCTCGTCTTCCATAGTGGATGCAGCTATAACAGACTGCTTCGCACTCTTCCATGTTATTGCTCCTCCACCTAACAGAAATAAATATCCAAATGTGGATTTTCTTGTATCCACACAACCAGCATAATCTGAATCTGAATATCCAACCACATCTAGATGATCAGATCTTCTATAAGTGAGCATATGATCGTTCGTTCCTTGCAAGTATCGTAATACTTTCTTTGCAGCCTTCCAGTGATTCATTCCAGGATTACTTTAATATCGGCCCAACATCCCAACAGCAAAACTGATGTCTGGCCTTGTACATGTTTGGGCATACATAAAACTCCCAACTATTGATGCATAAGGAATATCTTTCATTTGCTTTCGTTCCAAGTCATTCTTTGGACATTGATTGAGACTAAACTTATATCCTTTCTGAATTGAAATGGGACTTGATGAGCATTTTTTCATTCTAAATCTCTCTAATACTTTATTAATATAGGTTTTCTGAGACAATCCCAACAGTCCTTGTGATCTATCTCGAAATATTTCTATTCCAATCACATAGGATGCCTCACCCATATCTTTCATTTCAAAGTTATTAGAGAGATATTTCTTGGCATCATGCAACAAACCAAGATCATTAGTAGCCAGCAAGATGTCATCAAGATACAAGACTAACATAATAAACTTACTCCCACTGACCTTCAGATATATACACCGATCAACAATGTTTTCTTTAAATCCAAAGGTGACAATCGTTTCATTAAACTTAAGATACCATTGTCGGGAAGCTTGTTTAAGTCTGTATATTGACTTCTTAAGTTTACACACCATGTGTTCCTTTTCTTTAATAGAAAACCCCTCAGGTTGATTCATATAAACTTCTTCCTCCAAATTTTCATTTAGAAAAGCCGTTTTCACATCCATTTGATGTAGCTCTAAGTCATAATGAGCTACCAAAGCCATTATAATTCTGAGTGAATCTTTTCTAGAGACAGGTGAAAACATCTCTTTATAGTCAATGTCATCCTTTTGAGTGAAACCTTTGGCAACGAGTCTAGCCTTGTGATGTTCGATGTTGCCAGTTGAGTCGTGTTTGGTCTTAAAGACCCATTTACACTCAACTCTTTTGCAACCTTCGGGTAATTCAATAAGGTCCCAAACTTCATTTTGCTCCATAGATTTTAACTCATCTTTCATAGTATTTATCCATTTATCAGAATTATTGCTATTAATGGCTTGTGAAAATGAAACTGGATCATCATCAATTCCCAAGTCAGTTTCTGACTCACGTAGATATACCAAATAATCATCAGAAATAGCAGATCTTCTTTGTCTTTTAGATCTTCTTGATGCTACTTCTTGTGGTTCATCTACTACAGGTTCATCAATTATGGCTTCATTAGTAGGAATATTTATTTGTTGTTCTTGTTGATTACTTTGTTGTACAACATCTTCAGGAACAACAAATTTAAAAGAAGTACAGGGTAGAGGAATTCGTACTCTAACTTCTTTAATTTCCACATTACGTGGTTCTTCACTCCCACTAACTTCGTCATTCTCAATGAATCTAGCATTTCCAGTTTCAACTATTCTCGTACTATGATTAGGACAGTAAAATCTATACCCCTTTGATTTTTCTGAATAACCAATGAAGAAACCACTGATTGTTCTTGAATCCAGTTTCTTTTCTTGTGGATTATAAACTCTAACTTCTGCTGGGCAACCCCAAACATGCAAGTGCCTCAAACTAGGTTTCCTACCAGTCCACAGTTCAAAAGGTGTCTTTGGGACTGCTTTACTAGAAACCCTATTTAGCAAGGAAACGACAGTCCTTAAAGCATACATCCATAACGAAAGAGGTAAAGATGAATTACTTAACATATTCCTAACCATATCCATTAATGTACGCTTACGCCTTTCTGTCACACCATTTTATTGTGGTGTGCCAGGCATTGTGTATTGAGCACATATGCCACGCTTTTCGAGGAATTTAGCAAATGGACCTAGGTGTTGTCCACTTTCATCATATCTTCCATGATATTCACCACCTCTATCAGACCTGATTATTTTCACCTTTCTATCTAGTTGTCTTTCAACCTCAGTAATAAATACCTTTAAGGTATTAATCGCTTGAGATTTTTCATGCAACAAATAGATATATCCATAACGTGAAAAGTCATCAATAAAAGTGATAAAATATTTTTCTTTATTGAAAGATGTGATATCAAAAGGACCACATATATCAGTGTGTATAATTTCAAGAAACTGTGTGCTTCTTGTGGCTCCTTTCTTTGTGTGTTTTGTTTGTTTTCCTTTAATACAATCTACACAAATATTAAGATTAGTAAAATCTAAATCTGAAAGAATTTCATTCTTAACTAATCTTTCCAGCCTTTCTTTAGATATGTGACCTAAACATTTATGCCACAAGTAAGAAGATTGTTCATTCACCAAACTTCGTTTGGTACTAACATTATGATGCAGAGTTAAGAGTGTTTCGGCAAAAAGATTATCAAGATTCAGTTTGTATAAATTATCACAAAGAGTACCAGTACCAATGAGATAATTATTCTTAAACAAACTAAAACATCCATTACCAAAATTAAAGGAATATCCAGTCTTATCCAACTTAGACAATGAAACTAAATTTCTCGAAAGAGAAGGAACATAAAAAGTTTCAACTAAATCTAAGTGACGTCCAGTATCGAGAATAAGACGATAAGTCCCGACACCTTCAACTGGAGCCTTCACTCTATTCCCCATGTAAACAAATCTTTCATTCTTGTTTATGGTTTGGATTGTAAGGAATCCCTGCATAGTATTAGAAACATGAACAGTACAACCAAAGTCAATCCACCAAGTATTATAAGGAACTTCAATTAAATTTGATTCAAGACATAAAAAAGCACAAGGTTTACCTTTCTTCTCAAATCATGCCTTACGTTTCAGGCAATCTTTCTGAAAGTGTCCAGATTTTCCACAGAAATGACACTTTCCATTCTTGTTCCCTTTCTTATGTACTTGAAATGAGGACTGATTGACATTAAGTTGCTTCTGTTGTCCCTTACCATGCTTCTTTCCTTTCTTTTCAGCTCCTTGATGATTTACATAATTAATGGAGTGAGTTCCTTGATTCTTAAGCCTTGTTTCCTCTTGAACTAGCATACCATGCAATTCATGCACGTTCCATTTATCTTTTATGGTGTTGTAGTTCATTTGGAAAGGACCATACTCAGACGGTAATGAGTTGATAATGAACTGCACAAGGAAATTCTGTTTCACTTCCATTCCTAATGACTTAAGTCTTGCTGCTATGTTTGTCATTTCAATGACATGCTCATGCATAGTACGTGAACCATCAAACTTCATGGTAGTCAAAGTACCAATTAGTGTCCCAGCAAGAGACTTATCAACAATTTGGGAAGACTCTTCCACAAGTTTCAGAAGTTCTTTCACACTTTCAGTTTTAAGAAAAGTAGTCTTAATGTTGCCCGCAATATTCATTCGCATGAACATTAGGCCTAATCTGTTAGACCGATTCCAGTGCTTATAATAGGACTTTTCTTCATCACTGTTAGCTTCAGTAATAGCAGTTGGCTTTTCAGAGTAAAGTGCAACATCAAGATCTAAAACTCCAAGATGGAATTTGATCTGTTCGCACCAATCTGAAAAGTTAAGTCCATTAAAAGTCGTAGCAGAGGCAGAGTACGAATGAAGGGAAAGTGCTGAAAATAGAATATGCTCATTTGTTAATGCTTTGAGTTATCAGATTAAATATATTATCAAATTCAGAAATAATTTACTTAAATGTATATTGATGTTCTCCTTTGGGCGAAACATCAAAATATTACTTTAAACATAATGATGCTTAAAATATATTTAACACAAAACGATAATATTTAATGCATCAATTAATAATATTTATCATCTTTGGATAAATAAATAAAACTAACGATACATCAAAATTATCTCTTTAATATTTATTGATCATACGAACAAACAATCAACCTTTGGGTGATTCACAAATGTCTTATGACCAAAAATTTAATTTACCCATAATTATTAGATCAATTATAAGCATCAAGATTAATGAGTAATTAATTTAAACTTTAACCTTTATTTTGAAATTAATTTCATAAAGATTCGACCACTTCGGTGATTAACGATTCTTACATATATGATTCCAAGTTAGATTAAGAAACAATAAATTTTATTATTGCATACTACAACGTTCTAACAACAAAGAGTTATTTCTTTAATATTTAAAATAACAAAGATTAAACTCATGTTATTTTAAATAGAATCAATTATAATAATATCAATATTTCAAATTTCGTTATTCAATAATTGTGAAATTTCTAACAAACATAATTAAAATTCACAAGAACTGGAGAAACATTAATTTTAATGGAAAATCACTTGTTCCGAAAACCAGGCTCTGACATGTAAGCATAAAATGGATTATATAAACTTAAACAATCTTATACATAAACAATCTTATCCATAATCCTTTGTATTATTCAGGAACGTTGAACTTAATGATTTTCACATACACATAATAACAGTAATTCAATAAAGAATTACTTACCTGAATTCTCCATGGTTTTAGCGGAAGCAAAAGAGTAATAGTAGAAGCACTGAATTGTTTCTCTCTCTTTACCTTACTTTCAGAATAATTGTGATGGAACTTATTCTTCTTTTGGCAGAGTGAGGACCCCTTTTATAATGAAAATAGTCAGTTATGTTTTCTCGTTCCATCAACGTGATTGGTGGATACAATCATTATCCTACTAGGAGTTAGTAATTGTGGATACAATCCTACTATGAGTCAGTAATTATCCTACTAGGTAACTTTCCATATAGATTAAGGATTTAACTTATTCAATTATTATTAAACCAATAAATAAATTAATTATGTGGGTCATAGAAATTTATAAAGTGTAATCATTCTTTTAATTAATTTTTTTTTTTTTTGAAATTTTCAGATGCAAGGGCCACAAGAAATGGACATTCAGATTCTGAAGACAAAGCTTTTAGTAATGTATGAAAAAAAGAAAATCAAAATCATATAATTTAGCTTAAATTTCAGTTCTACTAAATAATTTTCAACAGCTCGTTGATGCTAAATAAAACTTTTACATAAATAAAAATATTCCCAAGATATAATTAATCTTTTATATAAATAAAGATAAACTTATTGGAGTGGAAACAATTAGCTCAAGAAAATATAACTTTCTCGTATTCCATTTTAATCAATATGTCTAATTCAACTCATTTAAAATTTGGGTATAATTTTGATTCATAAAAGAAATTTTATTAAAATATCTTTTAAGAAAAAATATTTCATTTAATGTATTTATTATATATAGTCATAATAAACAAACAAAATACTAAATTTGGTTGTTAAATAAATTATAAAAAAAAACAAATAAAAAAATTAAAAAATTCCATATACAAAATAAGACCCATAATTATCAAACATAACGTATGTTTTTTAATTAGCAAAATAATACAAAATTCAAATCTCGCTCACAATTTTATATATACACGTTGTATAAATTATGCATCAAATATGTAAATAATTAAAAAAAATATTATGAGTTAGGTTTCTAAAAAAAATACATAATATTATTTTGTCCATAGGGCAGGTTTATACCATTAGACTTACGAGTAAAATCATCGTGTGTATATTGTGAATGATCTAATTAAGTACATATAAATTGCATAAAAAAAATCATAAAAAAAAAAACAAACTTTGGTAAAATTTTGAACGTTCAAACGATCGATCGCTTCGTCTATCTTGATCCAACTCATCTACATCCAAATAATTTTAAACAAATTAATAATTTACTTATTTATTAACTCAATTTATTAAGCTTGTTAGATTTATGTTCAATGATACGTTTGTCAAACATAATTTTTTTCAACTTAATAATTTTTCCAAAGACATGATCATTATTTTTTCTTTGTAGTACCTAATTTCATAGTCAAATTTTAACATCAGCCACACTAATAAGATCAACAAAAATCCAAAAAAATGTAAAAAAAGTTGACCTAGCTAGCTATATATAGATGATGATCAAAATCTACTTTTAAAACAAGTCAACATGTAAATAAGCGGGTTGCACAGTTACAATATCGAGTTCATCTGAATTTAGTATTTATAATTTGGAATATAATTTATGCATAAAAATCAACTAAAATTATATCCCCCGCTGTCTTATTTATATGATGCATCCAGTTTGTATTTCAAAAGTTAAATTTCTTAATTTTGACCGTGATGTGAAACAAGATAATAGAAGCAAGATAGGAATTAAAGATACAAAATAAATAAAGATAGACACAATTAGATTCAAACAATCAAAAGATGTAATGGTGAAACTAACCAAAACACCCCTTAATTTAAAAATAAAAACACCTAATCTATTAGAATCCTCAAGAAGATAGTACCCTTACTTACAAATCCTAGGACAATTGTTGAAAATCAACAAAGGGTTTCAAGCTCTCAAAGGAGGCACAATTCTTCAATATCCAAAAACTAGTGGCTCAACCCTAATAACTACCTATTTATACTAAGGGTTAAAAGAAGTAAGGAAAGACCAAATTGCCCTTCATTTAAATTACAAGCTAATTTAAATGATAGACACACTTAGGATATTAAATATCTTCAAGTCATTCATATTGGAGTCTTCCAAAGATTCCATCTTCATCCAAAAAGCTTGATATGCTTGAAGGTCCTTAGCTTGACTTCTTGTGAAGGGCCTTCTCGAAGTAGCGTCACTTTGATATACATCAGACCGTAAATTCAGAAGTAATATCCTTTTAAAATTAAATTTAGTACCAATTTGAAAACTATTAAGAAGTAGTATGAGTAAGAATTATGGAGCGAAAAAATTACTACTTTCTCTGTTTCATTTTAATTGACTTTTATATTAAAAGTAGATGTTTCAATTTACTTGTCTATTTTTGCGGAATATTTTATTACTTTTTTTTTCATAATATCAATAGTAATAGTTAAATAATTTAGTGTTTCGAGGCATCATTAATAAATTTAATTTAATAAAATACATCTCCTATTAATACTCCAATGAAACAAAGCATTTTCTTAAAAAACGTGTTAAGTCAACAAGGTCCACGTAAAATGAAAGGATGGAAATAGTACTTACTCATTCCTAAGTCTAATTATTGTCCTATATATTATTTTTCACAGTAATCTAGATTACGTATCTGGGTTGTTTTATCTTGAATCGGAGTGATTTATCGAAAATAACATTTCTATTTTAATTTTGAGGTACGTAACGGTATGGATAATGTATACTTATCCTCCACAAATTCCATTTGATGAAAATATATTGGGTATGTCGTTGCAGATGTACTCACATGATTTTGGGTCATTGTAACAATTGATAAGTATTAGGTAAGTTTAAAAATATGTCTCATTTCAACGAATCAAATGTCTGGTCTCAAATATTGTGAGGGAAAAAAAAGTACATTCTCAATTGAGGATACCAAAGGTCCTACGTTGTCTCTAAATTGATCTCCTCACTCTTCCATTTTTGTCATGGAGTTTGACTAGTGATAACACCATTCATGCTCCTAGCTTGTAGGGGTTAGTGGCGGAGCCAGATTTTCACTAAGAAGATTCGAAATATCAGTAGTCAACAGACGAACTAATTGAAGGAATGAAGTTCAACGTCTATTATATTTCATTGACGGAGTCAGAATTTTTTTTAAGGGAGTCCAGAAGTGAATATATAAGTGCAAAAGGGGGGGTTCAACGTCAACTATATATACATAAAAGATAATTTTAGCCATGTATTAATTGTATGATTTGTCGTAGAAGAGAGTTCGGATGACCCATAAGCTAAAGATGGCTCCGCCCCTGATTATATTATACATAAAAAGTGTAATTTTTCGTCAAATAGAATTTGAATGAATCCCCTAACCCCAACTAGCCCCGTCCCTTGTAGGGGCTCCGCCAAATAGGATTTGGATGAATCCTCTAGCCCCAACTGGACCCGTCCCTTGTAGGGGCTAATAAGCCATCGCTTTAATTACGACTTACGAGTTCAACATAATTTAGTAGCTTCGATTCAAACTTTATATTTGTGTTCAACATTTATTTGATACGTGTAAATAATCTTTCGAGAATTCAACAAGCAAGAAAGAAAATTACGATTCAAAATATATAAACTAAAAAAAATTGACTCCGACCCCTACTAGCTTATATGATGTTTCATACCAAATGCTTGTGATATTCTTTATCATTTCTAGCTAGGCATTTCCCACATTAATTAAGAACAAAATTATATCATAGGCAAATTAAAGCTAGCTTGTAGGCCAAATCTTGATGAATATATGTGAGTTAGGTTGGTTGGTGTGGGACTGTCTAAATTAATTTGTGCAATAATGTCTAAATTTATGCGTGATGACTTTCTTGTATGAGATTGTTTAAAGGTTGGTGTATTTTCGAGATCATGTAAAGAGATCATTCGTTTATAATAACTGACGTGTAACTGCAACCTCACACGTTTATGACTAGGCATATATGGAGAATTAATGAACAATATAACACGAAGTCCATCATCGGTAAATTAAAAAATAGATGAATCTGACTCTGATATAATTAAAATGAACTTTAAGCACAACAAAGCAGCATCAAAGTAAGATGCGAATTATCAAATGTCATACCGATGTGGGACTTCAAAAACAAAACCTATATGACGCGTATTGTTCTATTCGGCCTAACATTTTGACTTCAAGATTTGACCTTTTGGTTACGTCATTGTCAAGCACACAAGCTCGCTTACTACACGTACTGCGTTTTCTACCAAATTATTTTTCATCAAATCAGTTGATCGCTGGAAAACTGAATGGTAGAAAATATGTTCTCGCTGAAACACCGAGAAATTTCCTAATTTTTGTATAACTATATTTTCTTGTTTACTAATTCAATCAACATATTTGTAGGAATAACCATCGAATATTTTTCAATGGTAAATATTAATCCCTCTCAAAGTTTTAGATTAGTTACTTGGAAAAGTAAGTTCTTTTTTTTTTTTTTTTTTCCTTTCAACATATTAATATTGTCAGTATTTTCATAATGCTTATTCATAACGTTATTCAGACAGAAATTGTCTAAATTCATATGTATTAATACAAAGAATCTGTCATCGTTTATAATGTTCTAATTGTGTTTGTTCATTTAACTTTGTTGCTTGTAATTTATAAAGTGTTCCATATGATTAGTCTTTCCAAAGAATAACGTAACAACTTTTTTTTCTTTTTTACTTTTCATCAATTTGTGTACGTAAATGCAACATAAAACATATTCAATTAATCTACTAATGCTAGATATTTCAAAATTGAAATTCAATAATGTAGAAACATTAATTTCAAACCAAGAACAATGAATGGTAGAAATTTGTTAACGTAGCGAAAATCGTTGAACTCATCACTCAAATTATTGTACAAAGTCGACTTCGTCTCTCTAGAAAACAGAGTTCTGGTCATAAACTAAATGCTTTTTCTCGGACGAGAAGTAGCTGTTTCGCGGAAGAAATTAACTCTCCACTATTTTTCCTTTGATTTTTCTTTCGGCTTTTCATGGTACCAGAGTAGGAAAAAAATCTTGAATTTTGAATTTTTCGCTAACATGAGTGGAAAAAGTGATATACAAGAAAAACATATCGTTTGTTGCAATTATAAACACTTGAGGTAAGGCTTTAAATATTTTTACGTTTGTTTCTGTTATAGTATACATGAATAATCGATTCTAATGCTACAAACATAGCGTTTGCTGCAACTACAAACACTCTTGGTAAGGCATTAAATATTTTTACGTTTGACTCTGATATAATATACATGAATAGTTGATTCTGATGCTACAAGCATAACGTTTGTTGCAACTACAAACACTCTTGGTAAGGCTTTAACTATTTTCACGTTTGTTTCTGATATAATATACATGAATAATTGATTCTGATGCTACAAACATAATGTTTGTTGCAACTACAAACACTCTTGGTAAGGTTTTAAATATTTTCACGTTTGTTTCTGATATAGTATATATACATGAATAATCGATTCAGACGCTACAAATCATATGTGATTCTAGACACATTATGTGTACTTCAATTTTTCTCCAATTTATTCAAACTAAACAAGTAGAGAACTAATTAAATACAAGTATGATTATCATATCAACCTAAACTAGTGGAAATTATTATTTTGACATTAATTTTATTGGTTTATCATTTCACTATGTCCTTTACTAGTAAGAGGGTAATTATTTTTTCAACAAAATAAATTTAATTAATTAAAAGGCCGTGGTACGTACCACCAATAAAGGGCCAATGGTAAATTAATTAGCTTTTAATATTGAAGGTACTAATAAGAATTAGATGACCAGATACATAGGTTCTAGGTTTTAGTCATTAATCATTATCAAGCTTAATTGTCTTTGTTTTGAAATTATCAATTGTTACCATCAACATTCTAAATTATATTTGTTCAATATAGTAAAAATAATTGTCTAATTTTATTTGTCTAATTTGAAAAATAAGAGAGAGTTTATCACTTTGTGTCTATTTTATCTTATTATTAACTGTATAGTCATTGCCAAATGTATTTCCTAAAGTATTGAATTTATTGTGTTCAGTTCAAAGGGTGATATAATAAAATTATTTTTTTATTTATTCTTTCTTAAGATATGTATCAAGTCAAACATGAATAAGTAAAGATAGATGGACGGATGGTGTATTAATTGTTGGCTAATTAATGGATTAAGGAAATGTACCTACTTAAGTGAATTCACGAGTTGATTTCTCGTATGATCACTCAACTAATAATGAAAGACAATTTTCTGAGATAATAAGTACTGTATTAGTTAAGTGCTCATATGAAAAATCGACCCGATTTACGACAGAGGGAAGATATATGCCACGATCTCATAACGGAGTTAACTAGGGTACTTTTTTTTTTTAGGTTAGCACGCGACACTTTGTTCTACTCCTTTCATTTATACTTTAAACGCGATTGTTATAATATATACTTCCTCGACCATTTTAAGACAGATCGATCTTAAGAAGCAGTAAGTTCGAAAAAAATGACATATCGAGAAAGATGAAATTATCGTGTAGAAGAATCATTAACACTTGTCTGATAATCAAACATGTTGGCAAGGACTTTTTGAGTTACTTAGCACATCTGACATAATTTTAATTTAAAACTACAAAAAAAAGATTTTTTTTTATTATTTAAACTCTGTATCAAATTAAGATAAATCAAATAATTTTTTAAAATTGAGGGAATACTGTCCTTTTGTGCTCCGAACGGAACTGAATTTAAAATTTAAATGCATGAATGTATCACGTAATTAATTAGCAATGACTTTTTAACTACAATGTATTGTGAAACTTAAACATAATGAAAAAGATCAAATTGACTTTTTATTTATTGTTATCATTTTCAACCATTTTTTCATGCACTTAATTTCACACTATCAATATAGTAATAACGTCTCAAATAATTTTTTTCTACTTATAGAAAAGATTATCTACCATTAATTCAAGAATACCTATGATACAAATAATCTATCCATTTTATATCAATGCAAAAGATAATATCTTCTGATCTAAGAAGTTCTCGAACATTCTAATTACAATTTGGTAATATATAATTTTTTGACTTTTGAAAGAAACTTTAATTAATTAAACTGATTTTCTCATTTTTTGTTTATCGAGCAAGAGAAAGATAATTACAACATTGAATAAGTTAGTTTTTCAATAACTTTTAATTTTATTCTTTTAGGTTTCCACCCATTGTCTGGTATTCGCATTGAAGCTCGGCTAAATTCAAATTCGTGCCGAAAAGTCCAAATTGGAAGGTAAGAAATGCCCTAACAAGGCGACTCGAACATGAAATTTCTGATTAAGAATAAATAAATACTTACTACTCCACCACAATAATCCTTATCGACATAACTTTTAATTTTGATGCACATTCAATTTTTGGAATATTGGAATATTGTATTGCATGTAGAGAACAATTAGGGTTGCTCTATAAATTTTGGCACGTCTAATAGAAGAACTTCTACCTCTCATGTCAACTTTTCCAACATATAAAATCATTAATCAAGAAAAAAATTGTCATGAAATATAAGAAAAAATATTTTAAAAATTTATACTTTAGGGGTTGTTCGATTAGAAACAAGTTCTTTTGAAATTAGCTATCGCAACAATTAGTTATGTTACGCTCAAAATGAAATAAAAATAAGAAAAAATAACATAAACATACACTTTAATTTATCATATTTACACAAATCTCCATCCTTAAAAAATAATTACAAAAAATTCAATCAATTATGTATCTTCGTTGAATGTATCGGGAGTTAATTATGTATCTCAACAAATCCTACATTGAAAAAAAATATATCAAAAGTTAATTATTATGTATCTTTACAAGAAAAAAATATCTTCATTGAATATATTACGTGTCTCATCATATCAAAAATTGAAAAAAAAAAAAAGTAAGGGGAGCTAATTATGTATTTTTACAAAGAAAAAAAAAATATTGTTGTTGAATGTATCAGGAACTAAGTATTTATCCCGACAAATTCAAAATTAAATTTTTCAATAATTATGCAGAATATCAAAATTTTCTGTAATTAAGCTTTGAACTAGCAAAATTTATACTATTATTTATCTTAAAAATAACATTATAATCTCAAAAAATTTATTCTCAAAATTAATTATTCCTTATGTCTAATATCAAACGAGCCCTTAAAAGTTCAAACTTTTGAATCCAACACAAACTTGTCTTGACAATTTTCGAAAAACAAATTCAAACAAACAGCAGTAACATTCATGAAGGTCTTGTATGAATTTACTAATATACCCTTTATGTACGATGAATCCAACCCAAAACTTTGACATTACTATTTGTGGTTGTTCAGGTGACGTGTCGGTTTGATGCTGACTCTTAATGTTCCATCTTGTTTTTTTCGCGTTAAATTCATCTGAATTCAATACTTTTCATATATTAATTTTAAAATTATAATAAATAAAAAATAATTTAGTGCATTAAAATTCACGTTATATACAAAATCTCGAGAAGAACGAGACTCACAATTTTAATGATAGAAGAATTTAATCCTTAGAAAAACTTAAAAAACTTCGTCCGTCTCTCAATTTATGTAGCACTTTTCAAACTTTATAATTTAAATCAATGTTTCTTTGGTAATATATACTCCCTCCATTCTAAATTATTCGTCCCAAATTGAAATAACATATTGATTAAGAAAAATAATTAATAACATGATTAATTTACCATCATACCCCTATTAAATAATGTTTACATTTTAATTTGAAGAAAAAATAATTAACGCAAAGGGTAAAAAAATGAAAAAAAAAATTGTCTCTTCTTGATTAATTAAAAAAGATAAGTAAAATGGAAAAATCAAATTAGAAAATTTGGGACGAATAATTTAGGACGGAGAAAGTATCAAGTATTTTGAATTGATAATTATTATGATATATAATATTTTTTATAATTTTATTTAAAAATATTTTAAAATACGATTGATTTTATATATTATCAAATAATACTTTGATTCTCGACATTTAAATTTTATCACATAAATTGAAATTGTGAAAAATATTTTAATAATAATAACGTATTCAGTATAATTTTAAAAAAATAAAATTTTAAGAAGGATAAAATATACGTGCAGTTCACACCATTACTTTAGCTAGAGTAGAAAGACTGTTCGCAAAAATATTAAATTTATAAAATTTAAATTCTGAATCGACTTTTCTGACTCCCTCTCCCCCTACCAACTAGACCCTACACCTCCAGAAATCTTCCTCCATATTCTCTTCACTTTTTCCCCTTTCCTCTTCCCCATTTATACCTCATTCATCCCCCTATTTCCCAAACACACAAACACACACAATATATATCCCTATCACACTTTCTCATATAAAAAGGAACATTTTGTTTTGTTAATTACATTACATTATTATAATTATACTACTATCTGTCAAATGAATGAAGATGATGATGTGTAGAATTGATCCATTTGATGATAAATCAATTTCTACAAATTCAATGTTCAAGAATTTTAGCTCATCTAAGGTTATTTTGGTCATGGTGCTTTTTACAATTTCACTTTTGGTGTTGCCATTGATTCTGCCTCCATTGCCACCACCACCATTAATGTTGTTGTTTGTACCGGTTTTGCTTATGATTTTGCTTGTGTTCTTGGCTTTTACTCCTCAGTTTCCAAACAATGTGACTGTTACTTCCTTGTAAAAGTTTATAGTATGTACTGTGCATGCAACTAGAAATGTAATGTTTCTTGTACTTTCATTATCGTTTTCTAATAGATAGTTTTTGTATTAAGTCGAGGATCTATTAGAGACTGTCTCTCTATCTCACCTATTTTGTAGGGCTCTTTGAAGTAGATGGTGGTTGATAATTTCCTCATACTGCGTCGAACATGAAACTTGTGATTGGTAGTAAAATACCGATTCGCTAGTTGAGACCTAATTCGATCTTCATAGAGTTCTCGAGAAGCAGTGTTAAGGTTCGGATCACATTATTATGTAGGATTAATTAAACTGAGTATGTTGTTGTTGTTGTTTGATATATATAATATTGTTAAAAATGTGAATTTCTGATGAACATTTGTTTTGGCTTACACCGGGTATGTTGTTGTTGTATTTGTTTTGGCTTACAATTCATATAATTTTGAAAACATTAGTTTTATCGAAGATTTTTATTCATATTTCTCATCAAAGGTGCTATTCGGTAATGGCTGTCTAGCAAAAAAAAATAAAAAAATTTCAATTTTGACAAAAAATATGAGATTTTCGATGAAAATGTCATTTAAAATTACTACTTTCTGAATAATGTTTGTTTTGATATGCATAATTATCGAATACATTCTCAGGAAGTTATAGGAGTATATTTTTATCGAGTTTATGTGAATTCAATATTATTAACATAGAATATAAATTTATATATAAAAATTAACTAAAAATTTGTAATAACTTACTACGAACTTGTAATTGTAAAAATATAATGAATTTAATGTGAAAAACCTTAATAGGTTGAATTTAAAAAGTTTGAATTCTTGTTTCCATCGACGTATACTATTTATTTCTCTTTTTGTGAGCAAATTGATGACGGTGTGAAAGTTTTAAAAAGAAAAAAGAAATGGAAATTTTATTTATTAAATTAAAAAATTTCATGGTGCGTTGAATAGAGCTAATAAGGAAATTTGTTTGAATTAATTTCTCATAATTATGGTTAAACTAATTTTATCAGCAAAGGCAGTAAAAGTGAAAGGAATTTAATTTCATTCATCGAAATTTAAATCCCAGAGTTCATGATTTTTAACTCACTGAGAATCGATAGAGTTTTTAGTTTTTAAAGTATATGTACACATATATTCATGGTTCACAATTGAAATATTGAGTTTAGATGAATTTATTATCCGAATGCCGCATCCGCCCTTAAGTAAGGGCCTGTTTGGTCATAGATTTCTCAAGTAATTTAAATTCAATTATTTAATTAAAATTTTGCCGCCATTGGTATTTTTTTGATTGATGCATAAATATATTTGGAATCGAGGGAACTCGTAGCTATTATATATCCTTCCTGTGTGCATTAGGTAAATTTACTTTGTGTAATAGTTCGTAAATTTTTCAGCAAATGTAAATTACATTAGTCAAACTGGATGCGATCAACTCAACTGAAATGATATTGACAGATCATGAGGAATCGATTTTTGACCTCTACTACACCAACTCAGCCAACCTTATCGGTAAACGTGATCAATCTTATTTTATTCAATTCAATTAGCTAGCTTGTTGTCCATACGGTTTAGCAAAAAACCAGGGTTAATTAATTAATTAACTTTATTTATTCAAATTTTAACGTTAAGAAACTCCTTTTTTTTTTTTCTTCTTTTGGACAGAAGATCACGTACTAAATAGAAATGTTTAATTTAAGACGCAATATAATTGAAATTAAATACAATGACTTTTTAGTTTATTTCACTAAACCAATTAAATAATCCCAAATTTTACGTGTTTGATAAACATCAAAAGTTATTTATAAGTCAAAATCATTCATAAGTTGTATTCCTTAATTTAGATTTTCTTATCACCAAACATTGTATTTAATGTATTGAATTTTATACACCTAAGAACTAAAATACTAGAAAATATAACACTGATTGTGCTAATTTTAGTGTATAAATAATTTACTTTTCTTTTTTGCCCGTAAAGATATGGTTGAGTGGTTGGGAGGTATCCTCTGTTTGCCTCCTCAGTCATGAGCTCATTGCATGTGACTTGCATTTACAACAACTCGTATGTGTAGTGGTTGGGTCAGAATTTTCATTGAGCGGGTTAGAATTATATATACGACCTAGTCGAAGGGTTCAACATCTACTATATATGCATAAAAAATATTTTAATCATATAAAAATAGTATAAGAATTGCATAATTTTCCGTCGAACGACCTGGAGCAAATGTGGCTCCGCCACTGCACGTGTGATTTGTGAGCTTGTACGGTGAGTAGGTTATCACAGAGTGTTCACCCGAAGACCAACAACTGTAACAGAGATTGTGAATTCATCAGGAGGTTCCAAAAAATTATCCACATTCTAACCAATTTTATTTTTTATTTTCATATTTCAGAATACAATTAATCAACATATTAACTAAGCGATTATATGACAAATTGAATGGATTAAACTCTCTGTTTGTTTTTCAATATATTGAGAGAAGACATGGGCGGAGCCACCTCTATCAAAGGATGATCAGATGTACAATTTTTGTCGAAAAATTATGTTATATATATAGATTATACGTTAGCTATTATGAGTGTGTTTTTTAATTTCTGACTCCGTCATTGTGCGGTGAATGGGGGTCACCAAATTGTGCTAACAAGTGGCTATAATTACCTTTTTAAAATGCATAAATTGCCAGCAAAGCCTTAACTAAATTATAAAAATATGTGTTCCCAAGAAAGGAAAATAAGGGCTTATTGCATGCTGTGGGCTACTGATTTGGTTCTTCTGTACTTAGACTTGTTTTGTTTTCCTCCCTTTTATTTCAATACGGCGCTTTCTCAGTTTTTTGGCTTGTGACAGAGGGGTGGGGGTGGGGTGGGGTAGGGTAGGGGTAATGCCTTTGAAGGTCTAGTTGTTTTTTTCAAGTTCGATATTTGCATAAAAATTCGATTAATTCTTATTGTGCATTGCAGGATTAATTTCTGAGAACAGTGGGCTTTCGATAGATTTTTTTAAAATTTTTTTAGTGATTCGAATCCGAAGCAACTGGTTTGGCATCCCAATAGTCCACCACAACTCATGTTAGTCTTTTGAAGGCCATGTTGATATAAATATATATGTACATGTAAAAAGAGTTATAATCTTCGTTAGGTTACTAACTGATGTTCAATATCTATATTGAGTTTCAATTAATTCAAATTTACGTTTCGTAAGATTCATTAAAAGGATCAAACTATCTATCGGAATTTTTTTTCATACATCGCCCCCTTGATAAGTTATTAGTCAAGTACTAACATTCATGACTCCCACGATCAATGGCGGAGTCAGAATTTTCATTGAGGGGGTTTAGAAGTAAACATACGTACTAATCGAAGGGGGTTCAACATCTACTACGTATACATAAAAATATTTTTGTCCGTGTAAAAACAGTATACTTTTCCGCCGAAAGGGATTCGGATGAACTCCCTGATTACAAGGTGGATCCGCCACTGCCCACGACAAACCTCTTATTGAGAGTGGACGAATCATATATCGGTAACGCCATAACCTTTGGCGTGGTAACCAAACTTAAACCGTTAAAATATCAAAAAAGAAAAAAACTTAAAATCTAATTAATAATAGTATCCCCTTCGCCCCATATTAGTTGGTTATTTTACAAAATATTAATTGTTTCATATTAGTTGGTCACCTAACTAAATCAAGAAAATATTAATTAATTTTTTTCATATTATCCTTGTAATTAATTCGTTTTGTCGTTTTGAGAGTGTTTATATTATTTGTAAAGCTTCTAATTTATTTTATTTTTTAAAAAGAAGTGAATTAATAAAATTACCTTCTTATTTATAATATTTTAACATAGGTGTAAAAAGAGAAGTATGCTTCCAATTGTTTTAATTTTTTTTGAGTTAGGCTAGATTCTATGTGTTACCTAAATGCATGCACTGATAAAGTTGGACTTGACTTTGTGTTCGATAGCTTATAGACTATAGTATAGGTTCTGAATTTATGTGAATTTAATAATTTTTAATAATTATATAAATATTTAATTATAAATTATGTAAAATTAGTTTCGAAATTTTTCACAAAATAGGATTACTGAATTTGTGCAACGTAAAATTCATTAAAGAAAAAACGTTTTAATATCTATGTCTCTTATTGGAGAACCACTTTACTAAATTTCAAAATGCATTGTTGTAGTTTAGACAGACAAATAACTGAAAAAGACACACACCATATTTATAAAAGTAGATTTTAAATTAAATTTTTGAAATTAATATATTCCTTTTATTTGGAAAATATATAACCTATAGGACCTACATTCTTTATTTCTTCTTTACTGTGCAATTAATTTCCTTCTTTTACATGCATTTATTTTTAATATTTGTAATATTGACAATTAGGCTATGTGCAATAAAGTTAAAGTGTCCCTATATAGATTTTATTGGTGGTGTAATAATGTAAATTTTGACCACGTGGTTGTAAGATATACACATGTACATTTATATGAATTACTATTAAATTAATTACAAGTGGTTCCACACACGTAAGGGTACTTAGAACCACATTATTGGTTTGAATGTTGTACGGGGGTGGAAATAAATTCACTTTTAACTAATATAGGCGTGTAAAAATTTGTTGTAATAGTTTAAGTGTGTCATCGATTTTTCAAGACAAGTTCAGAGTAGATTTAATGACTTTTTCCATGTATTTTATTGTACATTAGGTTCTACATATGTATGGTTATTTTAAATTCGAGTTTCGAGAATGAAAAATATTTTCGAGCGAGTGTTTTACGTCTATGAAGTTTGTTTATTAGACCGTAATCAATTTTTTTTTTTTAATTTTTGTTGTATCTTGTTATTAAATACTCCTAAATTGTTATGTAACATTGAAAAATGTAATTTTCTGTAACGATCAGTTTGATGCGATCACGTTATTTTATCATTTTAATCTTACTTATTAGAGATAAGCATTCAGTACCCCCCTCGAACTATGACCAAAGTTGCTACGATACAGTACTCCAAATTCATAGGTGTCCTATTATCTACTGAACTCAATTTTAGCGTACTTTTGTCACCCTTTCGTATTGACGTGACACTTTTATTGCATAAACTGACGCTCGCGTCAAAGGTGTCATGTCAACCAAAAAATTGACAAAAGGTGCCACGCCAGCTAAAATAATTGACAAAAGACGCTACGTCAGCTAAAAAAGATGACAAAATACGCTAAAATTTAGTTTCGGAGGGTAATAAGACCCCCGTAAAATTTAGTTTCGTAGCAAATCTAATCATAGTTCAGAAGGTACTGGATATTTTACTCTACTTATTATTTAATATTCTTATATTACCTTTTACTCTACATTTTTTTTTTACTACACTCCACCTAGGCTATGCCCTACTTTTATTTATGGTATTGTAAATTGTTGTTTAGATTGTTGATTCTACATTATAAAACGATACAAAACAATACAATCTATATCAACAATACTATTTATATCAAAAAGGAATTATGTATCATGAAACAATACATGAACCTTTAGCTGATATAAATCAGAATTAGTCAGAATCAATACATAATCAGAATTAGTCAGAATCAATACACGTCACGACAAATTGTTTGAAATAGAAAGAATGGTCATGTGAATCATGCATGAGGGAAGGACGGCGTGGTAGATTCATTGTACTTAAAATTCAAATGGTGTTGTTTCTTTTAGAACTAAAACAAAAAAATCTTTTTACATGAATATTATTCAAAAATCAACTCAAAATTGATAGTAGATTCATTGTACTAGAAGATTAAAATTATGATATACTAGTGTATATTATATATATATATATATTTTCAATTTCTTGTTACATAATATGTTGTTTAGGAAACAGCTCACAAGGAGAGTCTTCTTGTTAATAATACTATATAGTATAATGTCTCTTTTTGTCACTTGATTGGACTTTCAATAGGTGAGTTATGCAAACATATAGTGAGTATTTGTTCATGAATCCTTGCTATATACATTGAAGCTATATTATTGTTCTCATCGTTTCGACTTGACATAATATGAACGTGATCTTTAACTTGACTTCAACTGGCATATGCGTTCTCTTACCAGTGGCGGAGCCAACATCTTAACTAAGGGAGTTCAAAATCGAAAAATATGAACAAAAGAACTAGTCAAAGGGGTTTCAACGTCAGCTATATATACATGAAAAAGAATTTTACGCTTGCACAAATAACATAATTTCCCGCCGATGGGGGTTCAAACCCCCTCACTATTAGCTAGCTCCGCCCCTGTCTCTAACTTTGAGTGTGCATAAGTAGACGCTTATTCAACTTGTATAAAGTTGAACGAGTAGACACATTCGTTTTATGAGACGTCCAGGACTCTTGTGTTTACTTGTTCAATTTTATACAACTTTAAGCGTCTGCAGGTGCACATCCAAAGTTGGAAGGCGTAGATGTCAGTTGAGGCCAAGTTAAAAGAACACGCTTATGTATTATGACTTTTGATTTATCAACACATATTTGAGTCCATTGGACTTCCATCCAAATTAAGCACTCAAAGTTAATTTGTGAAGGCCCAATTCTTCTTCCTTCAAAGCCCATTTTCAAAATTTTTGATGTTAAAAGCAAAGTTTGACAATAGTTTTTAGTGAAAAAAGATGAAATGTATTTTCTTTTTAACTCAATATATATTTTGTACCCAATTTTTGAATTTTCATTTCACATTAAAGGATTCTAAGCATTTAAGTAGAGAGGATCCTATGCATTTACATTTAATTAATACATAGTAGCTAATGAAAGAGCATTATGATAATTATGTGACTTCTTAATTAATTAGTAACTAATTTAATATCTATCATGTTTGACCAAGTTACTCTGATCATATCCTATAAAGTTGTTTCACCATTAAATCAATTCTTTATATACAATTAAAGAAAGTTCTTTTTCTTCACAATTTTATCTCCCCACCATCACACAAACTCAAAATGAAAATGGAAAACAAAGGGTTGTTTTGCCTTCTTGTTTTAATTTCTTCTTTTGTGAAAAATACCAATGGGGATCAAATAGATGATATTTGCAAAAAAAATCTTGATCCAGATCTTTGTACAAATTCTCTTAGAAAAGATCCAAAAGGTGCTAGTGATGATTTTAAAGGCCTAGCTGTTACAATTTTCAATTTATGTCTAAACAATGCCAAAGACAATTTAGGCCAAGTCCAAAAATTGGCCCCTAGTAAATGCCAACCAACTTGTGTTCAACAATATAATTTGGCTATTAATACTTATATTCCAAATGCAATCAAACAAGTTGGATCTGATCAATTTACACAAGCAGTTGTATCAATTTTGCAATCTGGTGATAGAGCTCTCACTTGTGAAGATTCATGTGGTAAATCTCAATTAAGTCAGACAAATAATGATTTTGTTCATTTTGTACAAGTGGCTGCTGATGTTTTGAAAACTAAAATGTAACGAATTTGTATCAAATATTGTTAGTGATTGTCACACCCCTTTTTAACGTACTCCAAAATATTATGTTTTGGCGCGAAAGGGTTTTATTATTTAAGTGTCAAGAAATAAAAATTTTATTTCGGAAAAAGGATTATTTGTATTTTTTATTCAGAGTCGCCACTTGGCATAATCCGGTGTGCCAAGTCACCTTTAGAAAATCCTTTTCGAAACCATTTGACTCTTAAACTGGTTTTGCGAACAGAGATTCCGGTTAAGGAATTCTGTTGACCAAGGGGAAGGTGTTAGGCACCCCTCGATCCCGTGGTTTGACCACAGTCGCCTGGTGGAGGGTATCGACTAATTTGGCATTACAAATGTATAAACCACACAAAAACACATAAAACAATCCATCCAAACACATGAAACAAAACAAATCCAAAATTAGTGTCCAGTCCAATTATACAGTCCCAAAAATAGAAAAATGCATAAAAATAAATCCTATTCTAAATTAATTCTAGACTAATGCTCTACCCGACGCCTCGGGCCTTCATCACGAACATCCTTCGGGTACAAGATACCTCGGGGCATTCCCCGGTGAATAAATAAATACACATACCTCGGGACATCCCCCGGCCAAATGAATACATTTTTAGTGCGGAAAAATAAAACTATTCAACAAAACTTCAAACACTCCACAGAATTTCCAACATTCAACCGAAGCCACAAATCCTAAATTTTGCCTACCCAAACTATGTTCGCCTAAACCAATCGTCGTATCAAGATACTACCAAGTTCGATTAACGTTCATTTCGAGTCAAACAAACAATGAATCAAACTAATCCAAATCACCAATTATACCAAATTTTAATTCTCGCCCCCAAGTCCATTTCAACCATATTTATAATTACACCAAATTAAACCAAAATTCTTTAATCAACCCAAATTCACCATTTCTATTTCAACGACCCAACATCACTTTTCAACGACATTAAACAACGAGTCAATATCAAAATAACAACTACATCACCAACCAAAACAACATGCATTCATCACCAACAAGTATCAAACAACACCCGAAGCTTAATCCAAACACCAAATATAATAAACGCTGAGATAAAAAAAAAGGAGGGAGTAGAATTGGACCTCGATTTAAAGGTTTTCTCAATTCGATGAATTATTTCGATTAAATCCGATAGAGTCAGTGCCGATGAACCTCGAATCGAACCTCAACAGTGAATCCCAGCTACGGTATGCATCCCTCTCTTTGTTTTCTACTGATCCGAAACAGAAATCGCCAAAAAAATAGACAAACCCGAATCCGATTTTGTGCAAACCGAACTGTTTTCCCACGGTTTAGGAGATGACGCGGCTGGTTGGCTTACCTCAACGGTAGGAGATGGCTGAAGATGGTGTTTCCGGTCAAATTCAGTCGTAACGGTAACAAACAAGGTCGGTAGTATTCCTCGATTGAAGATTTCGACGATATGTCATCGGAGAATTAGAGACGAAGAGGATTCACGGATTTTTGGATCTGCAGGTGGTCAGATTTATAAAGGAACGCCGAAAACTCTCTCGTTTTCTCTATCTCTCTCCCTCACGTCTTTTCTCTCTCGATTCTCTATTTTTAGTCCATGGTCGGAGGAGTGTGTGCGTGCGTGTTTGAATATCGTTGCTGAATCAGTGGGTGTGTGCAGATGATGGTTTTATGTGTGTGTTTTTTGTGTTGAAGAGAATAATGGTGAGGTTTGCTATGGTGAGGGTGATGGAATTCCCATTTTCAGTGAGTTCTCCTCCTGTGAATTCTTGTTAGTGGTGTATATGTAAGAGTGAAAAGAACAATGGAGACCCCTCTGTGATGGTCATGTGCGGTCTATATATTAGGTGGGGTAGTGGGGTAGGGTAGTGAGGTAAGGGTAGGGGTAGGGATAAAGTTTGTTAGAGTAGGGTAGGTAGGTGTTGTTTTTTAATTGGAGGGATAAGGGTTAGGTGTCCACTTTTAATTGGGAAGGTTGTTAATTTGTTATCAATTGGGATTATGTGGGGATTTTGGGATAGGATTTGTTTAGAGTTGGTTTTGATTTTTGTCATTTGTGGAGGGATAATTACATGATTGAGGGTACATGGTAGGATAAGGTAAAAAATGGGTAAAAATGATATTGCGGAGGGACGAAATTAGGTGTCTACATCATGCCCCCTTTGAATGTAAACACGAAGTGTTTTCAGACAAAGAAGTAGACAACAAGACTGAATTTTATCCCGACCATTATTCAAAGAAAGAAATAGAAGAAAGAAGGACAACCGGGTCTTGACTTAAGACATCCTACCTACCCAAGTTACGAGAGAATCATGTCACGGGTATTTCAAAGGATTGGAAGAGGTGGACTATACCGAGTTGGAGAGTCGAGTGAGGCTCCGTCGAGGTTCCGGTCCGCGGCTCTGTTATTACATCAAAATGAAAATTACAAGTAAAAACATAAATGAAATTACAAAAATCCTATCTATACAACTTCTGTTGGTTCTTGACTCGACTTTCATCACCCTGTTCTCCAGGCGGGCTCCTGACTTGCAATTTCATTCCCTTTGTTGCTTGGCTTTCAATTGCTTCACTTTGTTGCTTGACTCTTTTGTTTCTTCACCCTATTCTCCAGGCGGGCTCCTGACTTGCTATTTCATCACTTTGTTGCTTGACTTTTCATTTTCTTCACTCTGTTCTCCCGGTGGGCTCCGAACTTGCTATTTCATCACCCTGTTCTTCAGGCGGGCTCCTGCCTTGCTATTTCATCACCCTGTTCTTCAGGCGGGCTCCTGCCTTGCTATTTCATCACCCTGTTCTTCAGGCGGGCTCCTGAAACTCAAAATTAAAACTAGAACGAAAATTATCCCAAACAAGAATTATAAATAATTAGTATTTCATTTTTTGAAAGCATTGTCCCATTTTCCAGGAGGGTCCTGACCAGAAGGTGAAATCCCATTTTTCAGGAGGGTCCTGAGCAGAAAGTAAAAATATCTAAACAGAAACTAAAGTCCCATTTTTCAGGAGGGTCCTGAACTGAAAGTAAAATCCCATTCTTCAGGAGGGTCCTGAACAGGAAGTAAATTCCCATTTTTCAGGAGGGTCCTGAATTGAAAGTAAATTCCCATTTTTCAGGAGGGTCCTGAACTGAAAGTAAAATCCCATTTTTCAGGAGGGTCCTGAACTGAAAGTAAATTCCCATTTTTCAGGAGGGTCCTGGACATAAAGTAAAATCTCATTTTTCAGGAGGGTCCTGAACAAAAGTAAAATCCCATTTTTCGGGAGGGTCCTGAGCAGAAAGTGAAATCCCATTTTTCAGGAGGGTCCTGAACTGAAAGTAAATTCCCATTTTTCAGGAGGGTCCTGAACATAAAGTAAAATCCCATTTTTCAGGAGGGTCCTGAACAGAAAGTAAAGTCCCATTTTTCAGGAGGGTCCTGAACAGAAAGTAAAGTCCCATTTTTCAGGAGGGTCCTGAACAGAAAGTAAAGTCCCATTTTTCAGGAGGGTCCTGAACATAAAGTAAAGTCCCATTTTTCAGGAGGGTCCTGAACAGAAAGTAAAATCCCATTTTTCAGGAGGGTCCTGAACAGAAAGTAAAGTCCCATTTTTCAGGAGGGTCCTGAACAGAAAGTAAAATCCCATTTTTCAGGAGGGTCCTGAACAGAAAGTAAAATCCCATTTTTCAGGAGGGTCCTGAACAGAAAGTAAAGTCCCTGGATATGCATTTCCAATGGTAGCTGAATCAAGTGAAACAAATTTGCCCCTGTTTCAATCAAAGAAAAATTTGTCAGTTAAAAACTTAGTGGTGGCTTGCAGATCTTGGCTTTTCAGGTATCTGCCCAACACTCGTTCCTTTCATCTTTGTTCCAAATTGCTAACACTTGTCGTGTCTTGCCGCATCATTGACCTGGATCCAGATTGAGGGAAATGAGTTCTGACTCAAACAATGGGTTTCCATTTTTACCATGCCCCTGAGGTGCACTCTTTTCCCAAATCCGAAATGCTTCCACGAATCCAATAGCCTGTCGGTTGATAGACTTTCTTTGCTTCGTGTTGAATTACGATCATATTTCTTTCCTGTGTTGTTCCTTGGCTTTTCCTCATATAATTGGAAAGACTGGTAGTAAATTTTGAAATCCTTTCTCGTTTGTTTTGACACAGACTTGTCTTAAAAAATGTAAAGAAATGATGGTGACTCTTGTTTTGATAAATAACATAAGAAAAGACAAAAACATGAATATGTAAATGAAAGAAAAGGGCAATGTCCCATATTCAAAAACAAAAAAAAAAAAAACTTATCTGAATACGACAAACAACTCCAATGAGTATGACATGCATTTTGGATTGAGCTGCCTGATCTTCCTATCCAAACTCCCCATTTGTTGTTGAGTTCGTGCCTTTTGCCACTGAGCCACTTCTTCAAATCCATTGGACTCATACATCACATTCGACTGACGACATCTAAAAAGACTTTCGCCAACAAATCTCTTTCTTTTCACTTTCCGTCTTTCTCTTAAACTCTCTATCGCCCTACGGTGCCCATGAGGATTTTCACCAATAAGACTCTCATTTTTGTATTTCTCTCAACTCACCATCGCCTTATGGTGCCTGCAAAGGTTTTCACCAATGAGACTCTCTCATTTTCATTTTCTCACAACTCACCATCGTCTTATGGTGCCTGCAAAAGTTTTCACCAATAAGACTCTCTCATTTTTGTATTTCTTTCCTGATTTCTTATGCTGAGGGAGACAAGCGGTACTTCGCAATGTATCGTCATATCCATTGCATGCTTAGCCTTAACACTATCAAAAATTGATCTGAAGGACTTTCTTTGGTTGTAACTTGGCTTTTGGATAAGGTTAGAAAAGATGGTAAGAGGCTCAAACGATACTTGAAGTGGGGGTGGGACTTACAACTATTGGAATCGACTCAAACAATGCATTAACTCATGCCCCAGTTTTGTTGACTGGGTGAATCTTAAATCTTTATTTGGTTGGACCGAGCCCGAAATAGGGCAGCCTACGTATCTCACTCCCGAGAGAGGAGAATCAGGTCGCACGTAGTTCCATCAGCTTGTTCTTTGTTTTGATTTGATTTTTTTCTTTTATTTTCAAACTCTTTCTTTTATTCTTATTTTCTTGACATTTATCTTTGACTCTATTTTGATTCCAAAAGAGGGATATGAAAGAAAAATAAACGAGGCTCAAACGGGTAAACAAAGGGTGACACAATGTTTGGATAGAAGAATAAAATGCCTTCATCATATCAATCTTAAAAAATGCAAGTACTAAACATGCAATAAACTCAAACAAAGGATCAAATATCATACATAGTATCTTTTGACCGCATCAGCATTGATAGCCATTTCTGCCATTTTGCCTTCAGTATCTGTCAAATATAAGGCTCCATTGGGTAACACTTTCTTCACAACGAAGGTGACTCAACTAGATTTCGTGCGCACGACGTGCGCTCCGAGACTTTTTGCAGAAATAAGGCCGGGGGGATGGACTCATGATGACAGATATAAAGCGGTAACACATAGGATAAATACTATAAACAAAGAGCACGAAAACGCACAAAAGTGAAAATAATAACAAAACAATAATCACAAACAGTGCTTATACACTCGTAATGCCAAACAAAGCCGATACGACTCAAAAAATAACCTCGAATTCTGAAAAGTTCCCCAGCAGAGTCGCCAGAGCTGTCACACCCCTTTTTAACGTACTCCAAAATATTATGTTTTGGCGCGAAAGGGTTTTAT
This sequence comes from Capsicum pubescens, assembly GCA_030864215.1. Taxonomy (NCBI): domain Eukaryota; kingdom Viridiplantae; phylum Streptophyta; class Magnoliopsida; order Solanales; family Solanaceae; genus Capsicum; species Capsicum pubescens. The sequence continues at coordinate 283,760,254 of CM061547.1, read as the reverse complement.
TATTTAAGTGTCAAGAAATAAAAATTTTATTTCAGAAAAAGGATTATTTGTATTTTTTATTCAGAGTCGCCACTTGGCATAATCCGGTGTGCCAAGTCACCTTTAGAAAATCCTTTTTGAAACCATTTGACTCTTAAACTGGTTTTGCGAACAGAGATTCCGGTTAAGGAATTCTGTTGACCAAGGGGAAGGTGTTAGGCACCCCTCGATCCCGTGGTTTGACCACTGTCGCCTGGTGGAGGGTATCGACTAATTTGGCATTACAAATGTATAAACCACACAAAAACACATAAAACAATCCATCCAAACACATGAAACAAAACAAATCCAAAATTAGTGTCCAGTCCAATTATACAGTCCCAAAAATAGAAAAATGCATAAAAATAAATCCTATTCTAAATTAATTCTAGACTAATGCTCTACCCGACGCCTCGGGCCTTCATCACGAACATCCTTCGGGTACAAGATACCTCGGGGCATTCCCCGGTGAATAAATAAATACAAATACCTCGGGACATCCCCCGGCCAAATGAATACATTTTTAGTGCGGAAAAATAAAACTATTCAACAAAATTTCAAACACTCCACAGAATTTCCAACATTCAACCGAAGCCACAAATCCTAAATTTTGCCTACCCAAACTATGTTCGCCTAAACCAATCGTCGTATCAAGATACTACCAAGTTCGATTAACGTTCATTTCGAGTCAAACAAACAATGAATCAAACTAATCCAAATCACCAATTATACCAAATTTTAATTCTCGCCCCCAAGTCCATTTCAACCATATTTATAATTACACCAAATTAAACCAAAATTCTTTAATCAACCCAAATTCACCATTTCTATTTCAACGACCCAACATCACTTTTCAACGACATTAAACAACGAGTCAATATCAAAATAACAACCACATCACCAACCAAAACAACATGCATTCATCACCAACAAGTATCAAACAACACCCGAAGCTTAATCCAAACACCAAATATAATAAACGCTGAGATAAAAAAAAAAGGAGGGAGTAGAATTGGACCTCGATTTAAAGGTTTTCTCAATTCGATGAATTATTTTGATTAAATCCGATAGAGTCAGTGCCGATGAACCTCGAATCGAACCTCAACAGTGAATCCCAGCTACGGTATGCATCCCTCTCTTTGTTTTCTACTGATCCGAAACAGAAATCGCCAAAAAAATAGACAAACCCGAATCCGATTTTGTGCAAACCGAACTGTTTTCCCACGGTTTAGGAGATGACGCGGCTGGTTGGCTTACCTCAACGGTAGGAGATGGCTGAAGATGGTGTTTCCGGTCAAATTCAGTCGTAACGGTAACAAACAAGGTCGGTAGTATTCCTCGATTGAAGATTTCGGCGATATGTCACCGGAGAATTAGAGACGAAGAGGATTCACGGATTTTTGGATCTGCAGGTGATCAGATTTATAAAGGAACGCCGAAAACTCTCTCGTTTTCTCTATCTCTCTCCCTCACGTCTTTTCTCTCTCGATTCTCTATTTTTAGTCCATGGTCGGAGGAGTGTGTGCGTGCGTGTTTGAATATCGTTGCTGAATCAGTGGGTGTGTGCAGATGATGGTTTTGTGTGTGTGTTTTTTGTGTTGAAGAGAATAATGGTGAGGTTTGCTATGGTGAGGGTGATGGAATTCCCATTTTCAGTGAGTTCTCCTCCTGTGAATTCTTGTTAGTGGTGTATATGTAAGAGTGAAAAGAACAATGGAGACCCCTCTGTGATGGTCATGTGCGGTCTATATATTAGGTGGGGTAGTGGGGTAGGGTAGTGAGGTAGGGGTAGGGGTAGGGATAAAGTTTGTTAGAGTAGGGTAGGTAGGTGTTGTTTTTTAATTGGAGGGATAAGGGTTAGGTGTCCACTTTTAATTGGGAAGGTTGTTAATTTGTTATCAATTGGGATTATGTGGGGATTTTGGGATAAGATTTGTTTAGAGTTGGTTTTGATTTTTGTCATTTGTGGAGGGATAATTACATGATTGAGGGTACACGGTAGGATAAGGTAAAAAATGGGTAAAAATGATATTGCGGAGGGACGAAATTAGGTGTCTACAGTGATATGAAGCGTTGTGGATAAATTTATGTCAAAATATTGCTAGTGATATGAAGTGTTACGGATTTATATGAATTTATGTCAAATATTGCTAGTGACATGAAGTGTTACGGATTTATATGAATTTGTGTCGAATGTTGCTAGTGATATGAAGTGTTGCGGATTTAGGATTTAAATTTTATATGAATTTGTGTCCAATGTTTCTAGTGATATGAAGTGTTACGGATTTAAGATTTAAATTCTGTGTGAACTTGTGCCGAATGTTGCTAAGTGATATGAAGTGTTACGGATTCGAGATTTAAATTCTATATGAATTTGTGTCGAATGTTGCTAGTGATATGAATTGTTACGGATTCAAGATTTAAATTCTATATTGTTATGAAATATAAAGTAAAGAAGAAGAAGAAGAAGAATGGAGAGAGAAGAGACAATGATTATTATTTTTCTTGATAGTTTCTTGATAGGTTGAATTACAATGAAGGAAATTTCTTTAGGTTTCTAACTTTTTCATAAATAGACATTCACTATATATGGTAAGTAGACATTCACTATATATGGTAATATATTTATAACACTCCCCCTTAAATGTCTAATTGATAGATAATGTGTGCCTCATTAAAAACTCACTAGAAAAAATCCTGTGGGGAAAAAAATCTAAAGAAGGAAAAAGAGTACACGTCTCTAACAATACACATATAGGCTACCTCATTAAAAACCTTACAAGGAAAACCTAGTGGGACAAAACCTCGTAAGGGAAAAAGAGTACAACGCGTATTAACTTCCCCTAATACGAATATCCTTGAACCTTTGCATCCTGATCTTGTGTACCATCTTCTTGAAAGTTGCAGTTGGAGGAGACTTAGTGAATAAATCAGACACATTGTCACTTGAATGAATATTTTGCACGTTAATATCACCATTCTTTTGGAGCTCATGTATATAGAAAAGCTTTGATAAAGTGTGATTCGTTCTATCTCTTTTTATGAATTCTCCCTTAAGTTGTGTTATACATGCTGCATTATCTCCATATAAAATTATGGATACATTTTCACATTTCAAATCACATTTTTCTCGAATGAGATGTATCATGGACCTCAACCATACACATTCTCGGCTTGCTTCATGAGTAGCGATTATCTCAGCATGGTTTGATGAAGTGGCTAGATAGTGCTTTATATATCTCCAAGATATGACAATATCCCCATATGTGAATTGTATGGTTGAGACCGAGCTTTATGTAGGTCAGATAAGCACCTAACATCAGCATGACCAATAAGATTGGGACTGCAATCTTGCTAACAAATTAACTGAAAAGGTTATATCAGGCCTTGTAGTATTTGAAAGATACATGAGTACATCAATTGCACTAAGATATGATACTTCATAACCAATTCAATTCTTTATATTTCTCATGTCAACAAATTAATTGCTTTGAAAACTCTCCAAGAGTACCAATAATTTTCATATATGGACTATAAATAAGTTTTCCAGAAACTTTTATATACTTCAAACATTTTGAATCCTTACAAATTTTCAAATAAATTATGTCAAGTGACGATATTCAGTACTTCATGTGTGACATCTTCAAGTGTCTGGACTGCAAATGAAATAAGTTTTATGCTTGTCAAGATGCATCCTTTCATGTCACTTGATAAATGTTTCTACGCCAGCATGCTTAAATAAACATAGAATTCAGATCCTCATAATCTTTTACAATATTGGGCCAATATTGTATCTAAGATATTATTAATGATATATCATTTTGTATCGGTTCACAATGTGACATAATATTTTGAGATCTTATCACTTCATTATTTTCAGTTACCTGAACCACTCATAAGATTTCATGAAGTGTTATATCGTAGACTCTTCAAGAGCACATTGCCGTCTTATTATGACTATTTGCTCCTTTTTTAAAGATTATTTCATTTGGAACCGATTGGTCTACCACACTTTACGTATGTGTATACTATGTCTTTTAAGGACACAAAATAGGAGCACTTGCAGCTTTAATATGAGATGTTATGAGATGCTTTCGGCATTTGCCTTGAATTATCTTTTGAATGAGGATATGATGATAATTCCTAACATATTTCATAGCTGCTTATAATCTCCGCTTTATGTTAGAAAAACTAACATACATCCTCCATCTTCTTTGAGGAATCCATCTTTGTGCATTATGGTATATTTATTAATCGCACGTCAAAACTATTAGATGGACAATGCGTGGTTCTTAACTCAGACCCAATTTTGAAGGAGAATTAATCATAATTTATTGATTTGATGCATACGAGTACTTTTGTATATAATATTTCAAATCAACATATGAAGTTTTTATTCTCATTAGCAATGGTTCAGCTATTTATCAAAGGCATTCAACGCCAAATTGGCATTATCAAGATGAATTGTCTTGGTTACACAATCTGAAAATTATATTCTTAACTCAATTTATTGAGCAGCAACTTTATGAACGTCAAACAGGTTGACAATAAATGTGCATGTGATTGTCTTATTGATGTATCTTTTCAATGTATCACATGATAGGTGAACAAACTCTTATTCACCTTTTATACTTTTCATATTTTAAGGAATCCAATCCAATAATTAGTTGGTCCAACCAACTTATCATTACATGAATAATTTTTGAAGAATCTTCTAATTCTCCATTACATGTCCAATACTCAATATGCACATCTTCGGGATGTCATAATCGTTCATGTCAACTTATGAACTTTTATTCTAGCAAACTCCAAGTTTACCATGACATGTACCTTTTACTTTAGTAAATTTCAGATTTACTATTACATGAATAAATTTCAGATTTATTACTTTAGAAGTAGATTTCAAAATAACTCTTCTCAATTATTCTGCCTCTTTCGGAGGTGAGTTGTGATACCACCACAAACAAATGCACGTTTGTATTGATAAACTTTACTAGATATTATCACATTCGCCCATGAAATGGATCTATACTTATAACAATCAAAATTTTCATTCGTCAGGATTGAAATATAATTGTGCCTTAAGCCTATCAAATTTTGCTAGCTTATAACTTCTTTCATGATATTGCTACTTCAGAAGCAAATCGAGGCACACATATAATGTAGAGAATTTTTTCTCTAACATATCTTATAATCATAATAAGCGTGTGAAAATATTATCACTTTTGATAATTGTTATCATATTATCCCTTCAAGTTTATATTCGTACATTCAATCACTTGTCTTCTTTCAGGCATATTATCCATTGCTACCACATTCACTTAAGAGAGTGGAGCATATTCAATGGAACATGTCTCATGACTTTTCACAAAAACGCATTATTTTACCTTAGCTATCATAATATCATCAATATGGTGTATTGAGATTCAAACTCAATATCTTATCCATATAAAAAGGCGTCTTAGGCTATAACTCGATGGAACATGAACCCAACATCTTATCATCATGGTTGATAAGTATAAATTATTCATATATTTTCATATGTAAATAAATAAAGATTTTAAATAAACCCATGAATAATATATATCTATTATCCCATATTTACTAACAATCTTGCAGGAAAGGAATATTGAAAGAATAAAAGAACAAAAAGAAAGACATATTGTGGAAACATGAAAATACGGAGAAATAAAGCCTCAACAAAAATTGGTGTCGCAATAATGAACAAATGAAAAAATAATCTTTAAAGTGGCAACACCATTTGATGTCTCCACAAAGTCATGAGACCTGCATTATATTTCCTATAAATAGGAATTCAACAAGGAAGGAAAGGGCATCGGAAAAAAGAAAGTGTTGAAGCAACTACTTAAAAATTCTCTTTAAAGTTTTCTTTTACTAGTTAGTTATTTAATGTTGAAAATTATTCTAGATCCTGCTTTTAACTAAATAGCGGAATTCTTCTTCTTGAATATTTCTTCTATTTTCTTATTTAATGGAGAAGAATATTTTCGTTAGTAGTACCTATTCTAGTATGGAGTAATTTTCTTTTGTGTTGGAAAAATGATGAATCTTAATATTTCTATATAACTATAAGTATTATTCCAAAATTTCACAAACTTGAGCTGAAGCTTTCTATTTAATTTTATCAGCTTTACTGCTAGATGTTACTTTATTTATTAAATCTATCTATTTTGTACTTCAAATTAACATGTTATTAATTCTGTAATCGAGAAAGACGAAAGAAATAATACCGTTAATTGAAGTATTGATATATTGTTAATATTTATTTAGTAACATCTATCTAATTTATGTTATAATTAATTTCACTTATTTGTAATCGAAAGAGGCGAATAGTGTATTAATTAGTTATAACAAGTAAGGTAACCGAAAGGGACTTACTACAAAAAGAGCATGCTTTAGCTCAAGTATATATTTCTGGGTCTTTAATATTACTATTTTGATGATTAAATTGTATAACCGAGAGGAGTGCATTTAATTGTTCAAGTTTAGTAGTAAAACATAAATATAATTGTGAGAGGTATTTATACATTTTTGAGAAAAAGAAATTGAGGAATAAAGAGTTTACTTTATATATATTTGTTTTATACCATTTATTTATGTACTAACAATTAATTAATTCACCATTCAACTATTTCTGATTTTCTCAAATATTAATTAAAACAAGAAACATCCGTAGAATAGATAAAATCAATCTCTGTGGGTTCAACATCTTTCTATACTATTATTTGACAGAGTGCGAGTAAAAAAATATACATATGCCATTGACTCGTCAATGGTGCATTGAAACTTTTAACCCAATGTCTTACCCTCTTAATGAGATGAGATTTAAATTCATCATCATATCTTTTAACAACATTGTTCTTCATGAACAAATGTAAAGCATAAGTAGTTCCAAATCAATTATTTTTTTCTCAAATTCAACAATAATTATATCATTAGTAGCAAAAGACAAATAACATTAAAAATTACTAACCTTGAAATTACCTTTAGATTTATAATTTCACCTTGTTTGACAGAGTTTTGTGCTGATAACGTGTTATGAAATATAAAGCAAAGAAGAAGAAGAATAGAGAGAGAAGAGAGAGAGATTATTATTTTTCTTGAGAGTTTCTTGATGGTTGAATTACAATGAAGAAAACCCCTTTAGGTTTCTAACTTTTCGATAAATAGACATTCACTATATATGGTAAAGTAGACATTCACTATATATGATAAGTAGACGTTCACTATATATGATAATATATTTATAACATATATGAATTTGTGTCAAATGTTGCTAGTGATATGAAGTGTTACGGATACAAGATTTAAATTTTATATGAATTTGTGTCGAATATTGCTAGTGATATGAAGTGTTATTGATTGAAGATTTGAATTCTATATGAATTTGTGTCTAGTGTTACTAGTGATATGAAGTGTTACGAATTCAAGATTTAAATTCTATTTGAATTTGTGTCAAATATTGCTAGTGATCGATATGAAGTGTTACGGATTCAAGATTTAAATTCTATATGAATTTGTGTCAAATATTGCTAGTGATATGAAGTGTTACGGATTCAAGATTTAAATTCTATATGAATTTGTGTCAAATGTTGCTAGTGATATGAAGTATTACGAATTGAAGATTTAAATTCTATGAGTCTCATTTTATGTTTAAAGTTTTGAGTTCAGATTTACGACTCTTGTAATTTTGTATAATTTTTTTGACAGTCATCATATAAATTTTGACCTTGTTTAAGAAAATTGCAAGAAACCTTTTTTTATTATCAAATTCCTGGTGATCACCATAACATGTTGCGTAGAGATCATTCATCAACACATGCACGTTATGGTGATCACATGGATTTAGCTAGAAATCCTTTCGAATCGTCTGAATATTTTCTGCATTTGTGGCAGAAATTTTAGTGGTTTATAAAATATTTACGATCAAAATCATAATGATCATCATTATTTATTTCATAAATAATTTTAAGTTTTGATTTGTTATTATTTTAAATCAAATATAAATGGATCCAAATTTAATATTCAATCTTCTAATGTTCAATTGTTAGATTTTCAACACAAACCTTTAAAATGACACAATACATAAACATACTCTTTTAACTTCACTTCAGTTAATATCTATGTCCTTCAATTTGAAGTGTGCTCAAGTATATATTTAAATTTATATAAAATTGAACAAGTAGACACATATATCTTATGTGGCGTCTTTATATGGCAATTCACGTAAGACACTATCTAGAATCCGTATTTCTATTTATTCAACTTTTTACAAATTTAAACTTGCTCTTATACACACCAAAAATTTAAATGTATAGATGTCAGCTAATTAGATCAAATTTAAAATACATATTTATATATACATAAAAAATAATTTTAATCAAGTATATAGAGCATAATTTTTCGTCGAAGAGAGTTCGGATGAACCCCTAGCCCAAGGTTAGCTCCGCCCTAGTTTAGACTGTTGATTTCATCATTATAAAACGATACAAAACAACACAATCTATACCAGCAATACTACTTATATCAAAAGAAAATACGTATCATAAAACAATATATGGACCTTTAGTTGATATAAATCTGAATTAATCGAATCAATACAGGTCATGATGAATTGTTTGAAATAGAAAAAAATGGTAATGTGAATCATGCATGAGGGGAATGACAACATGGTAGATTCATTGTACTTAAAGTTCAAATGGTGTTGTTTCTTTTATAATATCAAAAACTAGTTTCAGAAGCATCTTCCATTCATCTCGACCTAGACTAATCTTTGTTCTGATGATGATAAACCATCATCAATTTGTATAGTATATATACCCTCGAGCCCTCTTTTTGTACCATTTTATTCTTTCTAAAAGAGGGTCTGGAACTGGGCTCTCTTCACAGCCCCTAAAGGCATTAGGAAGAGATTTAATCAGCCAGCGTATTAACTTCAATCGATAGAAAAATCTATCAAGACCAAAAACAAAGAATACCATCTCCTAGGGAGTCTTTTTATTTTGCATATCTTGACTTGAGAATTCTTTTCACGATTTTCCATCAACAAAAAAAAATCTTTTACATGAATATTGTTCAAAAGATCAAGTCAAAATTGATGGTAGATTCATTGTACAAGAAGCTTAAAGTATATGATATACTAGTGTATATTAAGTACATATATATGTTTTCAATTTCTTGTTACATAATATGTTGTTTAGGAAACAACCTACAAGGATAGTCTTCTTGTTAATAATACTATATAATATAATGTCTCTCTTTTTGTCACTTGACTTTCAATTGGTGTGTTATGCAAACAAATAGTGAGTATTTGTTCATGAATCCTTGCTATATACATTGAAGCTATATTATTGTTCTCTTTGTTTTGATTTGATATAATACAGACATGTCCTTTAACTTGACTTTAACGGGTTTATGCGTTCTTTAACTTTGAATATGCATAAGTAGACATTTCAACTTGTATAAAGCTGAACATGTAGAAACGTATATTCTACGTGACGTCCTATGTGGCACTTTGTGTCCTATGTGTATTATGTCAAATAGGACATGTGTGTCTACTTGTTCAACTTTATAAGTGTCTACTTGTGTACATCCAAATTTGGAAGACATAGATGTCAGTTAAGGCCAAATTAAAAGGCACGCTTATGTACTATGAGTTTAAATTTGTATTGCATTCAAAGAGGTGTAGTGATTTCGGTTATTGTCGGCGTTTTAAGGTGGAGGAGGTCAGAGAGGCTATTCGCAAGATGCGAAGGAGTAGGGCGACGGGGCGTGACGAGATCCCGTTGGATTTCTGGAAGTATACTGGCAGGGCAGGTTTAAGGTTGTTAACAAAATTATTTAACGACATTTTCAAGACCTCAAAGATGTCCGAGGCGTGGACAATGGCAGATCTAGCATATATCCAGGGGTTCACTCGAACCCTCTTCGACGAAAAATTATACTATTTATACACGGTTAAAATTATTTGTTATGTATATAATGTATATTGTAGACACCTAATTTTGTCCTTCCCAAATCCAATTTTATTCATTTTTATTTCACATTACCACACACCCTCATCTATGTGATTATACCCCACAAAAATACAAAAATAACAATCTTTAACAAAATTTCTAACAAATTTTATCTTGTTTTAATTTATCCTAACAAACTTTATCCTAATCACCTAATCTCCCAACCACACCCTACCTACCCTACCCTACTACCCTACCCCACATCACCTTTTATTTCATATTTTTTTAACCAATTCACAAAACAACAAAAATATAAAAGGGCCCACAGGAAATATTGGGGAACAACAATATACACCTCACTCACCATTTCCATATATAGACAACACTACATTCCAAAGAAAGAGATTCTTCATTCATCTTCTGTTTTCCTACTCACAGAAACCCACTCACAAAACACTCATCATCTTCATTCTCTTTAACAATTAAACACATGCACCACATATTCCATTAATAGAACACAAAAAAATTCCAAAATCCCATTTTTTCACATAATTATTCACAATGCTTTCCACTCATCCTCACGCACCTCGCCATTAGCAGACCACACATTAAAATCTCTCACAGAATCCTCACAATACACACAATAAATTGGGGAATCACATGAACACACATACAGATGTAAGGAGCACGCACACACTGAGAGAGAGGTAGAGAACAACAAAGAGGGAGAGATCAAAATTGAAAAAAAGAGGAAAATAGAGAGAAACAGAGAGATTGGGGACGAAACCAGTGAGATTGAGGAGAAAAACAGATAGAAATAGAGGTGTTGAACAGAAACAGTGCAACTCCGGTTGATTTTGGGGTTTTCCGGCGATTTCTCGTCGGGAAAAGTTACTGTCGGCCGGAATCTGAGCGTCTTCTCCATTTTACGTTCCTTCTGAACTCGCTGGAGCTCCGGCGAGATGAAAACAACGTCACCATCTTAAAACCGACTCATAAACCGCGTCTTGTTCGTATCTGTATTAGATTTGGGCGTCATTATTCGTTGGTTTGTCTGTCTTGTTTCGGATTGCAATTTCTCAAATCGAGTTGACGGGTTGATCTTGAGGTTGGTCGAGGTTCTTTGGTTCGTAAGCTTCGATCCGTCGTTACTTGTTCGGAATAAAATTGAGGTCCATTTCTCATCTCCTTCTCGATTAATCTTAATCATTTGATATTTTATGTGTTGAATTCATGGTGTGTGGCTTTTATTTTCGTTGATTTTAATATGTTTGGATCATCATATTGATTGTTTGAATTGAACGATTTAAAATCAATTAGAAATAAGTGGAAAGGGAATTGAAAGTTGATAAAATGAATATTGTTGTTTTGATTCATTGATGTCGTTGATTGATAGGTCGAGCGGGGTAGGCAACAGTAGGCTCGGGTAGGAAAATTTAGATCTGTGATTGTTGAATGATGAAATATTTGTGGAGTGGTTTTGATTTATCCATTGAGATCTATTTTATTCATTTGGCCGGGGAATGCCCCGAAGTATCATGTACTTAAAGACGGCGCACGATCAAGGCCCGAAACGTCGGGTGGAGAAAGCAATGGAGCGTAGTTAGGATTATCCTAGAATAGAGTAGGTTTATATTTTCGTATTTTTTTTATTTTGGGACTGTATAATTGGACTGAACACTAAATTTTGGATTGTCTTGTTTTGTTTTGCTTGATTGATTGTTTTGCATATTTTGTGTGGTTTATACATTCGTAGTGTCAAATTAGCCAATATGCTCCACCAAGCGACCGTGGTCGAACCACGGAATCGAGGGGTGCCTAACACCTTCCCCTCGGTCAACAGAATTCCTTAGCCGGAATCTCTGTTCGCGGATCAGTTTTAGAGTCAAAACTATTTTGAAAAAGGATTTTCAAAGGTGGCTTGGCACATCCGATTTATGCCAAGTGGCGACTCTGAGTTTTGAATATAAAAGTTCTTTTCGAAACAAATTCTCATCTTTTGTCACTTTGATAATAAAAATCCTTTCAAACTTAAAATTCAATTCTTTTCGTTGTAAAAGAGGTGTGACAGCTCTGGTGACTCTACTGGAGAAGCATATTTTAGAATTCGAGCTTATTTTAGAGTTGTATCGGCTTAGTTTGACACTATAGGTGTATGTACATTTTATTTGTGTTGTTTTGTGTTATTGTATTAGCACGGTTGAGTGCCTACGTGCTCTTTGTTTATAGTTTTTATCTTATGTCTTACCGCTTTATATCTGGCATCATGTGCATAACCCGAGTTATTCTTTCTGCAATAAATCTGCAGTACACGTGTTGTACACGATCTTTAGTTAAGTCACCCTTATTTTAGGGGGGGAGTCATCAGTGTTACGGAGTAGGTGGAAAGAAAAACAGCCACTATCGACCATACGCTTCCCCGAACAGCCTTGTTAGTGAACCCCAATGTAGGTCAGCCTTTAGGTCATGCTTATGTGCATCATATTGAAGACCTAGCGGGGATCACTTGGTCCTTTGTAGGAGACTCACCTCTAAAGCATCCCTACGTGCTAAATGTTGCATCTTTGAAGGTAACATGGTCATTTGACGGACTAATTTGGGGAAAACATGTGTTAAAAGTAAAGTATGTAGACAAGAAACCGTTTGAAAAAAAAAGTTTCGTAGCTTGTTGTGTTCTTTATGGCTTTTGTTTTTCACAATTTAAAAATTCAAAAAGATTTCTTTATTTTTTGCACTCATTTGTTCAAAAATCAAAACATCAAAAAGATTTTTCACTTTGTCTCCTTTACCATGCATTCATAATTCAAAATTTTCAAAAAAAAAAAAGGATTTATAGCATTTTTTATAAAAGAAAATGAAAAATGGTAGAAGTTTTGTACATTTCATATAGCGAAAATGCCAAAAAGATTTTTTTCTCGTTGTTGGTGTCAATTTTGTGTGAAGTGTCTAATTGAAAATCCAAAAAGATTTTATTTCTCATTGTTCGTCTGTAATCACGTCTCTCAAGTCAAGTCTTAGTTCGTTTTAATCCTTAATTGTCCAATCTGGACGAACTACGCACCTCTGATTCTCTTCTCTCGGGAGTGAGATACGTAGGTGGCTTATTGTGGGTTCAAGAATCTTATTTCAAAAAAATTCAAAAAAGATTTCCTTCACTCTTTATTTAGAGTAAGTCTTTCATATACATCTTTAAAAGAAAACTACAAAAAGATTTTTCCTTAATAGGTTCAAGTTTCATTTTCATATGAAATTCAAAATTGAAAACCCAAAAAGATTTTTCTTTGGTAATCACAGGTTTCATTTTGTATAGGAATTTTAAACGTGAAAAATGCAAAAAGATTTTTGTCAATTCTTTTGACAATTTGTTATTTCCTTTTCTTTTTAAAGTTTCAAGAAAAAGAAAAAAAGAAAGAAAAAAAAGTTTGGTTGGCCATTTTGGCAAAACTTCATGAACTACGCACATCTGATTCTCTCCTTTCGGGGGTGAGATACGTAGGCGCCCTTCTTGGGTCCGGTGATCTTTTCTATAAAAAAAAGGGTTTTAAAGAAAAAATGTTGAACTCTAACATATTTGTTGCCTTTTGTTCAATTTATTTAAGGTGGTTGGTTTGTGACATTTTGGTTGGTCCTCCATATCACACCAAATCTAAGAAAGGGTTAGTTGTGTCCTACAAGGATATAGAGAGTGACATCATGGATGAAACAAAGAGTCAAGAAATTGAGAGTTTAAAGGAAGAAAATTTGAGACTAAGACAACAAATGATGGAAATGTATCGAGCTTGGGTCAATGGTCTGCCTCCTCCTTCGTTCCCCACTTTTGAATCCACGTTTCATCCGAGGACAGAGTTGGCAAAGATGAGGAAGGAAAAGGATAATTTCACTCCTATTGGGGAATTTTATGCCTGTTTTTTCCAAAGATTGAGACAGAGGGGTATGATTACTCCTCTCCTTGGGCACACTCTTAATCGAAATTCAAGAAATTTTGATCCTAATGCACGATGTGCGTATCATTTTGATGCTCAGGGTCATAGTATTGAAGATTGTCGAAATTTGAAAAGAGAAATTAAAAAGATGATTCAAGATAGATCAATTATGGTGCAGAACATTGACAGTGAGGGAAGCTCCAGTCATGTTGATAGGCAAACCAGTGGCTAAGTTGTCAGGCTGAGCAATTGAGAAGTCACCCCTCTCCCTACTAGGAAGAGGTCTGGTAGTCTGTTTTCTTTTCTTTTCTATTTTTTTGAAGTATTTCAGGGTTGTAGTTTGGAATTTATCTTGTTTTGTTCCTTTGTCATTTATGTTCGAACCCTCTATCTTTTATTTCAATTAAATAGAGTGTCCTTTTTTTTCTTTGTGTTCAAATATATGTTGTTTGTTTGTTTTTTTCACATAGTGCATTTTATGTTGATTCTAGTGATATGACATGCTAGCGGAATTTTCAGTCAGATCTTAAAATCCAATTTAACCATGAAACATTGAATCAGAGGTTTAAGTTAGTAAAAGAGAACATATGAAAAAATAGATAGAGTGTTGTGGCATTTGGTGATCAAGTTGAAGTCTTCTTTGAAAATTAAGGCAATTATTTTGAGAATCGTGAGAATAACTTGGTCATCAATTGCAAGACATATCTCAATTAGGTCAAGTAGTGAATATGCGAACCTATGTCAAAAGGAACAAAAAGAAAATCAGCTCCACAAAATCATGAGTTATTCAATGTGAGGAATATGCAACAAAAGTGGAGTTGTATGCTAGAAAAACGTAGAAGAAGTAGTGACGCACTGACTCAGTCAAAGTTAATGCTGCAAAAGATGTCACAAATGATCTTCATCTTTCACTTCCATATTGCATGATATGTACTTGCATTTTTAAGGATTGATATGACGAAGGCATTTCATTCTGCTATCCAAACATTGTGTCATCCTTTGCTTACCCTATTTGAGCTTTAGTCCTATTTTCTTTCATACCCCTCTTTTGAAATTAAGATAGAGTCAAAAAATATGTCCAAAAGGAAAGAAAAGAAAAGAGTGTTAAAAATAGGGTCAGAAAAAAATTCCAAAGAGAAAAAAAGAAAAGAAACAAAAATCAGAATCAATCAAAAGAACAAGCTGTCAGAACTACGCATGACCTGATTCTCCTCTCCCGGGGGTGAGATACGTAGGCTGCCTTACTCCGGGCTCGGTCCAACCAAATTAACAATTTAGTATTGCCCAGTCAAAAGAAACTAGGGCATGAGTTGATCCTCATTGTTTGAGTCGATTTCAAAAGTTGTAAGTCCTACCCCATTTCAAGTGTCGTTTGGGCCTCATGTCATCCTTTTCTTCTAACGTTATCCAAAAGACAAGTTACAACCAAAGAAAAACCTTCAGATCAATCTTTGAGAATGTTAAGACTAAGCATGCAATGGATATGATAATGCATTTTGGGAACTACTTGTCTTTCTCAGCATAACGAATCAAGAGAGGAATAAAATGAGAGAGTCTTATTGGTGAAAACCCTTATGGCCACTGTAAGACGATGGTAAGTTAAGAGAGATAAAGATGATAGATCCTTATTGGTGAAAACCCTCACGGACACCATAAGGCGATGGTGAGTCGAGAGAAACGAAGATAAGAGAGTCTCATTGGTGAAAAATCCTTACAGACACCAAAAGACAATGGTGAGCTGAGGAAAAGAAAATGAGAGAGGCTTGTTGGCGAAAACCCTTCAAGGCGCCACTAGCCAAATGAGGTCTAAATGCAATTGACCTAAGAGAGCAACTCAATTTCAAGGCTATTAACTCAACAACAATTGGTAGAAAGTTTGGATGTAAAGATCAAGCTGCCTAATCCAAACTGCATGGCATATTCATTAGAGTTGACTGTCATTTTTAGATGAATTTTTCGTTTCTTTGTTTTAAAGTGGGACATTCATTGTCTTTTCTTTCTTCTCTTTATTTTTATTTTATTTTCTTGGATCAGTTGTCCAAATAAAAATCACTGTCATTTTTCTCTTGTCTTGGAGTCAAATCCATGTCAAAACAAGTGAGAAAAGATCTCAAAACTGGTTACCAGCTTCTTCAATTGTACAAAGCAAGACAAAAGGGCCAACACATAAAAAAGATATGATTGTGAGCCGAAATAAGGCATACAAAATTTTGTCAACAGATAAGTCTGGGAACTTATGGAAATACCAAGGATCAAAGGGTTTATTTGAGAAGCATGGCAAAGCAGAGATACTGTGTTTGTTTCAGAGTCACTCTTAATAATCTGAGTTTGGGTCAATGATGCAGCAAGTCAATGACATATGCTAATGGTTGGAAGCAAGGTTAAATGTGACCGGGGCAAGAGCGATTTCAACGAAAGCCAAAGCCACAAACCAGCCACCATGTTTTTAAACTAACAAGTTTTCTTTGTATGAAACAGGAACACATGTTACATTCAGATCAAGGATTTCGGAGCCTAAACATCAAAGACCGTAATTTCTCACTTCTACAAATGCAAGAGGCAATGTTGTTGCACAAGTTTTGTAATTAAAACCATGGTAAAACTCATAATTCAAGATCTCTAAGAGACACACTTCCTAGTCAAAGAGACGCATTTCCTTAGAAAATTCAAGTGACATTTGTAAGGAGACACACTTCCTTGTTTGGGTAATTCAAGCAGCATTTGTAGAGAGACGCACTTCCATATTTGGGTAATTCAAGTGGTATTTTTAAGGAGACGCACTTCCTTGTTTGGGCAATTCAAGCAACATTTGTAAGGAGATGCACTTCCTTGTTTGGGTAATTTAAGCGATATTTTGTAAGGAGAAACACTTCCTTGTTTGGTAATTCAAGTGGTATTTGTAAGGAGACGCACTTCCTTGTTTGGAAAATTCAATGCACTTCCTTGTTTTGGTAATTCAAGCAACATTTGTAAGAAAACGCACTTCCTTGTTTGGTAATTCAAGCAACATTTGTAAGGAGACACACTTCCTTGTTTGGGTAATTCAAGCAGCATTGGTAAGGAGACACACTTCCTTGTTTTGGTAATTTAAGCGGCATTGGTAAGGAGACGCACTTCCTTGTTTTGGTAATTTAAGAGGCATTGGTAAGGAGACACACTTTCCTGTATGGGTATTTCTAGCAACATTTGTAAGGAGACGCACTTCCTTATTTGGGTAATTCAAGCAGCATTGGTAAGGAGACACACTTCCTTGTTTTGGTATTTTAAGCGGCATTGGTAAGGAGACGCACTTCCTTATTTTGGTATGTTGACACCTAATTTTTGCCCTCCACGACTAAATTTAATCCTGAGTTTCTTTGATTTTTAATAAAATTAAAATATTTATTTCATCCGAATAAAAATTTATTAAATATATTTGTACGTAATTTTGTCATTTTAAGTAGTGATTATAATTTATCGTATTCAATTATACGAGATTTTATAATTTTGTTACTTAAATATTTATTTTATAAAATACTGGATTTTAATCAAGGCTTAGAGATTCAAATGATTAAAGTTTTGATTTAAATATCTCTCAAAAAATAATTTACTCGGATAAATATGTGTTTGATTTTATAAAATCAAGAAGCCCGAGATTAAAGAAAGCATTAATTCGCATCAAATTTCAATTTAATTTAGTCAATCTATTAGATTTGGCCATAATTGAAATCAATTGGCCATAATTGTAATGCAATCCGTCAATTGATTTCTAATTTGGTCA
The DNA here is from genome assembly GCA_030864215.1 of Capsicum pubescens. Lineage (NCBI taxonomy): Eukaryota > Viridiplantae > Streptophyta > Magnoliopsida > Solanales > Solanaceae > Capsicum > Capsicum pubescens. Next base: position 283,742,576 of record CM061547.1, on the reverse strand, counting down.
AAATTAAATAAATATAGCTAAATTTTAAATCCCAATTAGGGTTATATTTTAAATAACCCCAAAATTCTCAAAAACTCTCATAACTTCTACCTAATTCCACAAAAAAATAATTTTAAATTGTACTGCATTGTACTATTTCCCCCCAACTTTGTCTTTTCCCAATTTTGAAATTCAAAAGTTGTACTACATTGTACAATTTCCTCCCACATTATCTTTCACCTCCCCTTATCTTCAATTTTAAAATTTCAAAAACACCCTTAATTGCTTTTTCTCCTACATTAGTGGATGACAAGAAATAAATCTTTATCCTTTCCTATAAATATTTTTCTCCCACATTGGTGGAAGAGAGGAAAAAAAATCTCATTCTCTCTTATAATTACTACCACTACTTTGGTAAAAAAGGGGAAAAGGAAAGAAGAAAAACAAAAGCTAGAAAGGTGAAAAATTCTTTTTGAGCAAAATAGTTATTTTTATTTAGTAAAAATTTTTGTTTCATAGAGTTGGTCGGCTAATAAAAAATTTCAAGTTGCCAGCGACGTTTTTTTTGTGGTGGTTGATTCCGACGAAGCTCGTAGTCTCGTTTTGCTGCCCCCGAAAAGGTAAACACATTTTTTTTTTAGTTTTTATTATCGTTTTCTTCTTCATCTTTTTTCTTCTTCATAGTTCGTAGATATAATTTTGTTTGTTGGGATTGTATGATGTAGATGGCCTTAAAGGCCCTAGGACGTTGTGGTATCGATATTCTAATTATTTTCATGTTCATGATATAAAAATGAGCTAACAATAGTTGTATGTATCTTTTTTTTTACTTTATTCTTTGATTATTTTGGATAAAGTTTCAATCTTTGCTTAAAATATGTATTTATGCTTTGTTTAAACTCATTGTTGTTGGATATATTTGTTTTTAGCATGTAAAGTTATTTTCTTTATGTTGAAAAGAATAGTTAATGTTGAATGTTTCGCATTTTCACCTTATTCTTTGATTATTTTGGATAAAGTTTAGATCTTTGCTTGAAAAACATAATCATGTCTCGTTTAAACTCATTATTGTTGAATATGTTTATTTTTAGCATGTAAAGTTATTTTCTTTATGTTGAAAACAATAGTTAATATTGATTGCTTTGCCTTTTGACCTTATTCTTTAATTATTTTGGATAAAGTTTAGATCTTTACTTGAAAAGTCATACCCACGTCTTGTTTAAACTCATTGTTGGTAGATATGTTTGTTTTTAGCATGTAAAGTTATTTTCTTTATGTTGAAGAGAATGGTTAATATTGATTGTTTTGCCTTTTGACTTTATTCTTTGATTGTCATGTATAAAGTTTTGATCTTTGCTCAAAACACAAACTCATGTCTTGTTTAAATTTATTGTTGGCGGATATGTTTGTTTTAGCTGTAAAGTTGTTTCTTTTATGTTGAAAAAATAGTTACTATTGTTTGTTTCGCCTTAATAAAAATAGTAATTGATTAAATCAAGAATTTTTCATTTACTTGTTAATTATTTTAAGGGATCTCCAAAATCTTCATATAAAAGATGAAGTGCTAGCTTTATTTTTCATCCACGATGTTTATTCCTCTTTTTCGCATGTTTTCAAATTTGTCAAAATGATGAGAAAGTTCGAATTTTTGTGGCTAAATAGAATTATTTAGATATTTTTGAGTCATGCATAGTATGATTGTGAAACAATATTTCATTTTTAGAAATGCTAAACTTTATTCTAATTTTCTTGCGCCCTTTGGATTGTTATATGTGCTCTTTGTGAGTGTAAAGACTTGATTCGTGTCTCTCATTGATTCATAATATCAAAGGAGAATCAACGATGTCTTAGAAATATAAACCATAGGTCATTACACGTTTTTTTTCATAAAGTTTTGGTTGTAATTTAGCTGTACGAATTTTCGTTAATGTCGCCTTAATTGAAATTTAAAGATTCTCTTGCTTGAAAAGTTAACCTTTATTTTCTTTTGTTATATGGATTAGTATCTATGTTTGTTCAATTTTAGAAGTCATGAGTATTTTCCTTGTTGCCTCATCCCTTTACTTTCACAAGCTTACGTTGTTTGTTTCTTGCATTAATTCATTGAATATGACCTTCTTCCTTTTACCTTTATTCATTCTTGTATGAACATAAATCATGAGGCATGTAAGTGGGTGTCTTTGTTTTGCATTTTATTTGTTGACTCTCATTCTTGTGCAAGTGTGCTTATCATTGTCATTCAAAATTGATTCTAGATATTTTCTTTTTCTTTGAAATATGTCACTTTTATGCCTTGAACGTATATTAATTTCTTTATCTTTTCTTTGCATGAAAAAAAAATGTCTCGAGTCCAAATGGATTCCTCTCCTCTTGCATTTCGTAATGGGACAATGAGGTCTACCCCTTCGAGTCAAGTTCAAAGTTTAAACCCGAGGTCCACTACATGGCGTGTGGGTGCTAGAAGATAGACGAAGAAGAAAAATGGGTCAAAACCCATTGATGAGGTCATTAAGAGACTTGAAAAGTCTCAATTTTTATTATTGTCTTCTTTTTATTTATTCATTTAGTCATTTATTTATTCATTCATTTCGGCCTCGAAGCCAAAGTTGTATTTAATATAGGTGGAGTAAGACTCGAGCCAAAGGCTCGAAAAATAGTTTAGGACAGGTGAAATGGGTCGAAAACCCAACTAGACTAGGACAGGTCTCGTTGATTTGGGCTCAATGGCCTAAATCCTTTACTTTCTCCTCCCTTCCCCTTTTATGTGTTTATTTGTTTATTAGTTTTGTTTAGAATTTATTTATTAGTTTTGTTTAGACTTAGTTAAAATTCCTACTAAGTCGCCTAAATCTATTTTACATAAGTCTTTTAAAAAAAAAAAAAAAATCAAATCACTATTTCAATAAATTAATCTTTTCATATGTTAATCAAAAGATGTTTTCAAACAGTCTGAATAACCGCAAGTTAGCGGACGTTTTAGGTGCCTAACAACTTCCTAAAATGTTAATAGGAACCGCTTATCTAGAATCTCTAAGTTAAAATGATTTTTCTGTTTTGAATCGTTTGAAGTAACTCTCTAAAGGTTTCTTAATTCCTTTTCAAAATTAAGTGGCGACTCTCAAAAAGTCAAAATTTCCACAAAACAAGGACGCTATGATTTGATTCATTTATTATCTCAGTTAGCTTTTAGTTTTACGAAGTTAGTTGGAGACATTTTCCTTCATCTTCTTATTCAGACAGTACTTAGAGGCTTTTAGATTTAGTTCAGATTTGTATTCAGTTTTGACTCAGATTCAGTTGTTTTGGATATTCGTTACCCCACATGGATGTTATGTTTTCATAGATACTTTATGCAGTTGAACCTTATGGCCTATTGTTCATATTTTCCGCATTCTTCATGTATATTATGCAGTGTACAGGTACAAATATCAGTCATAGATTAGCTTGTGGTCCTTCGGGGTCATAGGCACCGTGTAGCATTTCGATTTAGAAAATCAGGGTGTTACAGCTGTAGACACCTAATTTTGTCCCTCCCAAATCTAATTTTATTCATTTTTAGCTCACACTACCACACACCCTCATCCATGTGATTATACCCCACAAAAATAACAACCCTTAACAAAATTCCTAACAAATTTTATCTTGTTTTAATTTATCCTAACAAAATTTATCCTAATCACCTAATCTCCCAACCACACCCTACCTACCCTACCCCACATCACCTTTTATTTTATTTTTTAACCAATTCACAAAACAATAAAAATATAAAAGGGCCCACAAGAAATATTGAGGGAACAACAATATACACCCCACTCACCATTTCCATATATAGACGACACTACATTCCAAAGAAAGGGGATTCATCATTCATCTTCTATTTTTATACTCACAGAAACCCACTCACAAATCACTCATCATCTTCATTCTCTTTAACAATTAAACACATGCACCACAGATTTCATTAACAGAACACAAAAAACCTCCAAAATTCCATTTTTTCACATAATTATTCACAATGCTTTCCACTCATCCTCACGCACCTCGCCATTAGTAGACCACACATCACAATCTCTTACAGAATCCTCATAATACACACACCAAATTGGGGAATCTTATAGACACACATACTGTAATACCCCACATTTTGGACTAGAATGAAAATTCGTCATTCCTATGCGTGGATATTTCAAAAGCCTCAAATCCTATATAAATTTAGTGTGTTAATCAATTATGTAGTGTGGAAATCTATTTGAGCATGAATTTAGATTATAGAGGTCCTCTAACTCAAGTACAAGTTGAAAGCTTTCCTATCGTTCAAGTTTTAGTGAGCGTCAAAACTTGGGTCAACTTCAATCGACCATAACTCATTGTATATGACTAACTGGGTGGTTTACTATATATCAAATGAAATGTCTTGGAATGAGATTTCCAACGATACCAATTTTTCCTAAATCCGATATTGGAGCAAAGAGTTATCCCCATTTTATTCCAGCATGTCAAGCTGGAAAACGGTGACAACATTTCTGACGGGCTATCACGTTTTTGACGACCTTTTTGACGATGTCGTCACATTCTGACGACATTTCTGACGACGTTGTCAGCCCTAGGCAGAAAATCAAGAATTTGGACCCCTTTTGTGACGACCATTCGTGACGGCCTATCACGGACCTGACGGCCTGTCACGGATGGCGCCAAGTATATTTTTCCAGCAATTCAAAGGCATTTTTGCAAGGGTATTTTGGTCATTTCCTTCACCTTCCACGACTTATAACCCTAAAGAGGCGTAATTTTTCTCATTCTTCTTCAGTTAAGCATCTCAAAAACCCTCTCTTACACTCTCAACCACAAGATTAAGGTTACCATCAAACTCATCTCTCAAAAGTAAGATTCAAGCCTTTTTCCAAGATAATCAAGAACTAAGTTTCCCAATCCAAGAACTCTCCAACAAATCATCAAGGTTTTCTTTCTAAGGTATGCGTGTGTTCATTTATGGACTCCTTTCGTCCATGAAGTTCAAGAACCCTTTTTTTCTAAAACTATATATTATGGTTTTCATGCTATGAATGGATTGTTGATCATGTTTATGTGTTGAATGATGCCAAGATAGAATCTTTATATGTTATTATGAATCTATGACATCATATGAGTTGAAAACATGTAAGTTTGATTATTTATGATGAGTAATTGTATGATTTACACCTATGCCTAAGTTGTGCATGTAAGGTGTTTGATAAAATACCTAAGAGACTAGAAATCATGCATTATAGCTAAATTGTGACTAAGTGAAGGATTCATGATAGACCTCTATGATTCAATGTCATCCATGTTGATAATGTGTCTTGTGAACACTGTTGGATTACTCATGAACTAGTCTTATGGAATTATGCTATGCTTACTTGCAAAACCCACTCACGCACAAGATGTAGAATACCCATGTACTTCATGAAATTCCCCAAGTTATGATATTATGGATTGTGGTTGTAATATGTAATGAGCATGATATTGAAAGCTATGCAAGTATATACATGTTGTATGAAATTCCCTTCTATGAAATAGATTGTTGAGAACCATGCTTAGTATGAAATTCCTTATTTATGATATTGTGGATTATGGACTCTACTCTTATGATCAAGTCAGTCATGTGTGTCAGTTTCCTTCCATCGAGTCCTGGGGGTACTTGTACCTGAAAAATATAGTTGTGTGCCTAGGGACATGTCATGTTTTCACGATACTTTCAGTCAAGCCATGATCTATAGAAATCAGTCAGTCATGTAACTCAGGAAAACTCAGTAATCTCAGTAGTTTAGTATTCTCAGTAATCTCAGTGCTCAGTAACCTCAGTAATCACAGTAAATATCCATAACTTCAGTACTCTTAATCAGTCCTCAGAACTCATTATATTCCATCCGTCATCAGAATCCAGTAAACTCAGTTTTAGCTCCGCTAAATAATACCACTAGTATCAGTTCAGTTAATCAACATCAGTTCAGCAAATCAGCTCAGTTAAGTTATTTAGTTCAGCCCAGTTATTCAGTTTAATGTCTTTCAGATGTGAGTAGGATTCAGCACCGAGCGAACCTAGGGATGGGGCCTCATCCACTAGATTAGGACTGAGATCCTTAGAAGCAATCCCTAAGTTCCAAAACTACGTAGCCAGCGTAGGTACGAGATGTCACCCGTTAGATAGGACTGACATACTCAGGGGTCACACGTTAGCACATTTATATGTATAGGAATGATCCTAGGAGTCACCTGCTAGATTAGGACTGACTCCACAGCAGATGTCTTTACTAGTGGTGCGGTACTGACACCCTTCCAGTCAGGGCAGAGATTGGACCCCAGTCAGCTTAGCTTGGGGCATGTCGGTTAGATGAATACATCCCACAGTTTCAGTTACAGATTCAGGACTGTCAGATATAGTCAACTCAGTTCAGTAGTACAAATTCAGTACTGTTAGAGACAATCAATCTTTATCATTATAAATAGACTTCAAGATCACCCATTAGACAGGAAAGATCTCAACTAAAGTTAAACAGTATCAGAATCATCAGATTTAAAGATCACCCGCTAGATAGAACTGATTTAAAATTCAGTTACTCCATATAAAATAGAACTCAGATAGTTCCATCATAACTTAGACTGTCAGATACAGTCGCTCAGTATCAGTTACATCGATTAGGCCGATTATCACAGCTATATCAGTTATATCAGTTTTCTAAACTCATGTATTAGTCATATCAGTTATCAGAATTCATGATATCAGTATTCATCTTTAGGACTGTCAGACATAGTCAACCAGACCAGTTCTTCATAATTCAAACTTTCAGAAATAGTCATTCATCTATTCAATATCTCAGTATCAGTACACTCATGTTGTTAGTATTCAGACTCAGTAGTCAGTATCTCCATGAGTTCAGTTAAAAATATGTATGCATATATGTATTCTCACGTTCATATTAGTCAGCATTGTTCATGGATATAACCCTTTGCATTTAGCCGACCACACTCGTATACTCAGAATATTCAGACGTACTGACGCATTTGCGCTATGGTGCTTTCTCTTATGTTACACCATAGGTTCAGAGGCATGAGCTCCAGATCAGTAGTAGCATTCCAGTGTTCAGAGTTTGAAGTGAGTCCTTCTCATTTGAGGACGGTATGATTATTGCTACATTTACTATTCAGTTGCTAGATGGAGTTAGTTGGAGACATGTTCCTTCAACTCCTTATTCAGTTCAGCTAGAGGCTTTCAGACTAGATATCAGATTAGATATTCAGATCTCATTATTTTCAGTATTTATGACTTATTTTGGTATTGTTATACCTTTTTCAGATATTTTGTTATCAGACGTTTATTCAGTACGAACCTTATGCCCTTTCATGTTCATATTTCTGCATTTTATGATAAATTATGTAGTATACAGATACAGATATCAGTCATGGGTTATCTTGTGGTCCTTCGGGGTTATGAGCACCGTGTAGCATTTCGATTCAGAAAATCGGAGTGTTACAAACTTGGTATCAGAGCCTAAGGTTCAATAGAGTCCTAGGAAGTCTGAAAGTCGAATCTAGTAGAGTCTCTTACATGCATGTGTTGTGCACCACACTTATGTGCAGGAGGCTATGAGATGTTTTAGGAATAATTTCCCTTCTTTCAATATTCATGCCATGCCAGCAAGTCAGTTTAGCAATCGAGCAGTCAGATTTGTATAGCTTGTTTTCTCATCCTTGCATCTATTCATGCTATCCAAAACCTCAAAGAATGTAACAATTTCAAGGTATAGCCTCCTAGTAGTTTCAAGTTCAGTTCATCTCATGCATCATGCATTAGTTTCAGACTCCCAAAGTTTAGTTATAATCTAGTTCATAGATGCCCTGTGCATCACCTAGTATCTCCGTAAGGTAAGCGTTCTTAGAGGGACATAGCGTCCCAAGGGGGAGATACCCCACTTTCTCGTAATACTCGCATGCCTTAGATCCTTTAATTTCTCCTTGCATAATGAATTCAGTCTAGAATAGAGGGTACTCATATGTTGACCTTCAAGTTAGACCTCATCTGTAAGTCAAGTATTCAGAGGTTCAGTTCAGTTCATAATGTTCATTCCATATGTCACGTAGAAGAATCAGTCATGTTCTCATGTTTCAGTTCAATCATAGTGCCTTTACCATTGCATGTTCAGTCGTATGTTCGTGAGTCAGTTCAGTCGTGTATTCATGCATCAGATATGCGTGGTCAGCTTATCAGTACCTTCAGTCATGCATTCACGTATCATGTCAGTCATATAATCATGCATAAGATATGCATGGATTCAACTTATGAGTTACACATCAGATATGCATTCTCAGTTTGAGAAACTCAGTTTATCGGAACACTCAGTCCTACATTCATAAATCATCTACCCATGCATCAGCTATGCATGTACAGTATGATATGCTCAGTTTTCAGTCATGTCAGCCATGAAATCATGATCAGCCATTCATGATATATATTCGTGTAAGTTGTGTTTTCTCTCATCTCAGCCAGTATCATTTGAGGACGAATGTACCCAAGAGGGAGATATTGTAATACCCCACATTTTGGACTAGAATGAAAAACTGTCATTCCTATGCGTGGATGTTTCAAAAGCCTCAAATCCTATATAAATTTAGTGTGTTAATAAATTATGTAGTGTGGGAATCTATTTGAGCATAAATTTAGATCATAGAGGTCCCCTAACTCAAGTACAAGTTGAAAGCTTTCTTATTGTTCAAGTTTTAGTGAGCGTCAAAACTTGGGTCAACTTCAATCGACCATAACTCGTTGTATATGATTAACTAGGTGGTTTACTATATATCAAATGAAATATCTTTGAATTATATTTCCAACGATACCAATTTCGCCTAAATCTGATATTGGAGCAAAGAGTTATCCCCATGTTATTTCAGCATGTCAAGCTGGAAAACTGTGACGACGTTTCTGACGGGCTATCACGTTTCTGGCGACCTTTTTGACGATGTCGTCACATTCTGATGACATTTCTGATGATGTCGTCAGCCCTGGGTAGAAAATCAAGAATTTGGACCCCTTTTGTGACGATCATTCGTGACGGCCTATCACGGACCTGATGGCCTGTCACGGATGGCGTAAAGTATATTTTTCCAGCAATTCAAGGGCATTTTTGCAAGGGTATTTTGATCATTTCCTTCACCTTCCACGACTTATAACTCTAAAGAGGCGTAATTTTTCCCATTTTTCTTCAGTTAAGCATCTCAAAAACCCTCTCTTACACTCTCAACCACAAGATTAGGGTTACCATCAAACTCATCTCTCAAAAGCAAGACTCAAGCCTTTTTCCAAGATAATCAAGAATTAAGTTTCCCAATCCAAGAAATCTCCAGTAAATCATCAAGGTTTTCTTTCTAAGGTATGCGTGTGTTCATTCATGGACTCCATTCGTCCATGAAGTTCAAGAACTCTTTTTTTTTCTAAAACTATATATTATGATTTTCATGATATGAATGGATTGTTGATCATGTTTATGTGTTGAATGATGCCAAGATAGAATCTTTATATGTTATTATGAATCTATGACATCATATGAGTTGAAAATATGTAAGTTTGATTATTTATGATGAGTAATTGTATGATTTACACCTATGCCTAAGTTGTGCATGTAAGGTGTTTGATAAAATACCTAAGAGACTAGAAATCATGCATTATAGCTAAATTGTGACTAAGTGAAGGATTCATGATAGACCTCTATAATTCAATGTCATCCATATTGATAATGTGTCTTGTGAACACTGTTGGATTACTCATGAACTAGTCTTATGGAATTATGCTATGCTTACTTGCAAAACCCACTCACGTACAAGATGTAGAATACCCATGTACTTCATGAAATTCCCCAAGTTATGATATTATGGATTGTGGTTGTAATATGTAATGAGCATGATATTGAAAACTATGCAAGTATATACATGTTGTATGAAATTCCCTTCCATGAAATAGATTGTTGAGAACCATGCTTAGTATGAAATTCCTTATTTATGATATTGTGGATTATGGACTCTACTCTTATGATCAAGTTAGTCATGTGTGTCAGTTTCCTTCCATCGAGTCCTGGGGGTACTTGTACCTGAAAAATATAGTTGTGTGCCTAGGGCCATGTCATATTTTCACGATACTCTCAGTCAAGCCATGATCTATAGAAATCAGTCGGTCATGTAACTCAGGAAAACTTAGTAATCTCAGTAGTTCAGTATTCTCAGTAATCTCAGTGCTCAGTAACCTCAGTAATCATAGTAAATATCCGTAACTTCAGTACTCTTAATCAGTCCTCAGAACTCATTATATTCCATCCGTCATCAGAATCCAGTAAACTCAGTTTTAGCTCCGCTAAATAATACCACTAGTATTAGTTCAGTTAATCAACATCAGTTCAGCAAATCAGTTCAGTTAAGTTATTTAGTTCAGCCCAGTTATTTAGATCAGTGTTTTTCAGATGTGAGTAGGATTCAGCACCGAGCGAACCTAGGGATGGGGCCTCACCCACTAGATTAGGACTGAGATCCTTAGAAGCAATCCCTAAGTTCCAAAACTACGTAGCCAGCGTAGGTACGAGATGTCACCCGTTAGATAGGACTGACATACTCAGGGGTCACACGTTAGCACATTTATATGTATAGGAATGATCCTAGGAGTCACCTGCTAGATTAGGACTGACTCCACAGCAGATGTCTTTACTAGTGGTGCGGTACTGACACCCTTCCAGTCAGGGCAGAGATTGCACCCCAGTCATCTTAGCTTGAGGCATGTTGGTTAGATGAATACATCCCACAGTTTCAGATACAGATTCAGAACTGTCAGATACAGTCAACTAAGTTCAGTAGTACAGATTCAGTACTGTTAAAGACAATCAATCCTTATCATTATAAATAGACTTCAAGATCACCCATTAGACAGGAATGATCTCAACTATAGTTAAACAGTATCAGAATCATCAGATTTAAAGATCCCCTGCTAGATAGGACTGATGTCAAATTTAGTTACTCCATATAAAATAGAACTCAGATAGTTCCATCAGAACTTAGACTGTCAGATACAGTCGCTCAGTATCAGTTACATCGGTTAGGACGATCATCATAATTATATCAGTTATATCAATTTTCTGAACTCATGTATCAGTCACATCAGTTATCAGAATTCATGATATCAGTATTCAGTTTCAGAACTGTTAGACACAGTTAACCAGACCAGTTCTTCATAATTCAAACTGTCAGAAATAGTCATTCATCTATTCAGTATCTCAGTATCAGTACACTCATGTTGTCAGTATTCAGACTCAGTAGTCAGTATCTCGACGAGTTCAGTTACAATTATGTATGCATGTATGTATTCTCACGTTCATATTAGTCAGCGTTGTTCATGCATATAACCCTTTGCATTTAGCCTACCTCACTTGTATACTCAGTACATTCAGACGTACTGACGCATTTGCGCTATGGTGCTTTCTCTTATGTTACACTATAGGTTCAGAGGCACGAGCTCCAGATCAGCAGTAGCATTCCAGTGTTCAGAGTTTGCAGTGAGTCCTTCTCATTCGAGGACGATATAATTATTGCTACATTTACTATTCAGTTGCTAGATGGAGTTAGTTGGAGACATGTTTCTTCAACTCCTTATTCAGTTCAGTTAGAGGCTTTCAGACTAGATGTCAGATTAGATATTCAGATCTCACTATTTTTAGTATTTATGACTTATTTTGGTATTGTTATACCTTTTTCAGACATTTTGTTATCAGACGTTTATTCAGTTCGAACCTTATTCCTTTTCATGTTCATGTTTCTGTATTTTATGATATATTATGTAGTATATAGGTACAAATATCAGTCATGGGTTAGCTTGTTGTCCTTCGGGGTCATGAGCACCGTGTAGCATACCGGTTCATAAAATCGGGGTGTTACACATACAGATGTAAGGAGCACGCACACACGGAGAGAGAGGTAGAGAACAACGAAGAGGCAGAGATTAAAATTGAAAAAAAAAAAGAAAATAGAGAGAAACAGAGAGATTGGGGACGAAACAAGTGAGCTTCAGGAGAAAAACAGATAGAAATCAAGGTGTTGAACAGAAACAGTGCAAATTCGGTTGATTTTAGGGTTTTCCGACGATTTCTCGTCGGGAAAAGTTACTGTCGACCGGAATCTGAGCGTCTTCTCCATTTTCCATTCTTTCTGAACTTGTCGGAGCTCCGGCAAGATGAAAACGACGTCACCAGCTTAAAACCGACTCCCAAACCGCGTCTTGTTCATATCTGTATTAGATTTAGGCGTCATTATTTGTTGGTTCGTCTGCCTTATTTCGGATTGCAATTTCTCAAATTGAGTTGATGGGTTGATCTTGAGGTTGGTCGAGGTTCATTGGTTTGTAAGCTTCGATCCATCGCTAATTGTTCGGAATAAAATTAAGGTTCATTTCTCATCTCCTTCTCGATTAATCTTAATCATTTGATGCTTTATGTGTTGAATTCATGGTGTATGGCTTTTATTTTCGTTGATTTTGATATGTTTGGATCATCATATTGATTGTTTGAATTGAATGATTGAAACTCAATTAGAAATAAGTGGGACAAAAATTGAAAGTTGATAAAGTGAATATTGTTGTTTTGATTCATTGATGTCGTTGGTTGATAGGTTGAGTGGGGTAAGCAACAGTAGGCTCGGGTAGGCAAATTTAGATATGTGATTGTTGAATAGTAAAATATTTGTGAAGTGATTTTGATTTATGCATTGGGATCTATTGTATTCATTTGACCAGGGAATGCCCCGAGGAATTTGTATTGATTTATTTGGGGAATGCCCCGAAGTATCATGTACTTGAAGACGGCGCACGATCAAGGCCCGGAACGTTGGGTGGAGAAAGCAATGGAGCGTAGTTAGGATTATCCTAGAATATAGTAGGTTTATATTTTCGTATTTTTTTTATTTTGGGACTGTATAATTGGACTGAACACTAAATTTTGGATTGTTTTGTTTTGTTTTGCTTGATTGATTGTTTTGCATGCTTTGTGTGGTTTATACATTCGTAGTATCAAATTATCCGATATGCTCCACCAAGCGAACGTGGTCGAACCACGGGATCGAGGGGTGCCAAACACCTTCCCCTCGATCAACAAAATTTCTTAGCCAGAATCTCTATTCGCGGATCAGTTTTAGAGTCAAAACTGTTTTGAAAAATAATTTTCAAAGGTGGCTTGGCACACCCAATTTATGCCAAGTGGCGACTCTGAGTTTTGAATATAAAAGTCCTTCTTCGAAATAAATTCTCATCTTTTGTCACTTTGATAATAAAAACTCTTTCAAACTTAAAATTCAATTCTTTTCGTTGTAAAAGGGGTGTGATATATATGTTGAACCCCCTTCGCTAGTTCGTGTGTGCACTTTTGAAACCCCTTGATGGACTTTTTGGCTCTGCCACTGGGCATTGAGATACGATGATTCCTTTATATAAGAACGAGGGTGACATTCAGAGCTGCAACAACTACTAGGTATTGAGTTTTTGAATCACACGATGAAGATTTGGGAGAGGGTGGTTGAGCGTCGGTTGAGGAGGATCATATCTATTTCAAATAATCAATTTGGTTTTATGCTTGGTCATTCGACGACAGAGGCAATTCATCTGGTGCGAACACTAGTGGAGCAGTATAGGGAGAGGAAGAAGGACTTGCACATGGTGTTCACCGACGTGAAAAAGGCATACGACAAAGTCCTTAGGGAGGTTCTTTAGAGATGCTTGGAGGTGAGAGGGGTCCTAGTAGTGTACATCAGATCGATTAAGGACATGCATGATGGAGCAAAGACTCGGGTGAGGACTGTGGGAGGGGATTCAGGGCATTTTCCTGTCTTGACAGGGTTGCACCAGGGATCAACTCTCAATTCATTTTTATTCACCTTAGTGATGGATGTGTTGATGCGACATATACAAGGAGAGGTTCCTTGGTGTAAGCTATTTGTAGACGATATAGTTTTGATTGATGAGACGCGGGGAGGTGTTAATGATAAATTAGAGGTTTGGAGACAAACCTTGGAGTCTAAAGGGTTCAGGATGAGTAGGACCAAGACGGAGTACTGGGAGTGCAAATTTGATGAATTGAGGCGGGAGGACGAGGTGGTAGTGAAGTTGAATTCCCAGGTGGTTTGTAAGTGGGATAGTATTAAGTATTTTGGTTCTATGATTCAAGGGAATGGAGAGATTGATGAGGATATCTCTCAGTGTATTATGGTAGGATGGATGAAGTGAAGGCTTTCCTCGAGAGTTTTGTGTAATAAGAAGGTACCTCCCAAGCTTAATTCTATAGAGTTGCAGTTTGTTTGGCTATGTTGTATGGAGCGGAGTGTTGACCAATCAAGAACTCTTACATCCAAAAGTTAAAGGTGGCAGAAATGAGGATGTTGCGGTGGATGTGCGGACTTACTAAGAGTGACAGGGTTAGTAATGAGACTATTCGGGAGAAGGTGGGAGTGGCGTCAGTGGAGGACAAGATGCGAAAAGTGAGGTTGAGATGGTTTGGGCATGTGATAAGGAGGAGTACTGATGCCCCAGTTCGTAGGTTTGAGGGGTTGGCCTTGGAGCGTTTCAGGTGGGGTAGGGGAAGGCCGAAGAAATATTGGAGAGAGGTGATTAGACGTGACATGGAGCAGTTACAGTTTACTGAGGACATGACCCTGGATAAGAAGATTTGGAGGACACGTATTAGGATAGAGGACTAGTGCATGTGGATGAATCTTATGCAGTAGTTAGGAGTGTTGTGATTTAACTTGGCTAATAGTCGTAGGGCCTTGTGCATAGGTTGGAGCTTCTAGTTAGGAGGGTTGGGGGAGGTGTGCCCTTGGTTTGTTAGTGTATAGTATTGCTTTGTAAGTGTTGTATCTCTATTATTTCTCCTTGTTTCATGATTTATGAAGACTTTGATTATTGTTATTTTATCCTGAGTTGGGGGTCTATCAGAAATAACCTCTCTACTTCTTGGGGGGTAGTGGTATGGACTGCATATATTTTACCCTCCCCAGACCCCACTATGTGGGAATATAATGGGTTTGTTGTTGTTGTTCTAATTTTTTCTTTTGTGGAAAATACCAATGGGGATCAAATAGATGATATTTGCAAAAAAAAAATCTTGATCCAAATCTTTGTGCAAATTCTCTTAGAAAAGATCCAAAAGGTGCTAGTGATGATTTTAAAGGGCTGGCAAATACAATTCTCAATTTATGTTTAAACAATGCCAAAGACAATTTAGGTCAAGTCCAAAAATTGGCCCCTAGTAAATGCCAACCAACTTGTGTTCAACAATATAATTTGACTATCAATACTTATATTTCAAATTCAATTAAACAAGTGGGATCTGACCAATTTACACAAGCAACTGTATCAATTTTGCAATCTGGTGATAGAGCTCTCACTTGTGAAGATTCATGTGGTAAATCTCAATTGAGTCAGACAAATAATGACTTTGTTCATCTTGTACAAGTGGCTGGTGATGTTTTGAAAACTAAAATGTCATGAATTTGTGTCAAATGTTCTAGTGATATGAAGTGTTAATGTTATGGATTCAAGATTTAAATTCTATGTGTCGTGTTTTATTTTTAAAGTCTTGAGTTCATATTTACGATTTATTGCAACTTTTAAATTTTTCAACAGCCATCATTTAAATTTTAACCTTATTTAAGAAAATTGCAAGAAACACCTTTTATCAAATTCTTGGTGATCACCATAACATGTTGTGGAGAGATCATTCATCAACGCAAGTATGTTATGGAGAGATCATTCATCAACGCAAGTATGTTATGGTGATCACCTGGATTTAGCTATAAATCCTTGTGAATCGTCTGAATTTTTCAGCATTTGTGGCAGAAATTCTAGTGATTTATAAAACGATACGAAGCAACACAATCTATACCAATAATACTATTTATATCAAAAGAAATTATGTATCATGAAATAATATGTGGACCTTTAGCTGATATAGATCTAAATTAGTCGAATCAATACATATCATGAGGAGAATGACGGCGTAGTAGATTCATTGTACTTAATGTTCAAATGGTGTTGTTTCTTTTATAACCAAAACCAAAATATCTTTTACATGAATATTGTTCAAAAAATCAACTCAAAATTAAGAGTAGATTCATTGTACTAGAAGCTTAAAAGTTTATGGTATACTAGTGTATATTAAGTGAATAAGGTCTGTTTACATGAATGTATAACATATATATATATGTTTTCAATCTCTTGTTACATAATATTTTGTTTAGGAAACAACCCACAAGGAGAGTCTTCTTGTTAATAATACTATATAGTATAATGTCTCTCTTTTTTGTCACTTGATTGGACTTTCAATAGGTTAGTTATGCAAACATATAGTGAGTATTTGTTCATGAATCTTTGCTATATGCATTGAAGCTATATTATTGTTCTTTTTGTTTCGATTCGACATAATACAGATGTGACCTTTAACTTGACTTCCATTGGCATATGTCAATATGCATTTTCTAACTTAAAGTTGAACAAGTAGATACATGCGTTTTATGTGCCTATGTGGCAATTTGTGTACTATGTGTATTATGCCGCATAGCACGTGTGTATTTGCTTGTTCAATTTTATACAAACTTAAGCGTTTACTTATGTACATCCAAAGTTGGAAAACATAGACGATAGTTGTGGCCGAGTTAAAAGGCACGCTTATGTATTATGCCTTTCAATTTGTATTGCATAACTTGGGACCGGTGGATATGCTTGTAATTTCTTACGCGTTGCAAATTTGACTTAAATGATGGTCTCAAATCGAGTATCTACGCGCTTCGATTCTCCTTTTCAGATTTTGGACTGGATTATCAAGATCACATTGGACTTTTATCCAAATTAAGCACTCAAAGCCCATAATTAGTAGAGGCCCAATTCTTCTTCCTTCTGAGCCCATTTTCTAATTTTTGATGTTAAAAGCAAAATTGACAATAGTTTTTAGTGAAAATGTCTATTTTGATTATTTAAAATTTTAACTTTGAGTATCTTTAATCTTGTAAGTGTTGCTAAGTGGAGTTTAGTGCCACTAACAGAATGAATTTAAAAACTAAAAGTAACTGTCAAGAAATAATACAATCAAAAATGAAAATACAATCAATTGCTTAACCATTAAATATAAATAAACTTAAATTAATTCTTTGTTTCTTTATATACAATCAAAGAAAGTTCTTTTTCTTCACAACTATACCTCCCCACCACCATACACACACAAAATGAAAATGGAAAACAAAGGGATATGTTTTCTTCTTATTCTTCTAATTTTTTCTTTTGTGAAAAATACCAATGGGGATCAAATAGATGATATTTGCCAAAAAAATCTTGATGCAAATCTTTGTGCAAATTCTCTTAGAAAAGATCCAAAAGGTGCTAGTGATGATTTTAAAGGCCTAGCAAATACAATTCTTAATTTATGTTTAAACAGTGCCAAAGACAATTTAGGTCAAGTCCAAAAATTGGCCCCTCCTAGTAAGTGCCAACCAACTTGTGTTCAACAATATAATTTGGCCATTAATACTTATATTTCAAATTCAATTAAACAAGTGGGATCTGACCAATTTACACAAGCAACTGTATCAATTTTGCAATCTGGTGATAGAGCTCTCACTTGTGAAGATTCATGTGGTAAATCTCAATTGAGTCAGACAAATAATGACTTTGCTCATCTTGTACAAGTGGCTGGTGATGTTTTGAAAACTAAATCGTAATGAATTTGTATCAAATATTGCTAGTGATATGAAGTATTACGGATTTAGGATTTAAATTCTATATGAATTTGTGTCAAATGTTGCTAGTGATATGAAGTATTACGGATTTAAGATTTAAATTCTACATGAATTTGTCTCGAACGTTGCTAGTGATATGAAGTGTGACGGATTAAAGATTTAAATTCTATATGAATTTGTGTCGAATTTCGCTAGTGATATGAAGTGTTACGAATTCAAGATTTAAATTCTATATGAATTTGTGTCGAATTTCGCTAGTGATATGAAGTGTTACGAATTCAAGATTTAAATTCTATATGAATTTGTGTCGAATGTTGCTAGTGATATGAAGTGTTACGGAGACCTAAATTCTATATGAATTTGTGTCAAATATTTCTAGTGATGTGAAGTGTTACGGATCTAAGATTTAAATTCTATATGAATTAGTGTCAGATGTTGCTAAGTGATATGAAGTGTGACACATTCAAGATTTAAATTCTCTATGAATTTGTGTTAAATGTTGCTAGTGATGTAGAGTGTTACGGATTCAAGAAGGTGTCGTTTGATACCACAAGATAAGATATCTCAAAATAAATTTGAAATTGAATTTATACTATATTTGATTGACCATATAAATTTATTCTAATCCATCTCCCAAATAAATAACTAATTCAAGAATTATAATCTCAAAATTATAATATACGTGATTTAGTATACTCGTTTGGTGTACCAGATGAAATACGTATGAATATTTCATAGGATTATTTTATTTTATCCCCTATATGGATAATAATTTCATCATTTTAACATAAATTCTGGGATAAATATTTCATAAACTTTTATTACAATTGAGAGTTAGCTCACTTGTTGAGTTTCCTCTCGTCACAGTTAAGTTGGAGGATTCTAAGTCAATTTGTACATAAGAAGAACTTAGATGCTATTTGAATAGAGGGTCTTAAATAACCTCTCTATCTTCACGAAATAGTCATAAGATTTGCACATATTCTCTCATTTTTATAACCATTTATGGTATCATAGAACTTAGGCGCTACTTGAACCAGGGTCTTAAATAACCTCTCCATCTCCACGAGATTAACATAAGATCTGCACATATTTTATTCTTTTTATGCTCCACATATGGTATGCTGGAACTTAGGCGTTGCTTGAACCGAGAATCTTAAATAACCCTTTTATCTCCACGAGATTATCATAAGATTTGCACATATTCTATTCTTTTTATACTCCACATATGATATGATGGAACTTAGGCACTGTTTGAACCGAGGGTCTTAAATAACCTCTTAATTTTCACGAGGTTGTTGTAAGATTTGCACACATTCTGTTTTTTCTACACCCCGCTTCATTTTTTATTTTTTTTTGGTTTCCCAACCGGTGTCCGGTACACGCATTGGGGTCCGATTAATCCGGATTCGCACCGGATAGGGCCCCATTCGGAGGGTAACGCTCCCAACAGAGTTTTCTCCATGCCCAGGATCAAACCCTCGACCTCTGGTTAACGATGAAGCAGCCCCATCCGCTGCACCACAACCCATGTTATTACACATAATATATTATTATTGTTATCCCCACGTGTTGTTGACTTGTTGTAATCACTTATAGCCCTAATATGGGACTTTGGATTAAAAAGGACAATTGGGTTGTCTAATTAAGTGGGAGTCCTCCAAGTTTTTAAAATTAGGTGGGAGGGATAATTTTTTTTTGAATTTTTTTTTAAAGTTTTTTCGTTTGAACATCTTGTCCCAATTGTGGAACAACCAGGCGTAGTTGTTCGACAACTTTGTGAAGTTGTTCAACAACTATCAAAGTTGTTCAACAACCGGGCGCAGTTGTCGAACAATTTCCCTCAGTTGTCGAACAATTAGGCGTAGTTGTTCGACAACTGAGGGAAGTTGTTCAACAACTACGCGAAATTGTTCGGACAACTAATGTAGTTGTCGAACAACTATCTCAATTGTTCAAGGGACTTAGTTTTTGTAAGGGACAAATTTGTGGGACCCACTCGTCCCTTTTTTTAATTGGAAACTTGGAAGGCCCTTGTGGTTCACTTTTCTCCCCTAATATGTCCCCAACCACTCTCACTCTCTCACTTTGCTAAATTCCATCCTTTTTTTTTTTTTCTCCATTTATCTCAAAAAAAATTAAAAATATTTTTCTTTTCATTCTCTAAACTTTGCTTTTATAGAGCTTGAAAAAATGGAGATATTTTTTCTACAATTTTTAAGTGGATACCACCGGAATTCTGATCTTCGTCACTCTAAATTCAGGTCCTTTTATTTTCTCATGATGTATTTTAGCTCTTTTGTTAAAAAAGATTTGTTCATAGAAATTTGTTCTATAAAATAATTATACTTGTTAGTGTTTAATTAGTAATATTTCTTTTGTTAGTTGGATAAGAGGTGTAATATTGACCAATGCTGTGATACTTCTCAATATATTATGTTGTGATAAAAGTACCTTTCAACTTTACATTTTGAGTATTTACCTTTGACAAAATTTATCTTAAATTTAAGATTCAATACGTACTTTCACAACACGTGTCTCACTTATGTCTGACGTCAGCTATAGCAGATTCTGAACAACTTATTCTCTCTTGTTAGAAACTTTTTGTATGAAGTTTGTGTTCAATAATTACATGAAAACTATATATGATATTATCTTCAACCTAATAAGGAAACTATAAAAGATTAGTATGTCTTTGTTGTTGTCTCAAGTAATTATGTTTAATTTTGGGCATATGTTTTGGACATTTTTCTCATTTATTAACATGTTTGCTTCACAATTTTTTTCCCTTTTCTTTTGGGAAGCGTAACACGGTTATAGAGAACGTATAATATAAACATAATATGAAAAAAAATGGCTCAAACAAAACCTAAATGTTATTACAGACGATGATTATTATAGAGATGTTTGATCGTATATGAATGATGTGCATTTATCAGTATTGATATCGGACTATGCATATACGAATACGGACCAATATTTGTATTACTTGGGAACTGTCCTTCATACAAGTTATGAAGGCGGAGCATAACTTCGCTATGAATTGATGAGCAAAACTCGCCTTGTTCACAAGTTATAACAGACGAACATATTATGAACTTATCTTACACAAGCCCAATCATTCAAGGCCCAGTATCCAAACTTCTATCCAAGCCCATATAATGAAGTTTCTAAGGCCCAATAGATCGCAAAAGCCCATATAATGAAGTTTCTAAGGCCCAATAGATTGCAAAAGCCCATTATATGTCTGGGGCCTAAGATCCTAAAAACTGTGACCGAGTTAAGTTTGTGTGCACCTTAGCTAATTTTACCTAATACTTGCTACCTCTTATTAACATATATATCGAGTAACTCTATCTATCGAGGCTGGAAGGAATTAACGGGTCGGCAACTCGTAATGTTAAAACAAACCTAGGTACCCAATATTTAGCTTCTAAACCATTTGGAGAGCAATATTGTGACAGTCAGGCTTAAGATAAAGGTAAATGATAATTCGAGAAAATGGTAAAAATGAAGGTGTGAGAGAAATCGTTTTCAATAAGGTGATTCTTCGCGTGTTATTTCTTTAGTATCGTCAGGGTGACGTGGTAGAGCAACGACGATCTTTGAGCGCTGCTTGGAAATACCAATTGTTACGATGGTCGTTGACTTAAAGTGATGATTGCCGGTATATGTTGGGAAGATTTCGTCGCTAATGAATAAACAAAACATATCTAGATCAATCTTACTACGATCGCGATATATTTGACTCCAATCATAAACGATGGACAATTTTATGTTCATTTTACAATGTTGAAAGGGCAAATTTGAATATTTAATTTTCCCTTTTATATATATATTTCAATTATAGTTTGTATAGCTCACTTTTGCTAACGACTTAATTAGCCCACACTATTTGTCCATTATGTAAAGGAATCGATTAATCTATGTACTAACAACTTTATTTAGTTGGTTAACACTTCAAGAAAATTAATTAATGTGACATTTTGCTTGATTTAGATTTGGATTATCTCAAAAGAGATCCCTTAATTAAGCAAGTTGTACTAATTTATTATCACTTGTGCTTTGTGCAATGTACCTTAACAAATACATACTTTATTAATTTTTATAACGGAAAAGGGTCAGAAATACCTTTGAACTATTTGAAATGGGTCAAAAATATCCTTCATTTTTTTGTTGGCTCAAAAATACTCTTCTGTTTGATTTTTTGGCTCAAAAATATCCCTCCGTTAATTTTTTGGCTCAAAAATACCCTTATCGATAACGGAATGCCACCAAACACGCCACGTGAATAAAAAGAGTCACTTGATCAGTCCGCGTCAACATACACAAATGAAAAATCACTCAATTTAATCTATCTAGCTATCAACCCATTTTTTTTTTAATTTAAAAGACCCAACCCCACTCATATTTAAAAAATCCGGCCCAAGAGAAAAAGATTGAAGAATTTGATTGCTTATTTTCTATGTGAAGGGTTCAAATATTTTGGATTGATCAAGGAGAAAGATGAGGAAACAATTAGGTCCTTAAATTGTTGATTCGAAAGAATCGGATTTCAATCGGGTTGACCATAAACAATTGAATCCTCAAATAGTTGACCCGATTTTCAAGAGCTCAGATTGTTACTGGATATCCTATCTGAATTTGTCTAATGAGGAACCTGATTGTAGTGAGAGGAATGGTAATTCAGAGACGAAATTGAAATTTAGAGAGTGAAAGTTTAGTGGCAATGTAGGACAACCACAAGTTGATGAGGTCAAGAATTGCTCGAGTGAAATTTTGCCTTTTGGTTCAGGTTTTTTGAATATGGATCGGGCTGGATTTTTAAATAGAATAAAATGGGTTGATTGTTAGGTGGATTAAATAGAGTGATTTTTCATGTGTATGCTGACATGGACTGATTAAGTGGCTTTTTTTTTTAAATCTATGTGGTGTGTTTGGTGGTATTCCATTAGAGAGAATGGTATTTTTGAGCCAAAAAATTAATGGAGAGATATTTTTGAGTCAAAAAATTAACTGAGGGGTATTTTTGAGCCAAAAAAATCAAACATAAGGATATTTTTGAGCCAAAAAATAAACGAAGGGTTTGCTGCTAATATATCAAGCCAAAAGAATTAATTAAATCCATCCAAAAGAATTAATTAAATTCATCTATGATTTCGATTTGGTTTTGCTGCTAATATATCAAGCCTTTATCACTATAAAAAAAAAATATATGAATTAACGATGGATAAATTTGCCGATTCTATTTTAAGTGATAAATCGAGGTAATAATATATATTGCTTGATCATATGCAATGAATTCCATAAATTTAACCTTATATGATGAACATACACATATCATGCACTTATTGATTATCGTTCGGATACGCATTATCTCATTAGAATTGCCCGTGATCATAATATTTCATCGTGACATATTTTTAGCTACACATAATTTCTTTAAGGCTGCGCTTGATAGATTGTATAAATTTATTCACGGGATGAATTTATACCGTCTAATAGGGATGGAGCCACCTTTTATTCAGGGTTCGAATGAACCCATTTCGACAAAAAATATACTATTTTTATACTATTTTTACATGGTTAATTTTTTTTTTTTATGTATATATAATAGATGTTGGACCCTCTTCGACTAGTTTGTATGTTTAATTCTGAATTCCTCAATGAAAATACTCCCTTCGGCTAGTTCGTATATTTACTTCTGAACCTTCTTAATGAAAATTCAAACTTCGCCACTGCTATCTACCAAACACGATATACATCGTTCTCAAGTTTAGTCGTGAAAAAATCTCATCTTATCCCGCATATCGAACGACTCTGAGTATTTTAGTAGTGCATGATCATCAACAAATAAGATCTCAAAGTACAAGCCAATCACTTTAAAAATCAAAAGTAATATTTATGGTGGAGGGTTCAATGTACCAAATTAGTTTAATCATATAGTAATTAATTCCACCAGCTCATTACTACTATTTAAATCTAGCTTTTGTTTTTATTTTCTTCTTTTAAATTAATTTATTAAGATATGGAGAAATTTTTTTTATTTAATTGTTCAAGCATGGCTTCTTGTCGACAAGTTTATTAATTAATTTAATTTCTTTGTATTTGTATTTTTTTTTCTCAACAGAAAATTGCATAGTTGGATTGTCTACTTCGTGAACTAATTAATTTATAGAGAAATTAAGGACGTGGATTATAAATAATTGTTTAGTTAAACTAGCACTTTTTATATCACTATAAAAGGAGTGTTAGTTAATTACCCGCAGCAATGATTGAGTTGGTTGAGCAAGTGATGATCTTCTAAACGAGGAACCTCAGGTTCACAACCCACCGCACACTTTCTCGGTCGAGCTCGTAGCACGGTGCTTGTCTAATATGGTTTCATCTCTTGTGTGATTTGCAGGCTGTTACACTAAAACGGAATTTACCCCGTATAGTTGTGCATACTCTCGAAAGGCAGCCAGGGGTGGAGCTCCCCTTTGGCCAGGGGATCCGAATCCCTTTCGATGAAAAATTATGTTATTTATATGTGTTAAAATTATTATTTTTATGTATATATAATAGATGTTGAACCTCCTTCGGTTAGTTCGTATATTTACTTCTAAATTCCCTCAGTGAAAATCCTGACTCCGCCAGTGATTAGAGTGTATCACGTCCTTCTATATTGACCAACCTTTAAGAAAAATAAATTAAAAGAGATTAGGCATATCAATAATGTCAACTAATTGACATTATTGAGCTCCATGTAATCAATATATCATACGTAAGTCAAATATTATAATATTATTATTTAATTAGTTAGGCGAATAAAATCTAATTTGCTTAAGTCTTTCGATTAATATTCTAAATAAAAATGCTTAATGGATTGGCACTGTGGAGATTTTCAGATTAAATTATGAGCTGACTTTATTCGAAGAGAACTTATAATTGACTTTGATTTTTTGTTTAAATTTAAATATTCTTTCAATTAAAAAAAAAAAAGAAATAGCAACAATTAACGTACTCAAGTTTATCTTTTATGGCAAAATTACATAACGTAGAAAACATCTAATGTAATTACATGGCATAACTAAGACTTGAAATAGTTTGTAGTTGAGGTTTGAATTATAGAAAATATTTATGTATTTGATGTCTTTTATATATATATATATATATATATATATATATATATATTTAGGTATTTGACGTCATGGGGTAGTTATAGCTTACGGAAGACATGATCTTCTTTTCAAATATAGGGGCATGCCTCTTTCAGCCCTGTGTCAGCTTAGCAACCCAAATAGACAGGAAAGAGGCAGGGAGGTGTGGAGGACGCGGATTAGGGCAGAGGGCTACTAGGTAGGAGTACGTTCGTAATAGTAGGGAATTAAGAGTGCTCTGTTTGTATTTGTGTCTGTAGGGTCTTGTAGCCTCTTGTTCACGGTGTTTTGGTGATGTCTATGATTTCGTATAACAGGTTTATATTCCTACTCTGTGGGTGTCTTGTTTTCTTTATTATCTAGCGATGCGCCACCCCTTGTTATTGTTTGTTTTTATGTTTTTTTGTTTGTTATATTTGTTATCTGTCCTGAGTCAGAGTTCTACCGGAAACAACCTATCTACTTCATCTGACGTAGTGGTATGGACTGCGTACTCGTTACCCCCACTTTGCAAAAATACACTGGGTATATTATCGTTATTGTATCTAACGTCATGTGTGTTTGTATATGTATTTGCAAGATGCATTTATATTTGTATCAATCGTATTTATATATCTATTTGTAAGCGAATTTCTAGAGCCAAATACATTTGCTGCTATAACGGCTTATTTTTCGTCCAAATATTAGACATTTTCGAATTTATTCTTATTGACATTCTATCTATGTTTAAACCAAATCAATAAATTTGTTCAAAGTCGTGAAAGAATGATAATTAGCTAGTTCGGGAGGTAATGATCAGTAGCTGATTCGAGAGACACAACCTTTAGACTTCTACGAAAAGCGGCACTGAGACATTTATCGCAATAAATAAAAGCCTGATGGAGCAATATCGCGTATAAAAAGCGAATCGTTCCAATAAAAGTGAAAGAAGGTCCACACATTTGACTTTAGGGACCCAATATTTTGGGATTCCAAAAATGGGACCAATTATTAGAAAAAGAAAACTGAAAATTGAAGGAACATATTCTGTATCAAATCCAGTGTTGGGGACCAAGTTAAAAAAGCCAATAATTAAAATTCACAAGTCATAAATTTATGTGATAATTAGATATACATAACTCAAAACTTATATATTTCAAAGAACATATAATTATTTTAAAAATAACGAGTAAAAAGATACAAAACCATCGCGTATTATAGGATGTGATATTATCGTTCTCTTAAGATCGGATATGTTATTATGTTCATATTAATTGGTTTAAGAATTTTTCATTTTTCTAACTTTAATTTAACGTTTTATTCTTTAACTACAGAGTCGGAATAAATAGTTAAACTTTGAATTTAAAATTGTAAGGTAACGACGTTAGATGTTAAAGTTAGGTTCAAAATTTAATATTTGCACATATTTAGTCAAATTCGTAGGTCGACTTCTAGCTCCGCCCATGCTTATAGCTTCTTTGTATGGTTGTCAACTCTTGTGTTGTATTTTTATTTTAAATATAATGTTTGATTTTTATTGTTACTTATATTTTATATTTTATTGTATCATATTGTTAAATTTATGATTATGTAATGATCGATTTGTATGGTCACATCATTATCTATTCAACTATTACATTCATTAAAACAATACAATACAAGGCACTATATTACAACAACAACAAAAACATATCTAATATCTAATGAAATGTCCTAAGTGGGGTCTGGAGAAAGTAAAGTATATGCGGATCATATTACCTTGTTGAGTTAGAGAATCTATTTCCGAAAGATCCTCAGCGCACAGAATTACAATACACTATATTACAAACCAATATGTAACTATCTTCCAAAACGAATGCCCTATTTTCTAAACATATTGTCGTATTCGTGTTGAGTTCTTCAATTACACTATTTTCAAGAATTCAACACACACCTATAGATATTTTCAAAGAGTCCGAGCAACATATAAGTGATGAGAATTGAAATGAATAGTATATGAAAGGACGAAAAGACAGTAAATGGGATATTGTGGATCCATAAAAGATGGGGAATATCCTTAAAAACATATATAGGTAGGGTCAAAGTGATGATGAAAAATAGGATTACAAAACATGCATGGTTCCTCAATAGGTAGACACAAATCTGCCCAGTTGCAAATACAGATAATACTCTTCCTTGTCCTGTAAAAAAATAAATGGAGGATTATATAATTGACCTTAGAATTAGATAGGTCCACCCCCCCATTCTATTTTTCTTTAATCATATATACAATATCCTAAATTAGGTATCGGCAATGGCGGATTTAGAATTTATGGATGGTGGATGTTCGAAAGGTTTGAACATATATATTGACGTTCAAAGCTTTAAAGTTCTGCTTGCAAACTAAATCACCCAACTATCTTCTTGCTTCACTGGCAGAGTTAGTTCGTATATTGATCTGCGAACCGCTTGGTATCAATCCTGGCTACTCCGTCACTGTTCACTGGGTGCTTTTCTAAACCTTATATAATAGTTTATGTACCTTTTTTATATAATTATACTTAGTCTGCATCGAATTTAACGATTGTCGGAGCACCAAATATTTTGCTATAGGTTAGCCCCTGGTTATTGGTCCGATCGATCGCGCATCGAGTAGATAAGGTAAAACACTCACTAATACTAAATTGTTATTCCATTTTCAGAATTCAAATTCAAAATCTTCTTTTAGTTTATAATGGAGGATTCTTAATTAAAATCCCACCACATTACTCGTTAGTGATGATGGATAGGGGTCGATTTGCAATGTATGTAATATATATATGATTCACGTAAATTCAGTAACCTTTATGCAAATCTTACATTTGTAACTCAATTGTTATTAATGCATGTCAAAAAAATTGACGTTCCTGTAAGAATCTGTAAATTTCAAATTCTGAATTTGCCTTTGATAACACGTCCATCTCTTATCCGCTCTCCCTCCAACCAAACTCCTTGGTCATGACAGACATGACGGAGGTAGAGACAATGACGGAGCCAGGATTTTCATTGAGGAGGTTTAGAAGTAAATATACGAACTAGTCGAAGGGGGTTCAACATCTACTATATATGCATAAAAATTATTTTTAACTATGTAAAGATAGTACTATATAATTTTCCATCGAAGGAGGTTCGAATGAACCCCTGGAGCAAAGGTGACTCCGCCACTGGGTAGAGACACCACTTCTAAAAGACCCTCAGCTCAATTAAGACCTATATTATATTATTATATCAAACTAAATTTACCATAAAGATTTATAAACTTCAAATTCTGAATTCGATTTTGATCACATATCCATCCATCTAGCTTTACTGCATGCATGTTTCATCTTTAAATTTTTGGAAAATGACTTGTTATTCTCCATGTACCCTAGTTGTTATTTTGCTTGTCTAATTATAGTCTTCTTTTCTTTTCTTTTTCCCCCCTTTGGCTTTGTGAAAGAGAGAATATTTCTTTTTATCATAATGCAAAGTAGTTGTATGTGTCTTTGGGTGGTCCAAAATTTGATCACAATCTTCTTGAAACTTAACTTTCCTTCTTGTCTTCAATTTTTGATATTATTGTCACATGCATATATATATCTATACCTTTGCAAGGCAGATAAAGTGAGAGCTAGCTTGTAATTGGTCAATTACATGAGTTATAGTTATTTTATTTCAATTTGTGTGACGTAATTTGATTCAATATAGAATTTAAAAAAAAAAAAAAATTGTTAAAATTTATGATCTTATATTTATTATAACGTTTGCATGATTTTAAATTTTCTTGAAACTCGTGCATTAACGGTGACATAACATTGGTGGCTAGCTACAAAACTGATAAAGTTGCTGACATGCATGTGACTAGGAGGTCACGGGTTCAAGCCTTGGAAACAGCCACTGGTAGAAATGCAAGATAAGGGTATGTATAATACACTCCTGTGGTGGAGTCCTTCCCTAGACCCTGCACCTAGCGGAAGCTTTAGTGCACCGTACCGGGTTGCTGCCACGGGTGGAGCCACTTTATGGTTAGGGGGTCACTCGAACCTCCTTAGATGAAAAATTATACTATTTATACATAATTAAAAATATTTTCTTATATATATAATTGATTTGAACCCCCTTCGATTAGTTCGTGTGTCTATTTCTTTCGATTTTGAACCCCTCTGTGAAAATTCTGACTCCACCCCACTCACTGTTGCCCTTTTTTTTTTTTCCTAGGAGCTCCCATCTTTCCTCTTCCTTAATAATTCGAACTCAAAAAACTCAATGTCGAAAGTGAAGAGTGCTTAACATTCGAGCAACCCTCTGAAATTCGAACAAAAATTATTAAATTATATCAAACTCAAAACATATATTGTGTAAGTATTACCCCTTCCCCTCGAACTAATTAATATATAATAGTGAAAATAAAGTAGGAACAGTATTTCTATTTCTTTGTTGGTTGATATGTATATTCATGCATCAACGATATCTTTCTAAGATATACTTTCTCCATCTCAATTTCTGTGGTACTTCTCGATTTTCGAATGCCAGTTGATTAATTTTTAAAATTAAATTAGATTAGATCAATTTAATACTTTAAAATTAAAAATTAAATATTAAATATTAAAAACTATATTAAAAATACTGTAATTTGCCGTTTTCCCCTTGTCATATGATGAAAAATATTTTCTTTTCTCTGTGAAGGTCAACAAAAATATTGTCCTATCTTATCTTGTCTATACAATTATTACTACTAGTTGAAAAAACCAAGGTGAAATTATGGAGCCATATATTCACATACATCCACGTAACAAAGTGAGGTTTTACGCATCAATCTCAAGTAGAAAATATCTGAGATTTTATGGGTTATTGAGACGAATGTATATAATTAAAGAAAATAAATTATATATATTTAACATAACTATCTAATAAATGAATGAGAATATACACAAAAAAAATATTTCCAGAATTTGAACCAAAAATATTTAATTGAAACACTTTTATTAGGATTTGTGATGTTCATTTGAAACATGAAAAAGTGGCGGAATCAGAATTTTCACGAAGGGATTCATAATTGATAGATCGAAGTAAGAACACGAACGGGCCGAAAGAAATTCAACATTAACTATATATACATAGAATTTTTTTAAAACCATTTTTTTTTTTAACCATTTATAAATAGACAATAGTATAATTTCTCCCTGAAGAGAATTCGGATGAACCGCCTAGACATAAGGTGGCTCCGCCCCTGACATAAAATAGTTCGAGTGTCTAAATGAAATATGCTGCCAAACTTTAGACTCGTTTTTAGGAAGTCAAAAAATAATATCTTTTGGAGAAAAGAAAAGATTGTGTTGAAATTTGAATATATATATATATAAAAACTGTGTCTCAATTTTGAACAAATTGAGATCGATCATATTAATTTTCATTGTTCATGTCTCTCAAACTAAGTTCGTCTCAATTCAATAACTTAAAAAATCATTTCTCTAACACTTGAAATTTTCTATCAATGTTTAATATTAAAAGCTCTCAATCAAACGATAAAAAATTAGAACTAATTAAAGCAAAAATACAAATATAATTAAGCTCTATTTATTTTATTAATATATATTACATATCTAAATATAATCAAACGTAAACATAAAGAAGTAAATAATATTGTTTAGATTTTAATATGTATGGGGAGAAACTTCTTAACGAATTCAAATATGAAGATAGACCATATGATATAACGTGAGGAATAATAATAAAAAAAAGGGAAAAGACATCATTTCCACCTCATACTATACAAGAAAAGTCTAAGTCACACCTAAATTATATAAGTGACTTATTACACACCTTAACTATATAAAAGTGATATTATTACCTCTCCGCGACCCCATTCTAAGGCGCGTGTGTTACACTTATTTTAGGCGCGTCCAGCCTATTAAATAACAAAAGTAAACGGCTAAAAACATTAAGGGAAAAGGCATCCGTTTCCACCCCAAACTATAGTCGAAAAGTCGAATTCACACCTAAACTATATAAGTGACCTATTACACACCTTAACTATAAAAAAGTGATGCTTTTTAATGACGTGGTGCTGACGTGGCAGCGCGTGTAAAACACTACACCACATGCAAGTGGTGGTAGCCTGACAGAGTGTAGATCGTTTCACTTTTTTATAGTTTAGGTGTGTAATAGGTCACTAGTATAATTTAGGTGTGGCTTCAACTTTTCGGGTATAATTTGGGATGGAAACAATGTCTTTTCCCTAAAAAAAAAAAAAAAAAAAGTGTAGTAATTTTATTTTTGTTAGGTCAAATTATTGGAAGATTCCATATGATCTGCCAGTCATGTGCCTCCAGTCATTCCATCTTGTAACCAATATTGAATTCATTATACTATTAAAAAAATTATGAATTTACATATTATTCTGTAATAATATAAATTTAAAAGGTATTAGATTCAGATGAATCCGTATATCTGTTCACGGTCAAATATACTTAGGCCTTTATAATATAAGATTGGTCTAAATATATCTTTATTAACTAACGATAAGCTTTCTTACCGTTATTATTTACAAGGAAAGAGTCAAATAATTTATGTCCCTTTCAAACTTGGTGCGAAGAATAGATCCTTTTTGAGTAGAGGATTTATCGAAAATTAAATAATCCTTATGTTCGTAACGATGAGATAAAATCTGTGTAAATTCATTCCCTTCATGTCCTGTTTGTGAAAATGTATTGAATTAGTTGTTGTTATTGATTTTAAGAGTAATCCAAATTTGAAATTTATTTCAGATTTTGATCGTGCCAATAACAACAACAGCACGAGCGAAGCCACCTTTTAGTCAGGGGTTCATCCGACGAAAAATTATACTAGTTTATATTATTTTTAAAAGATTAAAAATATTTTATATGTATATACAGTAGATGTTGACCCCCCTTCAACTAGTTTATATGTTTACTTCCTCAATGAAAATTCTGCTGTCATCACTGAATAACAGCCAAATTTAATCCCATAAACGAGGAATATAGTGTACACAACTACACATACTTTACATTTACCTTTGTAGAAGTAGAGAGATAGTTTTCGATAGACTTTCACATATTTCTATCGTGTAAGTCTCAAAATTATATATATATTCATGTTAAAATTAACTAAACAAATTTTTTTATTAGAATTAAAATTCTGAATTCGCCTCTCGCTTCAAAAAAAAAAAAAAAGATAAAAAAAAGTAAGATGCATGAATAAGAATGGGACATATAGAAATGGAGGAGCACACATGGGGAAACAAATCTCGAAAAGAAATTGGCATGTCTCAAAGATATGGTAAGCAACACATAATTAAATTTCACACCATGAAAAAGGCCACCACTGCTTACCTCACCTCTATCTCTTGGTGGATTTTTGTGGGTCCCATCTACCCCACCCCCACAAAAAACACCCAACTCCCACTTGCATTTTCCTTTGCAAATTCATAAAAGTATTTTGATTTACTTTTAATATATATGATTTATTTTGTCTCGAGTCGGGGGTCTATCGAAAACAACCTCTCTACTTCTTCAGAGATAGTGGTATGGATTGCATATAGTGATGGAACCTGAATTTTCATTGAGAGGGTTCAGAAGTAAATATACGAACTAGCTGGAGTTGGTTCAACATTTATTATATATACATAAAAAATATTTTTAACCATATAGAAATAGTGTAATTTTTCATCAAATTAAAGGAGGTTCGATCCCCTGGATGAAAGATGCCTTCGCCCCAAATACTTATATTTTACCCTCCCCGAATCTCACTATATGAAAATACACTAAGGATGAGTAGGTTGTTGTTGTTGGTTCATTTTATAGGGATATATTTTATTTATCATGTAGTTTAAGATGCTAGTTTGACTTAAGCAAGGGGGAAGACAAATTTGAAATTTATGATTATAAATTTTAATAATTTTTTAAAATTAAATTTATAACTCGTCTTAGTTATTATGTTCGAAATTTGTATGTACATGTATCATAACGATTTTTTTTATATAAATTTGGGGTATAGGCAAAGATGGACGAAGGGAGTAAGATATAATAAGGATAAAATAATGAAAACTTCTTCAGATTACTCAAATGGTCCAGTTTACTGGGTCAGTATACTAAAAATAGATGTACAATAATATTATTTAATTTGAAAATTAATAGATAATTTATCATTTTGTATCCATTCATCGTTGTTATTAAATACTACTACCCAATATAATGCATTCAAGGAATTAAAATTTTTCATATTCAAATGGTGATATAATAAAATTATCTCTATTTTTTTATTGTTTGTTAATGTATGCGCCAAGTCAATAATAAACAAATAAAAATAGATATAAGAAGTAATATTTTTTAAGAATCATGTAAAAAAAAAGAATCGCGATAAATAATTTAAGATGCCACGAATAACATGCAAAATGAAAGAAGGGCAAGTAGTGAAAAGTTTAATATATGAATTCTTGAAATATGCTAGTGTGATATAACTAAAAATGGTCGCACGGGGCTCGACCCCCTCAATGTCTTCTGAGTCGAGCTTGTAGTACATCGTTTGTCTAGTGCGGTTTACATTTGCTGGGTGGTTTGCAGGCTATTACATAGGTTTACTCAGTACGCACAAAGTGCTCATCCGAAGGACAGAGGCTGTAGCAGAGATCGTAATGGCTGCGGGTTATCCGGGGTTCCAAAAAACATAATATAAATAAAGAGTATATACATAGTATATCTCAATAATTTTTCTTTATTTTGGTGTTATATACATGCAAAAACCCCACCCAACCTCTAAGAATCATCATCATTATCAAACAATATAATAAAAGCAACCCAACCCCATGTTCTAGATTTGTAATCTTTTGGGCAATCCAAATCTTTTTTTTAAAATATATTCCACTTTCTATATTTTCATTGGCCTTTCCTATTACATTTGGTCAGATCTTGCTTTATTGGTTGTTCATTTTGTTGAGTTTTATTACTATTTCTTCCAAAAACTCAACAAGAACAAACACACACACACACAAAAAAAAAAACTTTAAACATTTTGTTGAAGTTTTGAGAATATGGGAATGGCAGCTGCTGATTTACAGTTTCATGTTTTAGCTGTTGATGATAGTTTAATAGATAGAAAGCTCATTGAAAGGCTTTTTAGAATTTCTTCATGTCAAGGTAAGTTATCGTTTTGTGTCTTTATCGTCGAGAATTGTGGTGGGATGGATAAGATAATGTATATTTAGTTAGAGGTTTCGAGTTTGAGCTTTGCATGTAAAAAAAGAATCTTGATATGTAAGGCATATCTTAGACGGAAAATCTTAGTAGCTCAGTTGATAAGTATCTTGATAGGGCACCCTTTTGATGTGTCTTAGACGGGAAATCTTAGTAGCTCAGTTGGTAAGAACCTTGATATGGGCACCCTTTCGATGTGTCTTAGACGGGAAATCTTAGTGGTTCAGTTGATAAAGAATCTTGATATGGGCACCCTTTCAATTGTGTCTTGGACGGAAAATCTTAATAGCTCAGTTGATAAGAACCTTGATATGGGCACCCTTTCGATGTGTCTTAGACGGAAAATCTTAGTAGCTCGGTTGATAAAGAATCTTGATATGGGCACCCTTTCGATGTGTCTTAGACGGGAAATCTTAGTAGTTCATTTGATAAAGAATCTTGATAGGGCGTCCTTTCGATGTGTCTAAGACGAGAAATCTTAGTAGCTCGGTTGAAAAAGAATCTTGATATGAACACCCTTTCGGTGTGTCTTAGACAGGGGAATCTTAGTAGCTCGGTTCATTGGCTATACTTTCGCCTTGTTGGTGAGCGATCGATTCACTCACCTTGTAATCCCGTCCCTCATTTCCTCTTCTCCTACCCTCAATGGAAAAAAGTGTCTTAGACCAATTAAATCTGAATTAGTCGGGATCCAATACAGGTATCGGATAACAAAGTGTTGGAACAAGAAAAAGATTTTTCTTTTAAGGGGTAATAGTTTACTAATACTTTTATTTCATATTGGTATTGATTGTTTTTTTTTTTTTGTGGGCATTTTGTATTTTGTTAATTACAGTTACTACTGTGGATTCTGGAAGTAAAGCTTTGGAATTTCTTGGTTTACAAGAAGAACATGATGACCAAAATCACCCAAATCAGCCTTGTGTTTCTCCTAGCAATCAACAGGTAAATCTGTTTGTTTCGTTTTGACTTAACACAAAAATTAAGAAAGTATAAAATATTTTTGAATCTCGTGATATTAAACTAAAAATATGTTGTCTGTACCAGAATGTTGGCTATGTTAAATATGTTACGTGGAAAGTTAAAATTAAATAATTATCCAAAAGGAAAAGATATATTTTTTTAAACGAACTGAAAACAAGAAGTAAGACGAGTACAAATTTTAATGATATCTTCCCTTTTTCTATATTGTTCTGACTTTCTAACTGATTTTCCTAGAAAATTTTAACAGAAAAAGTTAATTCTTGTTACTGTGTAATTGCAGGAAGTGGAAGTTAATTTAATCATCACAGATTATTGTATGCCAGGGATGACAGGCTATGATTTGCTAAAGAAAATTAAGGTATGTATCTATTTTTTTAAGTTGCTCGGACTTTCTAAAAATGTTGTCGTATTTGTGTCGGGTCCTTGAAAAATACACTATTTTTTTAGAATCTGATACATACTAATTGACATTTTTGAGGAGCCCGAATAACCTAGCTTTTTCTAAATTCTATGTCATTTTCCTTTCTTGGAAAATACTTTGATAACAAAATTTTGCCTGTCAAGTTGCTTGTGTCATATTAAAGATTTAATTTTTTTCTTTTTTCTTAAAGGGGTTTTCCCACTTGGACTTGGGGTCCCTTTCTTACCTATCAATTTTTGAGATCATTTGAGAATCTAATTAGAAAATATTGCATACCTATATGATATTGAAAGGGGCATGTGCCTTGTCATTTTCACCTATATATTGTTCTGACTCTTCAAAAATATTACTGTATCGCATTCGTGTCTGATTCAAAAATGCACTACATATATCAAATCGACATTTTCTGAAGAGTTTGAACAACATAAGTCATAAGTTTTTCGATCATTTAGTTCTTCCATCTTGCATTCTATTTACTTACATTTTTTTTTCTTTCTTTTGAAACAGGAATCTTCATCTCTGAGAAACATACCTGTAGTCATAATGTCATCAGAAAATGTTCCTTCAAGAATCACTAGGTAAGAACAGTCTATCGTAATGCAAGCATTAGTGTTTGCTTTCACGGCTTGAACCCTCGACCTATAAGTCACACTGAGACAACTTTACCGTTGTCGTGACCTATTACTCAAGGGGTGTAATATAGACAGTCTACCCTAATATAAGCATTAATAGCTGTTTCACCACGGCTATAACGCGTGGCTTATAGCTCACTCGAAGACAACTTTACCGTTACTCCGAGGTGAACTAATTCAATTGTATATTGATTTTAACAGATGCTTAGAAGAAGGTGCAGAAGAATTTTTCTTGAAGCCAGTAAGATTATCAGATGTTAACAAACTCAAACCCCATATGATGAAAACCAAATGTAAAAGCAACAAACAACAACAACAACCTGAGATAATTGTCACACAAGAAAAACAAGAATCAATAGACATTGCACATGTTGTTCCACCAGAAGGGTCAGAATCAGACAACACATTACAACAACAACAAGAACAACAATCACAAGCCAATAGTAACAACAACAACAACAACAACAACAAGAGAAAGTCCATAGAAGAAAATCTATCACCAGATAGGACAAGACCAAGATTCAGTAGCCTCACAGCAGTCTAAAATCTGTTGCAAATGTGTAAACTTTTTTGGAAATTACTTCAGATGAATCCTAATGTAGAATATGTAGAAGAGGGGTGTGTGTGGGGGGTGGATAGAAAATCATCCATCTTTATAAGATGATGTGACCTTCATGACGGAGAGCGGTCAAAGAGAAGGACCGACAAAGTTCTAGGTTGACAAGCTTCCGAAGAAGAAGGGATGTATATGACACCTTTACATGGTGTGCGCGTTCTTAATTAGGCAAGATGATATATTGGACCAAAGCAGATAATACGTGCCATAAGCTTGGACTGTAACATCCAGTTTTGTTTTGCTAATGTAAGAGGGGAACAATATTGTCAATGTAGATAGAAATGTGATGAAATTTACTTCTTGTAAATAGACAAGCATTTAACATAGAAGTAATCTTCTTTTAATGCTTTCTCATACATCAGGCAGGCGTTGTGCTCTTATCGGCAACTATGGTCCCCGTTCCTTTACTATTCTCCACTTAGATTTTAGGTTTTTATCTACGGCAAGGTCTTAATCAGTGACGTGCATCTAACTCACACATTAGGCGTCGTGGCCACTACATCAAACAACTAGGTAAAGACAAAAATGAAGCTATAGAGTTCCTTAGTTTTCAAGAATTCATTATAATTTTGATGAAAGCTAAATTTGACTTTTAATTTGGATGCCTTTTTTATTCTGAATCTTCTTTTGAATGAAAGATTTTGAGTAAATTTTTCAACAGCCAATTGGTGAGTTGAATGTCTTTGCTTTTGGATAGTGTATGTTCTGTTAACTTTTTGACTTTACTGTCCAATTCAACCTTACAAAAGAAAGGTTCAATCTGTTTTCTTTAGATATTAAATTAGAAATTTGGTATCAAATTATAATCTTTAATGAGTATTACTGTATACTCAAACCCCACATTAATATGGTGTGATATAGTCCGTTTTTTGAGCCAAACAGGTATAATTATTTTTCAAAAGACGTCATACTATTAAGAGTATCATTATATTGTAGATGCAAGTTCTTTTTTATTTCAGCTACTAATGTGAGACTTTGTTTGATCGCCCAACAAACTCCCCTCGAACTAAGTAAAAGTAGTAAAGTCGGTCGGTAGACGGGCAAATGGATTCAATCGGGCCCCACACCATCACTCCGCAACCTCCATACTCGTCTCGCCGAATCATTAACTCTCAACATAAGTGTAATATTGTCTACTTCAACCCAAGTCTATAATGTCTGACTTTTATGTTAACTTCTTTTTCCTTTCAACTATTAAAGTAAATAATGTGTTCACACTCTCCTATTTTTCTTTTATCATTTTGACAAAATAAAAGTACTTTATAGCAATATCATGATCAATAAAAGTCATTAGTATATGCTTGGTGATGTTATATGACTTTAAAGCTGAAAAAAAGAAGAAGCAAGATATTAATCCATTTTACAGCATGCAGAATCTGAATATTTCCACTTTTTCCACAAATCAAATCCTACCAATTTTTAATATATTTATTCTAGTCTTTAAACACACTATTTATTAGTGACAAAAATTTTTATGGTGTATATCTTGGTCTGTTTGAGTTTGCCTTTGATCATATTGCTAATTTCAAATTCAAACAAAAGGAAAATGATACAATAGGTGGATAGTCTCGACCCGTACGATAGGTTCATAATGTTGTTTCGGGTACACAAAATCTGTATTTTATCAAAACAACTTCAACACAAGATCAAAATGACCTTTCAAGAAGTGTGTTTTCAGTTTCTTAAAGAAGAATAGATGAAGCAGAAAAAGCCAAGTTCTCCGAATTCACGGAGTGTCCTTAAGGAAATAATTGTCTACCCGAGGTTGGGAAATTCCCCCCTCCAGGATAAAATGGCTTAACAATCATATAGTCGTGGTATCTCAAACGATCGGATTCTCTTCGAACTCACTCGATGGTGGATGATCACACGGAGTATTTTAGAAGACAAGAAGTGTTTTTCAAGTGCAAAAAAATTCAATATAAACCTGTGGAAAAAATGTAGGTTTATATAGCCATTAAGTGCCTCTTCCGAAAGGAGGCAATGGTTCATTCAGAAAGGTGTATTCTTTGGAAACGTCATGTCTGTCCATTCGAAACATTACGTCTGTTATTGAACAGTTACAACCATCCGAACAGACATTCCTTTTCCCGAAACAGTGTGCCTTTTTACCTGAAGAGTTGTGTCTCTTCGAAGCAACGCTCAGCGTTTCTGCATGCACGCGTTAATGGAGAAGCAAAACTGTTGGATTTTCGGACTATGTAAATAAATTTTGTCTAAAAGGTTAATCTCATTAATCGAAGCCAAGCAAGCGAGCGAAGATGACGCAAGACTCTCACTTACTTATTGTGTGGAGTAAGTGTTTCATAATATAAACACTTGTAAGTTTCATTCTCCCATCAATGTGGGAGATTTACTAGACTTTCCCATTTTTGAGTACACTTTCCATTTTGAGTGTTATCTCAATTTTTTCCTCCATTTTCCATTCACATTTTTAATCTCGAACCCAACATCGCATAAAGCTAGCTCATTTTTTTTTTGTTGTTGAATTCACCCTTCTTTTTAGCACCATTAATTGAGTCAGTCTATATAACTTTGATTCATCTAAAATGATCGCGTTAAACTTTAAAAAGACACTTAAATGGATCGAGCGGAGGGAGTATAAGGTTACAACAACAACAAACCCATTATATTCCCACATAGTGGGGTCTGGGGAGGGTAAAGTGTACGCAGTCCATACCACTACCTCCGAAGAAGTAGAGAGACTGTTTTCGAGGAAGTACAAGGTTAGTTTGAACAAAATACTACATACTAAAACTCGTTATAATTCGTGATATTTATTATATAAAATTATATTATTACAAATAAAATGCGTTAAATATTTTGAATCGTCTCAAAATTGAAAGAACCATCATTATCATAAATTCAAATGAAAAGAGTAATAATTTGACAAAAGATTAAGTTTTTATCTAAATTATTATAAGGCTTTGATTCAAATAAGGTGGGTAGAATCTTAATAATTGAAAATTACTATTTGAAAAAGGGGAGGGAACTGCTTATATTATGGGTCGAATTATTAAACAAAAAACATAACAAGTTGGTACCAAATATGAAAAATATAAAACGGTTCTAATAATATTAATTGCAATATTCCACAACAACAACAACAAATCCAGTATATTCCCACATAATGGGGTCTGGTGAGGGTAGAGTGTACGCAATCCTTACCACTACCTCTAAAGAAGTAGAGGTAGTGGCTGTTTCCGATAGACATTAATTGCAATATTCACATGTCCAGAAATCAATATCGATAACCTTCAGAACCTAACATGTGTATATTTTGAAATATCGGGGTCAATTGAGTAATTAAAAAAACTTAACAAGCTATCGATTAATAATGTGATGAGGGACGTTCTTCTGTTTTCCTGAATACTAGCCTAGTATCGGGGCTAGTCCATGCCCAATCCTGATGGGCCTTCGATTTGACCCTACTTTACCTCTATAATCCACTTGTCTTCCCTGGTACCAAAAAGTCCTATGAAGTCTGGAGCACCTAATATGACTTCTATTTTTCTCAATACTAGCCCAGTCGAGGCTCGTCCATGCCCAATTATTCCTATAGGCCTTCGATTTGACCCTACTCTACCTCTATAATCCATCCCTCATTCCCAGTCCCAAAAAGCCCTTCGAAGTCCTGGGCACCTAATATGACTTCTTTTTTCCTCAATACTAGCCCAGTATCGAGGCTCGTCCATGCACAATCCCGATGGGCCTCAATTTGACTCTACTCTAGCTCTATAATCCACCCGTCTTCCCCAGTCTCCAAAAGCCCTTCAGAGTTCGGGGCACCTAATATGACTTTTTTTTTCCCTAATACTAGCCTAGTCGAGGCTCGTCCATGCCCAATCCCAATGGGCCTTCGATTTGGTCCTACTCTAGCTCCATAATCCATCTGTCTTTTTCAATCCCTAAAAGCCCTCCGAAGCCTGGAGCACCTAATATGACTTCATTTTTCCTCGGTACTAGCCCAGTACCGAGGCTCATCCATGCCCAATCCCGATAGACCTTCGATTTGCCCCTACTTTACTTCTATAATTCACCTGTCTTTCCCAGTCTCTAAAAGCCCAGGCACCCAATATGGCTTCTTTTTTACTCAATACTAGCCCAATATCAAGGCTCATCCATGCCAATCCTGATGGGCCTACTCTACCTCTATGATCCACCTGTCTTCCCTAGTCTCTAAAAGCCCTCCGGAGTCCGGGACACCTAATATGACTTTTTTTTTCCTCAATACTATCCTAGTCGAGACTCGTCCATGTCCAATCCTGATAGACCTTCAATATGACCCTACTTTACCTCTATAATCCACCCGTCTTCCCAGTCTCTAAAAGCTCTCGGAAGTCCGGGACACCTAATATGACTTCATTTTTTTCTCAATACTAGTCCAACATTGAGGCTCGTCCATCCCAATCCCGATGAACCTTT
Source organism: Capsicum pubescens (assembly GCA_030864215.1). NCBI lineage: Eukaryota > Viridiplantae > Streptophyta > Magnoliopsida > Solanales > Solanaceae > Capsicum > Capsicum pubescens. Next base: position 283,701,405 of record CM061547.1, on the reverse strand, counting down.
GATTTGACCCTACTTTACCTCTATAATCCACTCGTCTTCCCCAGTCCCTAAAAGCCTTCTGGAGTCCGAGACACCTAATATGACTTTTGTTTTCTCAACACTAGCCCAGTATCGAGGCTCGTTCATGCCCAATCCCAATGAACCTTCGATTTGGCCCTACTCTATCACTATAATGCACTCGTCTTCTCTAGTCCCTAAAAGCCCTCGCCTCTGGAGTCCGGGACACCTAATATGACTTTTTTTTTCCTCAACACTAACCCAGTCGAGGCTCATCCACATCGAACCCTAATGAACCTTCGATTTGACCCTACTCTACCTCTATAATCTACCCGTCTTCCCCAGTCCTAGAAGCCCTCCGGAGTCCGGGACACCTAATATGAAAAGTATAAAACAAGTGGGTATATAAAAGAGCATCTTTAACAATAATAGGGGTTAAAATACAACAATAATAGAAGATTCTGGTCATTCCATGATCTCTTCAAAACCCAACTTTTAGAAAAAGCGGGAGGGAGAAGACAACTACGAACAACTAAATCGGAGCTCCGGCGCCGGCGACTTTCCCAATTTCGCTCCGCCGCCGACCACCGCACACGGTTGTTTCCGGCAAACTGATCATATTGCAGGTAAAATTACCTTTTTTTTTAAGGTAAAAATAGGTTTCTATAGTTTTTTTTTCTGCGTAATTAGCGAATTTTTTTTATTTAGTTTGATTAAGGTGAAATTTTTTTATTCTAGTTAAATTTTTTGACTTTAGCTAAATTTTTAAGGTGAAGTTTTTTTATTTTAGCTAAATTTTTAAGGTAAAGTATTTTGATTTTAGTTAATTGAAAGATTATGATTGTTCGTAGAGCTGTTTTCTTAATATTATATTGAAATTAATTTTATTTACAAGTAGTTTTTCTACTTAAAATTTTAGCTGTTTGAAATTGTTTGTCTATTGTGAATATGGCAATTATATTGCAATTAATGTTACTAGAATCGTTTTTGTTCAAATTTAGTGAGATTATTTTTGAATTATTATTCAAAAAATTGTAAAATAATTGATTTTTGTTAGTTTCTGGACGTGTTAATGTAGCTATTAAAAATAATTTTTCTAAGGGATTTTTGGTGATTTAGGTATTTAATACTGAATTTACTTTAATTATCAGGTGATATTGGGTTTTTTGTATATTTGTTGACAAGAGGTGGATTGCATTCCTTTGTCAAGTCTTGTTAACGCGAATTGTATTTGGATTTTTGCTGAGTTTATATCAGTATTGGAAGATTGAAAATGTCTGAGGGGGAGGTTAAAAAGATCTCACGTCAAGATATACAACTGGTAAGCATTGAGTTTGAATTCGTAGTTTTATGCATGGCTTTTATGAATCATTTAAATGGAGAAACATAGTTAGTAAGGATTTTATAGACGCCCACAACTTGTCGTTTGGTTGTCGATAAGCAATGTAGTTATTTTCTTTTTTGATAACCGTGCTGTCCGGGCCAGCTTGCGCGCACCTCGACTAATTCCACAGGATACCTACTACCTCCCACCAGCAACAGGTACCTGGTAACTTTGTCCACCAAAGCTAGAACAGATAGGAAAAAATCACTTATTGTTTGTCTCTGTTGGGAATTGAACCTGAGACCTCATGGTGCTCAACCTAACTTCATTGAACCACTAGGTCACACCCTTGGGTGCATAAGCAATGTAGTTAATGATGTAAGCAACACCAAGGATTTCATTTTGTAAAGCCTTGTTAACGTTTTCCCAATTTCCAATCTATTATAGAGAACAGTATTGCAATGTCTTGATGGACTTAGCCAATTGCCCATAACTTTTTGTCTAGTTCTTATTGGAAACGTGATTCTGAGGTCTAGCTTTAAAGTTCTCTGTTTTAGGTGTTGATGCAGTTCATACTTGCAAATCTGTTATAGTTTTCTAATTCTATGCTTGCAGGTTCACTGATAATGACTTGCAAATATGGTTGCTTTTTATCTGTTCTTCTGCGATAGGGTTTGTCTTGTTATAGTTAGAAATTTAGGACGCCTTTAACTATTTGGTTCAACAAAAAGTTTACATCTTTAAGTTCGTTCTTACATGTAAAGAGTGGTCTTACACAATTATCAAATTCTTCTTTGCTGTATAATTGCTCACATTCTGCATGCAATTCTCTCTTCCGATATGAGCTTCTTTGATGTCAGGTACAAAATCTGATAGAAAGATGTCTACAACTTTACATGAACCAAGGGGAAGTTGTCAGAACTCTCTTACATCAAGCAAAAATTGAGCCTGGTTTCACCGAGCTTGGTTAGTCCTTTAACTTCACATTTTAATCCTATTTTTTGTTGATGGGAAGCTAGCAGACCACCATATCATCTTAGGTATAAAATCTTGGTACTCAATGACTTGGAAGGAAGGAAAAACGTACATTCTGTGTGACCAGGGAAAAAAAAACTACAAAAGTCGTCCTGTTATCAGAATTGGTCTAATGAAGAGAGCAGAATTGTTAATAAGATCATTTATTCCCTTTCAATGACGAACACTCTGTTCAGCTAGTTCTATTTCACTGGGTTATCAAGAAAAAAAAAGGCTAGTTCTTTTTCATTGCAGAATTAGCAACTAATGGAACTAACTTCTAGGCTGAAGTTTGATAAAAATGAGATATCTGTAACTTCATTTTTCTTGATTCATTTGGGTCAATCTCCCATTTCTCATGATCTGTAAGCAACATGTGTTATCTATATGGTCCACGTGTATCTGGCGGAAGAAATGAGTCTGACACCAGATATGTTTCCAGTGTGGCAGAAGCTTGAAGAAGAAAACCCGGAATTTTTCAGGGCATATCATTTAAGGTTGATGGTGAAGAATCAGATAGAGAGATTCAATGATTTGCTTGAGAGACAGATTGAGACAATGCAGCTGTTTCCAACTGAATCAATCCCCTTGTCTAATAGATCGCAGATTCGGGAAAGTAAGCATAATATCTTAGATTGCGATGTCGATCTTCCTGGAGATAATTAATCTGCTTTTTTTTTTCCTTTTCAACTGCATGGTAAAATTCATGATGGATTTCCACCAAGACCAACAAATTTCTTTTAAACTTTTTATTTGCTTTCTGTCAGCTTTCCGTCTTTGAACTGAATTGTTAAAAAACTAACCAGCTTATTAGCTGTACAATGAATAACTATGAGAAAGGTTTAAGCCATGAAACTGGCTGAGCAAAATGTGAATTTTGTGAATGGTTGTGGAGGGAACATATTACAGATGAAAAAGAAAAAAAGAAAAGCACAAAAGGATCTGTCTTCTGGTTCTAAGACTGCTGATAAAACAAGACTCTGAATGCTTGTTGAATTTGGAAATATGATGGAATTGATTGCTGGAGTTTGATTCGTAAAATGGCCTAGAATCTGATAGAAGTAGTGGAAGCAAGAGTAAAAATTAGCCTTCTCCTTACCATAGCATAGGATTAGGCTCTTTAATTCATGTTTGCCTTGATCAGGGTTAGTTTTATGTATTTATGTTAAATATAATTTTGCTAAATTGTGGACTTTATTTCAGAGAAGCGTGTTTTTTTTGCTTGAAGTCCAGGAGCAGTGTTGCTTTTTTATCTTCAATTTGAAAAATAATGCTTCTTTGTGTGGCTTTAATCCCTCAACCTCCAGAGTATGAAATATGTGTAATGGATAAGTTTCTGAAGTTCTATCGAGTATGGACAAGCATAGTACTAACCTGGAGGAGAGATCAAAATTTTGATGAGCGTCTTAAAACTGGATGTGATCCTGGTAATTAATGTAATCTTTAATTATCATGAAAACACGTTTTGACAATCAAGTGAAGTATATGGTCAAGTGCAAAGGTATGGAGAAGTTTGTCATCAAGTTTCAAACTTTAAGTTATGGATTACAAAGAAATCTAACAGATTCCGAAGTGTATAGAGGGAAACACTGGTTCATCTTCTTCTTCTCAAAAAATGGTAAGTAGCTGCATTATTGATCTCCTCTGAGGTTTAAAGGAGTGATTGATGTTTACTATCATATTGACAGGACCAATTCCATTCTGATATTAACTGAACTAAGTGTAAGTGTTTCTATGTCTCTTCTTGCTTTTTTCCATTGGCTGAAGAGGTAGATCCTAATATGCATACATCATTCTAGCTTACTAATTTTCAGATTCTCGATTAGTTGAACTATCATTCCCTATACTCTGTTCATCTGTTGATTGCTTTCTTACTTACGCCTCCTGCTTTCCCTGTGGTTCATAGATTGTACTGCATTAGATTTCTGTATTTGTGTTGTTTCGATTCAGCAAGAACAAAGAGATGTAAAAAAATTGCATATTTTACTAATATGTTATACTCTGGACTGCTGGTGTACCACTGGAATTAAAGTCTTGATTATGCAATCGTTTCATTAGTGACGTTGAATAAGGATGAAGGTTATCTGATTACTGCTGCACTTATACAGTCCCACCGAACTCGACAAGTCAAGCAAGAGATCATCATGCTGGACCTACTGTGAAGCCTGAGAATGTGCACCAGACTGTTGATGCCAATTTATCTCACGTATACACTAATGGAGCGTCCTCACTCCAACCATGTATGCAAACTTCTGTTGATGCATCTGCTCATGCAAGAAGAATTGATCCATCCTCAAACATGCTATTGGCTCAGAGCTCGAATTTGGGAATGGTGCAAGGTGCGAGAGGGGGAATGGTCAAGTCAGAAGCTGATTATTCAGGCAATTTACCCTTCATGTATGGTACTGAGACAAATATCCTCGAAGCTCATCCTGGAATTACGGATCCATCTGTTTCATCTTTCAGCAGTGTAGAATCAGATTCACAACCAGTAAATGAGACTGTATTGGATGCTGATACATCTTCATTTGGTTTCTTGGGACAGATTCCTCGAAACTTTAGTTTGTCGGACTTAACAGCTGACTTTTCTAATAGTTCTGGTTTGTGCCTGCCCTCACTTTTTGATTAGTATTTCTCTCGAGTGCATATTCTTATCTTTGCATTTCCGTCATTTGTAGATATTTTAGAGAGCTATTCTGGATCTGCCTTCCTGTCAACTGGTGTTAACAGTTTCTTAGATCCACAAGATAGGAGAGATCATCAAGGTTAGTCGTGTGGCATGTTAATCATATTAATCAATGTCCTTAACCTGGTATGCTAGTAGTTATATCGATGCCTCACATTTTAGCAGACATTAAAATTTTGGATGCTATATCTGAAGGCTCGAGGTTCGAAGATTTTGCCAGTGATTGAGTGGACAATCAGATGGTACCATCTTTGTCTTGCTTTCAAAATTATCTGGCTACGGAGTATAACTCAGTAGTACTCCAGCCTAATGTCTATAGCCGAGAAACTTGTAATTTGTTATTAACACTCTTTTGTTATATTGGTGCAACACATTTAACATTATCTTCTTTTTGTACGATCGCGATTGTTGCAGGTCCAATGGCTCATGGACTCGGAAGGTTCTGTAAATAGGATTGCAAAAGTAAGTGCTTTGACATGCCTGTGATTCTGGGATAAACATGAAATAACGCAAGCAAAAAAGCTCTTGTTCGCCGCTGTTCATTGCTGTGCTTACCCTTTGGAAATTGATTTTCCTATTTTATCCTAGAAATAAAGTGTTATTTTATTGTGAGTTTTGTTAATAGGGTCGTGATGAATAAGATTTGATGTATGGTATTTATTGTTTTTCTCAAAAGGTCTGATGTAAATTTTTTTTTTCATAAGTTGACCTGAACTGATGTTTCTCTTTCCCTAGTGTTTCATGACTAGCATTAATTGTTAAACATGTACATACAATTTTGCCAGTCAGGTGTTACTTTTTACATTTTCCCAAGCGTCGATGGACAAAATTAGTTGGTATTTGTAAAGTCAGTCGAGGTGCATACAATTTTGGCTCAAATACCATGAATAGCCGATCGATCTAGTTCAATTGCCAACAAAAATGCATAGCAACATGCCATGATTTGATCACCTTATCAAATCTTTTTTCTTTCCCAAAAATAAAAACTGTTAACTCAGAAAAATGAAATTGATTACATTTTGCACTAAGCTGCAAATATGAAATAAACATTTGGGGTGAAATTATGCATCAAACACTAGAATAGAAAGTGCATTTAAGCTTGGTATCAGTTTTCACAAACTTTGCTTAATCTTCTAGGCATGGCCAGTCTTGAGTGCATAGTCTAAATCGTCTATCAAGTCATTGACATCTTCAATCCCAACTGAAATTCGGACCAGGTCCTCCGTAAGACCTCTAGCCTCTCGTACTTCAGCCGGAATGCTTGCATGTGACATGAAGCAAGGCAAGCTTATGAGTGACTTGACGCTTCCTGCAAAATTTCAGGACCATGTAACACGTTTGAATAGCGACAAAGGAAAATGTAAATGGAAGAACAGGTACATAATGAATGGCATCAATATAAGATCTTGTATAGCATGTTCAAGAGAGGTCATTTGAAGAATCATTCGCGTCACTCAGTACCATGCCATTGTCCGGTGGACAAGTTCATGAGGTCAAATGGTTCCTGTGCCGAATGCACAAAAGCAATTTTTGTTTTCCGTGCAGATGTTTACAAGCAAGAGTTATCGCGATTTTTTTCTCTTTTCGACATCCCCATTTGTTCTCTCTCCTAGTATAAAACAAAACCTACAACTATAACATGGATTGAAGATGAAATTCTGATCTCCAGCTAGTTTTCCCTAAAAACAACTGAAAGGCCTGAATAGTTGTCTACGTCTATCTCTCTGGCCACTGGAAATGTTCTATGGATAGCAAATGAAATAGAGTTGAGTTGGGTAAGCAGTTCAACACACTATCTCCTTGTAGATTTGGAGTTAAAAGGATCCACGTCTAGGTTATTTAGCCTATGCTTCTTATTGGTAGTTCGGTCTTTCCCCTATACTTGGTTGCAGTAATGTCAAAGCACATTGCCCAGGTTTCCATCTCTTTCTGCATTGCTCATTCTTACGGTTTGTTGTTAGACGGTGTTTTCAAAAAGCAACATTGTTTTGATAGTTCTTATTAATCTGTCTATTCCACACAAAGGAGCAGACACATTTGAGAATAAACACTGCTCTTGTATGAGATTTTCAACCCCTATAGAATATGGTTTCAAGCCTTCCCAACACAAACAATATTGCACGTTTACAATCATCAACAGGGAAAAGAGAGGCAAAAATCATGTATTGCAGACTTTGATAGGAAAAAGTGATCTTAGCTACCGGAGAAACTAATTGAGCATAGATGAAACTAACCAAAACTGACAGTAATGCTGAAGTATTTGGTAGTCTCAGCAACATGCTTCGAGAGTGCCAAAGAACCTGTCAGAAAACTCAGGACCGATCCTGCACCTTTAGCCTGCAAATTGATCGACAATCAGACACGTATCTTTCAAGGGAAACCTTTTTGGCGAGAGGAAACATGACAACCACGCCTTAGTTCAAACTCCCAAAACATTCACATGTTTGAATACCTGAGAGAAGTGCAAAGACCTCCCGGGATGGTCAGGAAGACCTGCATAGTTGACCTTCTTCACTCGTGGATGGGACGATAAAAATTCAGCAATTTTTTGTGCATTTTCCTGCAAGATATTGAAATTACTTAATTACAACACAGTGATGAGACGGAACTTTACGAAACAGCATAACTTCTCTGCACCATATAAAGATGAAGATGCAGTAGTATGCATGCCATAATCATGAAAATCTATAGGGTAAAGAATTATAGGTTACCAAAGGCATGAAAATCTATAGGGTAAAGAATTATAGGTTACCAAAGGCGCAGGAAGACATAAAAGTTTCTAGTGATGTGGTGGGACAACTAATTTCACCAGAAAATAAAAGAAAAGCAAAAATAATTAAACCTGTTGTTTTTCAACACGAAGAGCCATCGTTTTAATTCCTCTTAAACAAAGCCAACAATCGAATGGCGCTAACCCTGCACCTTCAGCATTTTGTAGGAAGTACACCTGCTTCGCCAAGCTGTTAATAGGAAAAATTATAAGCAAATTATCGAAAGGACACTTGAGATGTTCAAAGAGAAACAAGGCATCAGACATCATTTACGTTCAATATATTATACATAACTAACTAAAGATTTTTAGATATAGACGTCAATGAACTGATTTCTTCAACTTAACTTTATCAGCAAAAAAACTACTCGTAAGGGCAGCCAGTGCATTCAGGAAAAGTATTTCAGTGTCAAGAAGTATTGCACAAATCTGTTGCATTGCAGGGTCTATAGGGTGCGGCATAAAGAGGAGTTCTTGTATACGGCTTAAGCCACATGGAAGGGGTCCATTTTAGACTTACATACAACCCCGAGTAAACATACTAAAGTTGCATGAAGGCTCACCTTCAGGACCCTGTGTAGGCCTAATGTGCAGGGACTCTGATGTCGTAACCATGTCAGATTCTCCAAAAATAAACTACTTTTGGAGAATCTGACACGCACCCGTTGACATTTTTGAAGAATACGAGCGACATAGGTGTAGGCTCTTATTCTAAGTATAAGATTATGGGAGTTGCAAGACGATTGTCCTTTACATCCTTTAAATTCAGTCCAAGAAAATAGAAATCTTATTTATTTAAATAAAAAGTGGAGTGGAAAGGAAGTGTGATCTTGTCAGCGTTTGCTACCTATTGATGAACAGTTATAGAGTTTCACTACGGGTAAGTGACTCATTGCAAGAGAAACCAATAATGGGGATATATACTTACTTACTCAGGTTCACTACAGTCAAGCTTCTAATGTGATCATTGGTTTTGGCCAACAAAAAAGGCTCAAGAAAATGAAGGATAAACAACCATTAGATAACAATAAATCAGAATATGAAACATATGTGAAATAGAGGAAAAACCTTTCTCCTCTGACAGCAAGTACACCAGCCATGAGATCACTATGACCAGCTATGAACTTAGTAGCTGAATGCATCACAATATCTGAAAAACCATGGACAAGTAATCAAACATTCCATGCAGGTGATTCGATAGTGTTCCCGTTAGCGGAACAAAAAGTATTTGCACAATACCTGCTCCGAGCTCCAAAGGATGGGACAGTACTGGGGACATAATGCTGTTATCTACCAGCACAAGAGCTCCATGTGCATGAGCCATCTTGGCAATTTTCTGGAATAAATCAGAAGAGAAAACAGTATGAGACAAAAAAATTCATTATCTTTCAAAGATCAATTATATTACTCCCTCCGTTTCAAAAAGAATGACCTACTTTGACTTGGCACAAAGTTTAAGAAAATAAAGAAGAATTTTGAATCTTGTGGCCTTAAATTAAAGTTGTGTCAAATGTACCAAAATGCCCTTTAATCTTGTGGTCCTAAACATGCCATGTGGAAAGTTGAAATTAAAGTATTGCCAAAAAAGGAAAGGGTCATTCTTTTTTAAACGGACTAAAAAGGAAAGTAGGTCATTCTTTTTGAAACGGAGGGAGTACTATCTATCAGCTACAGTGAAGCTGAAAACTATACGTGCATAATCTACATATGCCACTGTCAATTACCCACACGAATATCACAAATTTGTTGGCGGGGGTTGGTTGGACTCTCTAGCCAAACAAGCTTTGTCCATGGTTTAATCACAGAAGCAACCTCATCTAAGTTAGTGGTATCCACTCGCCTGTATAAATAAGGTGACAATCAAAATTCTGACCACCTAATTGAAAGTAAAGTTACATCGATAAAAGAGATACCAACTTGACCACAATCCCGGATTTTGGAACAACTTGTGACAGTAGCCGGTCAGAACCGCCATATATGTCATCCCCGGCAACAATCTCCTCACCTATAAAATCAACAAATTGAAGCTATTCTTTTGCTAACTAACATTTGCTTGCCAAGATGTCAAGAAAGAAAACGCTAGCACGACACAAACGAAGATTCAATGTCTCATCCAGCAAGAAAGCATAACCATTTAAATGAGCAGAACAAACTTAAAAGAGGGTGTTAATCAAGTTTGCTGCATAATTTATCTGGTGTGCGCATGTTCAGTTTTTTTCTATGCAAATGCATTGCGTGTACGAATTTTAGAATTACCAGCTTTAACGAGACGAGTTACAGCTGCCAAGGCGGCCATTCCACTAGTAAAGCAAAATGCTCGATCTGCTTTCTCAAGCTCTGCAAGAAGCCTGAAAATTTTCAAAATGTGGTAATGCTATTGATAACAACAATGTTAACAGATGAACTTTCAACTATTAGCAGTCTTCACACAGTTTAACGTACTTTTCCAATACATCTCTTGTTGGATTTCCACTCCGTGTGTAATCATATTGCCCATTTTCAGTCGCCGAAGGCTGCAGAAGGATGTAGAAACAATTAGGTTTAAGATGGTACAATAGTCCTCCTAAAGAAAATCCTCGAGGACAAGAATTGTTTTAAGATGACTGCAGCCAATCATGTGCCAAAATTACCATTGCAGACAGAAAAACTCCGTCAAAGGATTATTGGATGATAGTATGGTCATTTACTAGAGTTAGTTGAACCATTCCAATGTCTGTTGGAGGTCCCGGAATTAGTTAAGCACACACAATTGCATTGAATTCATTTGGTTAGCTTTAAAGGCATGGCCATAACAAGTGACCTCCTGGGTAATCCAAATGCAAATCCCCTCTTCAATTTTTCTATTTTGCAGCAACTCATATAGGAATATTTTCTTCCTCGAGTTAGTTGGAGTTGGGTGATACACTCACTCAGTTCGATTGAGTTCCCATTCCCTAGTTTTAAGAACTTCTCCTACCTTATAAAGGTTAACCACTTAGCTTTATAGAGGGTGCCTCCTTCTATCTTCTTCATGAAAGATGAAGACCGTAACTCTTCTTCTTCTTAAATAATGGGCACTCTCTCCTTGATTTTTTCATCTTTTCCTACAAATCCCTACTATTTATGACGGGTCTCTACTTATACACAGTACAATACATTTTCTTTAAAACAAAATAGAGTTGCACACCTCTTCCAATCTCTTTTACATTATTGTGAATGGTTCAGAAAAGGTGGGTCAATGATAGTTGCAATGTGGATGTGATGCGGAGAGCAGTAAAAGGCATGCTCAAGACACAATCCCATGCTAAAAGAAGAGAGAAATACGATGAAAAAGAAAAGGAGAGAAGGGAGGTCAAAACTTGTGTCCTAGTTACTTTTTTTGGTCTTTACTCTTTTGCATGTCATATTAACTTTCTGTTCTTATCCTTCAAAAAAGGGCAGCCCGGTGCACTAAAGCTACCACTATGCGCGGTGTCCGGGGAAGGGCCCCACCACAAGGGTGGATTGTACACAGCCTTATCTTGCATTTCTACCAGAGGTTGTTTCCGTTCTTATCCTTGTTTCACATGATAATATTTGCAAACTGCTTCATGCCTCCAATATATTGCACGAAACCTCCAAATATTTTGACGGCTAACATCTCAGATAAAGATGGTAGAAAAAAATAACCAAGGAACATTGATGGCAAAAAAATGCACCATTAAATTCTTCTGAAAAAAAAATTGCCAGAAAAGAAATGCAGCTTTGCCATGTAGTATGAAATTGCATTCCACTGCGGAAGTATCTTCAAAACTTACTTGCTTAAAAGTAGATGTTTGATACAAGGGGGTACTTAAGGCATCATAAGGATCAAATGCGTTGCTGAAGTTCATCAATATTGTTGAAACACTTGGTTCTTTTGCTTCCCTAACCTCAACTCGAGGGGGTAGCTCCAAAGTTCCCATCCCTGCCATCAATCAGCATGTACAATCAGTTCAAAACTCACTTATCCTCATCTAAAAGTGGATTCGGTACATACCATCTATGCATTCGGCAGCAGCACTATCAATCGAAGCTGATGCAGTGAAATCCATCTCTTTGTCTCTCGAGCAATATAGTTGGAATTTCTTTTCAATAAGAGTTCCCTTCCCATTCATGCACCCAAATGTCACTTGAAAGTTTACAGGTAATTTACCCTACACATTAGTACAACCTTCCATCAAATGCAACACTTTTGCCACTTATTTGGCTTCTCAACAAGTACAAGTAAAAACAATCAATCATATGTTGCCTTAGCTTAAACAAGAGCATTATTTTGTGTGAAATACAGAATCAAAATTGCTTTACGTTACACATTCTTTATGTTACCAAGAGCGAAAAAAAATTAGGAATGCCTCAAGCCTATAGAAGCACAAAGATGGTAACTTTTCATTGTTTAAAGCTTCAATTACTCAACTTTGAACATTCTTAACTTCCACAAAAAAAAAAAGAAAAAAAATTAGAGAGCCCCAATAAGCAAAACAACGGTGTGAAGCTCACGGAGCATAAGAGCAATCTAAAAATCGTAACTTTTTTCAATTTCTCGAGCCTAGATTGAATAAAGATTACAACCAAGTTCAAGATTTCTCTAATTTACTGTACACATTAGCACAACATTCCATCAGAAGTAACATTTTTTCCACTTATTTGGCTGCTCAACAAGTACAAGTAAAGCAATCTACATATTTTTTCCATCGAAGTTTAGACCGAAAGCCAAAAACATCAAGATGATGAAGCCTTGGCTTAAACAAGAACTTCAGTTTGTCTGAAATACCAATCAAAATTGCTTTACATTACACATTCTTTATGTTTCTCACATAAAAAGAAAAATTAGAAAGGCCCCAAAAATCTAAACAACTATGTGAAGCTCATAGAAGCACAACGATGATAACTTTTTCAGTCTTTCAAGCATAAATTGTTTAACTATTTTTTTAAATAACTGTAGTGTCCAGGTCCAGTTTTGCACACCTCGACTAATTCCACAAAATACATGTCACTTCCCTCCAACAACAGGTACTAGATAACACCGTCCACCAAAGCAAGGACACATGGAAATAAATCACCTGACATTTTGAGTTCTCGACCCACTTCATCAACGACTACGCCACACGTTGAGTTCAAAGCTTTCAACAACAACAACAACAACATACCCAGTATATTCCCACCAGTAAGTGTACGCAGTCCATAGTACCACTGCCTCAATTGTGAGATAGAGAGGGTGTTTCCGATAGACCCTCGGCTTAAAATATAGCAATCTAAGATAAGATAAGATAAGGAATAGCAATAGAACAAGATACAATTGAAATTAACATATACAATAATACCAAAAGCAAGATACTCCAAGTATACACCAAAACATACAACATCCTAACTCCGACTAACCTTCTACCCTAATTCGCCTCCTCCACAACTTCCTATCCAGGGTCATGTCCTCGGTAAGCTGAAGTTGTTCCATGTCATGTCTAATCACCTCCCTCCAATATTTCTTCGGTCTACCTCTACCTCGCTTGAAACCATCTCTAGCCAACCTCTCGCACCTCCGCACTGGGACATCCGTGCTCCTCCGCATCACATGACCGAACCATCTCAACCTCGCTTCCCTCATCTTGGCTTCCACCGAAGCCACTCCCACATTATCTCGAATAATCTCATTTCTAATCCTATCTTTTCTAGTACACCCACTCATCCACCGAAACATTCTCATCTTCGCCACCTTCATCTTTTAGATGTGGGTCTTCTTAACAGGCCAACACTCCGCCCCATACAACAAAGTCGGTCTAACCACCACTCTATAGAACTTTCCTTTAAGTTTGGGAGGTACCTTTTTGTCACACAAGATACCGGAAGCGAGCCTCCATTTCATCCACCCTACCCCGATCCGATGAGTGACATCCTCGTCAATCTCTCCGTTCTCCTGAATCATCGACCCCAGATATTTGAAACTCTCTCTCTCACTGATAGAATGAGTGTCAAGCTTAACAACCACATCGGACTCATGAGACATCTCGCTGAACTTACACTCCAAATATTCCGTCTTGGACCTACTCAACCTAAACCCTCTAGACTCAAGAGTTTGCCTCCAAACCTCCAACTTAGCATTAACTCCACTACGAGTCTCATCAATCAAGACTACATCATCCGCAAAAAGCAAACAAAAATACAGACACCTAGAAAACAAAACAACTGTATGAACCTCTAGAGCCATAAAAATCATTAAAAATCCTAACTTTTTTCAATTTCTCTGGCCTAAAATGAATAAAGATTACAAGCCAAAAATGCAAAACAACTGTGTGAAGCTCAGAAGATAACTTTTCAATTTTTCAAGCTTAATTTGCTCACATTCTTTTTTTTGATAACTGTGGTGTTCTAACCAGCTTTCACGCACCTCAACTAATTCCACTAATACCTGCCACTTCCCACCAACAACAACAGGTCCCACGTTCCTCTGTCCACCAAGGCTACAACACATGGAAAAACATCCTTAAATTTCTCAAACTTTAAACATCCTTAACTTCCACCAAAAACGAAAAAAATATAGAGACACCCAAAAAGCAAAACAACTGTATGAACCTCTAGAACCATAAAAATCATTAAAAATCCTAACTTTTTTCAATTTATCAAGCCTATATTGAATAAAGATTACATCCCAATTCAAGATTTCTCTAAACCCAAAAAGCAAAACAACTGTATGAACCCCTAGAACCATAAAAACCATTAAAAATCCTAACTTTTTTCAATTTCTTGAGCCTAAATAGAATAAAGATTACAACCCAATTCAAGATTTCTCTAAAAAAAATTCTCTATCAATTAATTTTACACAAAAAATAAATAAACTGGAAGGGTTACCTTGGTGTTTGGGTAGGTAGGAAGAGAACTGAAAGGCTGCTTTAGAGACATAGAAGCCATTATTCAAATATTGTCCTCTTCTTCACTAATGGCTGAAGAAAGGTAATTTGCTACATACATATATACTCTTGATGTAATGTTTTAAGCAAAAATGAAAAATAAAATATGAAATTTATGATCTAAAGTAATTCTTCAATATAGTTATGATTATAAATTGCTTTATTAATTTTATTTAGAAATTTTAAAGTTAAATTATTTGTATAATAAGGTGATATTATTTTCAGAATGGACTAGAAAGTAGGTCAAGGTTGTTATGGTATTAGAATTGAATCCATTTAATTCAATATTTAGTCTATATTGGATTTTTATTTTATATCTTTTATGTTTTTTAGATGTCTAATTTTGAGTATGCGGGGAATAATGAGCCCATATAGAATGAAATGAGGTTAATTGATTTTGAAATTGAGAAGTCGTAAAGGATTCATGAGCTAGTTTTTGAGGTTAGTTACGTTTAAAATTCTTTTCTTTATTATTAATACTAATTACCTTACAAAATTTAAGACTTTAAAAATTTACTTTCTTAAGTATATCATGATATACTTGCGTGATTATAAAAAAAAATTATACTTAGCTTCATTAAACATGACAAATTTAAATTATTTTTTCAATATAAAATTATGTTTTTTTTATTTTGGAACCAAACTAATAATGAAAAAGTGTTCACAGCAACTTTTGTATTTAAAAAGTTGTACTTGTAATTTTATTTTGGTCGACTCCTTAAATAAGAGTAATAATAGGTTTTATTTTGTTTTTAAATATTGAAAATTTTCAATTTACCAGTTTAAGTACTCATCTTATTACGTTGTTAAATAATTTATTGCAGTTTAGGCAATTTATAATTTCTGAATGATCCTAATATAAATCTTAACTTATTTCCTTTTCCACCAAACTTAAATCATGTTGTAATAGGTAATTGTCCTGATTTTGAACAAATTATATTTTCCCACAATTTTTCCATTTTTTATTATTAATGATGAATGATGAATACATAGTTTTTTTTATCATAGTCGAGGATAAAATGCAAGATTATTTCAAGTCGCATTTGGTTGGAAGTATTCGTTAGTCTCGAGATTAATTATAACCACCATTTATATCATAGTGATGAGATGAGTTATCTTATATACATGATGAAATAACTAATCTCGAGATCAATTATCCCATTTACGTTTTTGTTGAGTGGGCATTAACCCTTTTTATGGTCTACTAGGGATCTTGAAAAAAGTCCATGATTCAAAAACAAGTGGCTACTTCATCGGACATAGAAGTGATGTGTGAAGACATTTGAAAGTTTGCAAACATGTTGAATCATGTTGGTTTTATCGATATTCCTAGATGTTTGAACAAAATAGCTCGATTTCTTCGTTGAAGAAGATCTCTAGGTAGAAGTTTCCCTAAGTTGGATCGTCGATGATGCTAAAAGTACATTTGAACTATGTAGTTCGTTGATGCAATAATACTAAGTGTTAAGCTTCGTAGAAAAAAAAAAAAATTCTATACGTTGAGCTCAATCTCATGTCTTTGTGGGGTTTCGAGGTCAAGTTCGTAAACGCACCCCAATCTTCCTTCGCCAATGATGGTGTCCGAACTAACTTGCACATGCTCAAACTAAATACCTGCCACCTCCTCCCACCTAAGTTGCTCGGACTCTCCAAAAATGTTGCCGCACCGTGTCGGATCCTTAAAAAATACACTATTTTTGGAGAATCAGACACGCACCCGTAGACATTTTTGAAGAGTCCGAGCAACTTAGCCTACCACCACATATGCACTAAGTAACTCTGCTCAAAGCTTAAGCATAGAACAAAGGCATTGTAGCAACTGTTAAACCTTGTAATCAGCTTGAGGAGCACATAAACATTCATCTTAACATGAGTTTTGAGTAGCACCTAGTCTTGGCAATCACAACACTTAGCACAAATCCAGCTCACCTCAACTGAAAATAAATTCAACAATACGTACGCCTCGACACCAAGCACGTTGGGTTAGGCCTTAATGAGAAGAAGAACAACCAAGCCGCAAACTAAATATTGCATTTTTATCGAGAAAAATGATCCACGACATGCTTAGCTCAGAGAAAAGGGCAAAGAGAAACATTGACCATCGACAAAGTTAGCATACAGAACAGTTGTAAGGAAGGTCAACTGCCGCGACTAAACTGGAAATGCAAGGAAACGTTTAATTCTAAGAGGGTAGTTTAGGACCTTCGACTGGACCTGGTTATTCTTCTAGTGGAATTAGAAGCATCGAGATTTTGATCACTTTTGCCGCTGTTCGTAGCTCTGGATCGAGTGGAATTGGAAGTGCCAAGGTTTTGATCACTCTTGCTGCTGTTCGTAGCTCTGGATCGAGTGGAATTGGAAGTGCCAAGGTTTTGATCACTTTTACTGCTGTTCTTAGCTCTGGATCTAGTGGCACCTGCAAATGTAAAAGTGTTAGTGCCTGCTGACCCCGTTAGAGAAACAAGCTGCTAAGGACATAGGCGATGTAAGGAACCTCTGGTGCGACTTGTAGGGGATTGAACTTCGCTTTCATCAATTGCTGAATCAGTCACCTCACTAGAAGCATGTGAATTTGATTCCGACTCAGAACATGCTGGTTCTGAAGGGGAACATTCTGTTTGCGCTTCCGTTGATGGATCGGTGACTTCAGAATCTGTCACATGATCAAGAAAATGAAGTTACGGAACATTCAAGAGAACCATTGTTGCCCGCCCCTTCCCATCATAGATCATCAAAAATGCAGCAGATACAACAATCTGCACCATATTTGCACATTGACTTTGTAAGTTTTCTCAATCTATTTTGCCTCTAGCCTCTTTATATATTTCCAGCTCTCTCGTCAAATGACTTGAGAGCCTTTTTATCAGTATCTACATCTTAAGTGTACCAAATTCTGAAAACCCCCATCATATGGATTTTTTAGAAAAATAGTAGTGAAGGATCGACTATCGATATAAGGTACTATGACATGGTCTTTAACAGCTACTACCTCCTCTACATTCTTTTTAAATTCTTTCGCGGGATTAAAACATAAAAGAACCATATAATTTATAGAGACAAGAATGAAGCTCTGGAGCCATCGGTCATAAAAGTTTCAAAATGAGAACCTTGTAAATAAAACATGAAATAGTAATAGCTGAATGAACAGGCAATTGACTTGGAGAAAATTACCTTCTGTAATTTCAGATTCATCAATCTCCTCTTCTTCTTTTTGAGCCACCGTGATGCTCTCCATGCTGTCCACTTTCTGTTGATGGCTTTGAGCATTTTTAGCAGTAAGTTCTTGTTCCTTCCTCTCGATGTGGAACTTATTCAACTTCTCCTCAAACTCCTCAATGCATGATTTGAGTTCAGGTTTAGCAAATTTCTTCCCCTAATTGAAGAAATTCAAAGAGGCAGATAAGCTTCAACACTGTGAAATGAATTCCCAATAACTGCCAAAAACTAGCCCAAGCCTTATGATGCCACAATAAATCTTACCTTGTTGATAATAGTTCGAAAATTGTCCATCACAGAGTCTTCAGATAAGGCATGCTCATACGTTTTAAACAACTCTATCAGCTTTCTCATGCTTTTATCAGTGTATGATAACTGAGAAAGGCAATAGGATATGTACTCGTATAACCTAATATCTGCATAAAAGAGGATGTTAACATGCAGAAGTTTCTCAGGTGATAATTCAAATAGCAAATCAGAAGCTAATCTACTCACTAAAATCTATTCATTCAAAGGTCTCCTAATTATAGTTTTCTTTTAAATTTTTGCAAAGGTACTCCTAGAAATACGGTAAACACGCCTTCCATAACAGCATAGAAAGCTGAATATGAAAGCAAATATCAGATGAAGCATCCACAAAGCCGTGGTACCAAATACTGAAAGACCGGCAACTCCTCAAACAATCTCAAATAAGTATATCAGCCCCTTTGAAGCTCGCAGAATCACAACTCAAAGTTGACAACCACCACATCTTTGAAATGTAGATCAGGCAGGATTAACTATAGAAAGAACTGTAAAATCTGACGGTAAACTGCACGACTTGCCTAGCAATAGCAAGTGGAGCAAGCTGGTAGCATGATTTATCCACAAAACTGTGAAACCTCACAGAAAGTTATGGTAAACCTCAATGCCAAGTTTAGGGGCAAAAATAAAGAGACATACATAATTTCACATATAGTTGCAAGAAAGTATATGTAAACAGACCAAACCCAGGGGCAGAATAACTTTGTAAGTTTAGCATAGTGTAAACTTAGGGAACAGATATCCTTGCAAACTAAAAGTACCCAATATATTTTCTCTCTTCTTCTAAATAGTTGATCATAGTACACAAATTCTTCGGGAAATAAATCAAAACAATTTTCAAATTCCATACCAGTAACTCCACAAAATCTATTGCAAAGCTTCTCGACAAGAGCTTCCATTTGCTTGTCCTAAAGATACAAAAAAACATTCCAATCAATTTCTCTACAGAAGAGCCCAAAGACGCAAGTCAAATTCATGATACCTTCTTAATTGAAGCAATTAAAAATTGCATGATGCTGCAGAATGATTCTTCCTTCAAGTTCTGGCTAGATAACTTGCCAAGAATATCTGGAAGTAGGTTATAAATTGGATTGCTCCCTGTAAACATTAAGTTTAAAGAGCAAAAACAGTATTATTTGATGTGTGTACAGTCAAAAACACGCAACAGCAAACGAAAGAAGCTCAACAGTAGAAAGACTAGAAAGAGATAAGATAGATTGACTTCTTTATTACCAACTGATGAAAGAAAAGTTTGGTAGATATACTACCTTTCTTTGACAACTCATGAAAGAAAAGTTTGGCAAGATTTGAAATTCTTTCATCTTCATCTTCCAGGCAGATGGCCATTTCATTTATATAACCTTTCACCTAGAAATGATACACACAAATCAAGATGCTAAAAATCTACCACAAGAAAGCTACATACGAGTGTATGATAGTCCAGCCAAACCTTCATCATGTCATTCAGTATCAGATGAGAAAGAACCAATACAGCATTCTTCCGCACAGAAACTGATGGATCTCTTAATCGTGCATACATGTGCTCTGTCCATGGCTCTAGCAGATTAGGAAAACGAACTGCCAGATCTCCAAGAGCAACTGTGCAATTTGATCGAACAGTTTCAGACGGTGCATTCTCCACAACAGTGAAAAGAAGCTGGAGATTTGCATCACTAGGAAGTTACATAGACACATGTTTAGAACCTTTGACGAAAAAGTGTAAATAATAAAACAAGAATAGAGGAATTGAGAAATAGGCTAACCAGAAGTTAGCATCAATTATCATAAATCGGCATAATGCAAGCATTCCAGATGCTTGCAGTTCAGGGTACTGAAAGAGATACAGAAGATATGTCAGTATCCATTAAATTAAATGATGTTGGATTGAGACTACTGATTGAAGAATGAAGTAAACTGTCCTTGGGTATACTAATAAAGTTTAGAGGTTCTATTTTCTTCTAATAATAAAAGTCTAGAGCCACGGCATCCAAGTAACATATGAATAGAAGCGAAACAAACATTTCACATTTGAACTCTGATGTGACTTTAAATTATTAAATTAATCTGAACAAAAAATACTTCATCAACAGTCGGTCAACTACCTTAAACAATCATATTGGTCCATCTGATTATGGAGATTCATGTGAGTTAAACAGGGAGAAAAATCCAAAAGGGGTAGGTATAGTTCTGGTGTTTGAAAGCTCAAAGTTATAGACAGTGTAGGCATAACAATCACCTTCTGCATCAAATTGTAATTCCTGCAGAGCTTAGAAAGAAAAGGCGTGCAATGGCCAATCAAGTTTTTTTCACGGGAACCGCCAGATACAATTTCTTTCTCTGCTCTTTCAGATAGTGTATCGAGCAATGCATCTTCAGAAGCTGCTAGGCCTAGCTCTGCATTGATACCATTATCCTGCAAAAGAGAAGAACAGATGTTATAAAGTATTTAAAGTTTAAAATGGCTGCAGACTTCATCAAAAAGATCAATGTGCCTTGAGATCCTTCTCACCTTCTGTGGACCAGTCTTATCCGTGCAATCACTCTTATCCTCGATAACCATTTTCTCTCTCTTTGCTTTATCTTTCTGAATCTTGCGGACCCAAGACTCAATGTAAACCAATTGATTCAAAGCTACATGACTTACAACAAAAAGAAGCCTACTGAGTTTTGTCACTTGAACTGTGGTTAGCACGTTGGAGCTACCATTTTGTAGCTCATCCCCTCCGCTGCAATCAAATACAGAACTAAGAGATTTCTTCACCAGATCAGCAGCCATTTTGTCAGGATATGGATAGATAGTATATATAGTAGCTATTGCTCTATCTGCAGCAGCATACCAAACATGTTCCGGAAGCCAAAATCCAGTAACTAAGCTTTCTAAGATACTAAATACCCGACTTCCGTTAGTGGATAACAATTTTTTCTTGTCCTCTTCAGACAACCTTTGAAGAGCAACACATGCTGTCCTAGCAAGTAAAGGTTCTACTTTTGCCCAACGCCCAAAGCCTATGTCAATGATGACTTGTAAGTGAGAGCTGAGAACAGAATTTGATGTTTTTGCTGCCATGCATAAAATAGATAAAGCACCACGACTTTGCTCTGCAGTTGTTCCCGCGATATTGAAACAGAATAAATCCCACAATGCTGACAACTGCAATATTAAATGAATCACTATCAAAGTTTTCCCTTAAGCTTTAGGAAAAAAAATATAGATGAGTCAGGCATCAGATAAGTAAAGCTTGTCCACTTGTTATGACACTGATTTAATTCACATTAAGTCAAAGTGAGTTGAGCAAAGGCAATGTAGCTTACTGAAGTCAACAGAGTAGTCACTTTGTTGGTTTTTGGCTTTGAAATTAGAGAAATAACAGAGAAAGAGTTGGAGAAACAAATACTGCAATTGTATTGTCAAAGGAAATTATTTTATTAATAACTCAAAACATATATTTATAGCTAAATTTCTAACTACACTCCAATTTAAATTGAGATAACTAATTCCCATTCAAACAATAAAGGGACAACTAATTCCTAAACTACTAAAAAGGGCAGCCCGGTGCACTAAAGCTACCGCTATACTAATTCCTAAACTACTAAAAATATCTATTCCTACTTTATTTCTGAGATATATTTTCAACACTCCTCCTTGGATTAGAAATTGTTTCGGCTTCGGCTGAATTTGACCTCTTAAATAAATCTGCTAATTCATCTTTGTTCTTGCAAGACTTGTGTGCATCTTCTGAAATTATTTTGATTGCAACATTCCCTTTTCCTTCTGCAAGAATATAGTCATCATTCCTAATTTTGACTTTCTTATTTTCCAAAGGCAGAAATTCTTTAAAAAGAGTTTTGTTATATGTCATGTGGTTTGTACAATCATTGTCAATCATCCAAAAATCAATTTTCTTGATGGAAGAATATGTTGCCACAAATAAGTGATGTTCTTCTTCTTTGGTGATTTGGGCATCTGCTTCATACTTTTGAGATTTGTTTTCGCAAATCACAGCTTCATGGCCAAGTTGATTGCAACCTTCTTTGCTCTTGCGTCTGCAATGTGTATTTAACAATTCTGCCAACGTAATCTTGGACAAGTCTTTTGTGTTTTCCAAGATAATTATTGATACTTCGTATCTTTCAGGCACAGTAACAAGAATTTTTTTCAACAATTCTTGAATCTTTAAATTTGTGTCAAGCAATCTTACCTTGTTAACAATGCCAAGAAGACGTCTGAGTACTCTTTGACGGTCTCAAATTCCTTCATCTTTTGCAATTCGAATTCCCTTATTAGATTCAATACTTTCATGCCTCGTATTCTTTCATCTCCGGTATATTCTTCCTTCAGATAATCCCAAATTTCTTTTGCTGATTTAAAGGCCATAATTCTCGTGAAAATTGTTGGAGAAACACTAGCAAACAAAGTTGCTTTTGCCTTTGATTTTCTTTTCCTTATGACTTTTGATCTGGGCTACCGTGGGATTATGACTTTTGATTTGGGCTACCGTGGGATTATCGGGCAGCGGAACCAAAGATCTAAAGCCTCAAGATAAGTCCCCATTCCCAAAGATGGTAATTCTCACCATCAAAGACAGGAGGAGCTATTTGGGAAAAATTACTTTTAGAATTCATCTCTCTCACAGATCCCTCAAGAAATTGGAGCTCTGATACCAATTGTTGGTTTTTGGTTTTGAAATTAGAGAAATAACAGAGAAAGAGTTCAAGAGAAACAAATACTGCAATTGTATTGTCAAAGGAAATTATTTTATTAATAACTCAAAACATATATTTATAGCTAAATTTCTAACTACTAAATTGGGATAATTAATTTTTATTCAAATAATAAAGGGACAACTAATTCCTAAGTCATATAGGATTCTAATAATTAAAAACTACTAAAAATATTTATTCCTACCCCTTAATAGATAAAATTCTTGAAAGGATGAAATGTTGGTCAACAAAACTGCTATCTTATGCAGGCAGGCTTCAGCTGATTAAATTTATTATTTTTGGCATTCAGACTTATTGGGCTCAGATCTTTATTCTCCCAAAAAGGATTATGAAGCTCATAAACTCCCATTGTAGAATCTTCTTATGGATAGGTAAAACAGACCCTTCAAAGAGAGCACTAGTCTCCTGGGAGAGACTTTGTATGTCAAAGGCAACAGCAGGGCTAAATATCCTGCATATCTGCAACTGGAATAAAGCAGTTGTTGCAAAACAACTATGGGCCCTAGCTACAAAAGCTGACAGAATATGGATAAGGTGGGTACATGCCTACTATATCAAAGACGCTACAGTGGAGGATTGTTGCATCCCAAGGAATGCTACTTGGGTTGTGAGAAAAGTGATCGAATCAAGGAAGGCTATCATGCTAGCACCTGGATTGCAAGGCAATCTTCAAGCAAGACTAAGTCAACTGATTGTGAAGGACAGATTTTCCATTAAAAAGTTGTACCTAGCCATGCTACCTGATATACCAAAAGTTTCCTGGAAGAGTATAGTACTTCACTCAAGCATCCACCCGAGGCACAACTTCATCCTATGGCTCGCATTGTTAAAAAGATTAGCTACAGTTGATCGGCTAGCAAAGTTTGGGATTAATGTTGATATGGCTTGTGCATTCTGTCATAATACTATAGAAACACATGAACACTTGTATTTTGACTGTCCAATTACAAGGGGTTTGTGGTGCAGATTACTTACATGGATGGGAATTCATAGAGCCATAGGGACTTGGCAGCAAGAAGTAGACTGGATTATTAGATGGGCAAAGGGAAGATCAGGGAAAGGTGCTATTTTTTGTTGTATGTTTGCTATGATCATCCCTATAGTATGGAGAGAAAGAAACCAAGTTAGATTCCAGCAAGGAAGCTTCGTGCCTGATAGAGTCTGCAAGGAATTAGCTATGCACATACATATCCGTGGAAGCCAATACAAGAAATGGACTACACACTTGACACAACTAAATTCTATGCCTTGATTAGTTGTTGTTTTGATATTATTAGGTACTTAGAATAGCTATTCTTATGTTAGAAAGCATACAGTAGCGACTCCATAGGGATGTTAGCGTGAGTCCTACTGAGCTTTCTATTAGTTTTTACGTTTCTTTGAGAGGCAATTGGTCAGCTTTGCCCAGTTATGTAACTATTACTTGGTGAAATAAAATTCTTTATTTACCAAAAAAAAGATAGAGAGTAAGAGAGTAAGAGAGAGAGGAAATTGATTCCCTAACTCATGCTGAGCAAAACAATAACTGTCTCTGTATTGAGCTATCTAGAATGAATACATTCTTCTCCCTTATATACATGCCACATTCTCACACTATTGACAGCTGTACATCACTAACTAATCAACTAGATTACTAACTAATCACCAATTAGTCAAATCTATATTAACTAACTCTTGTGCCAGCTGTACAATACAATCAAGTTACAGCTCCTGTTCCATTACATATTTTCAACACACTTTCAATTCATGCCAGAGATATGAACCTTTTAGCACCATGTTGATAAATGAAGGAGCTTCTACGACATTAACTACTCTTATGAATGGAGAAGGATGACTCACTTGCCATTTTTATCAGTTTGCAAATTTTTTCTGACACAATAAATTATAAAGCTTTAATCCTCATCAAATCTTTGACAAACTGTTAGGTAACCTGAGCTCTTATTAATATCAAACTCCAAATTATATGAACGATGATTCCTTCTCAAATCTTGAAATTGTTAGATAGTCAGATGATCCCACGTTACTACAAAAGACATAAATATTCTAGCAAATCAGCAATGATGTTGGTTTAAATGTCAGAAATAACGACTTATAAGTTCAAATGGCAGAGTATTGTTTAGGTGATTAAATCTGGATTGAATGATAAATTACAATCTTTATCTGATACAATGATTATCTTCAGCCTTACAACAGCATTTCAAATAATATGCACATAGTAACACTTAATCCATGCCTCTCTAGCTCATGCTTAACAACAGTCTCTAAGGTCGATAAATCAGTACACATCACCCAATACCAAAATAAACACCAGATATTCGGAAAACTAATTAAGTGAATTAAATTATGGCATGTTCTCTACACATGAGCTCCTCAAAGAAATAAATGCCACCATTCTACCATGCTTCAAAAACAAAATGTATAACTTCTGCAGTCACGCCTCACTAGATTTCTTATTTAGCAATTCAGAAGAAAAAAATGTTGGAATGGTTTTATAGATTACATACTGTGCTACTCGTTAAGTCGCCCTTGGACATTAAGGCTCCAATTAGGAACTCCAACGAAGCAAGATCTCCAATATTTGAATCTATAGCAAGATTCGAGAGATTCTTAGCAGTTTCCTCTGGGTTCTTCCTTACATATATTGTAATGAAAGCATTCTCAACAGCTTCATAAATAGATTTGTCTTGTGAAAATACCTGCAGATGTGCTTTATTAGGACAAAATGTTTGATAAAGCATATTGAAATTGGCTGATGCTCTGGCTATACAATGTTAACATTACCAGTGGCAACATTTTCCGGAGGCAGGCTTCTGAACCATCTATTTGGAACTGTCTGCATCTCATCAGTAGAAGAATTGTGTTCTCCACATCTGTGGCAGAAGATGAGGCCATTAATTGGACAAGGATTGGCATTGTGGCAGACACACAATTGGAAAATCTCAAGCCTGCTTCCAGTGATGCAACCAAGGTCCTTGTTTGCTCCAAATTCCCAAAATCTGGCACAGAATCATCCGTCTGGATTGTCATATCTTCCTCATGAGGCAAGCAGCTGTCTGTCAGACTGTCATCATGTTCCTTGTTCATCCCTTCACCCACATTGAGGACCTCACCATCGTCATTACTAGCTTCATCACAGGAAGACAATCCATCCAAAACACTTGTTGGCTGAGCCTTTGGTTTTAGGTCATCTAACTTTTTCTTGTATTGTTCTAAGGTTGCTTCAAAAGATGCTGCTCGAAGCTGGGGTCCAAAGGGGTTGTGCTGCAACATCATAATAAGTAAATTGAGTGCAGATTTTCTGACAATTGCACTCTTATCCTCTAGCCTTCCAGCCGCTACCTCTGCAACCTCATTCCACATGCCAATTGAAACTGAATGCTCTTCACATAATTCAGCCCACACCTGAAGCACTCGACTCCTTGTATAGGCTGACACATCCCTACAGCGTTCCAACAAGATCTCCAACATGGCTTGCTTTGTTCGGAGACGAATGGATTTAGAACTCACTTCAACTTCAGCATCATCGAAAGCCTTCATGACCAACTTACCCAGCACCCCAACAAGAGCATTTCTCATCTTATAAGATTCACCTCCAAAATGTGGGATTAATAAGCCAACATTAGTTGAGACCAACTTAGGCATTCTATCAGCAAGCTCTACAAGAAAGCGCCCAACATTTTCAGCCCCTACTGTATCCTTCACATAATCTTTCGGGGCTGTCCTTCCTATCTCTCTGATAAGAGAAGAAGCCATGCTACCATCAGTATATTTCTTCTCAGCCCAAGCAACTGCGTCAGACAAATGGGAAACTGCAAAATCATATTTGTGAACCAGATGCAAAATTGAAGCACATGATTGTGCAGCATAGTGGTATTTGGTAGAACATGTCCCGATTATGCGAGTCAAAGCATCTTTTGTCTCTGAATCTTTTAGGACTGCCGCATTCTCAAACATCAAAAAAGCATTTCTACAGCAATCGACATCATCAAATTGGGTTAGAATCTGATCCACTAAAATTAAAAGATAATCAGCTAAAAGAAAAAAAAAAAACTTACTTCACAATGAAGGACAAGTAATTTTCATCAGGGTCTGATGATCCAAAGAGCAACGATAGGTTGATCTCTAACGAATTAGCAACTGAAATCAATATCCTTGCCCTCTGTGGCTCCCAATTCCATGAACTAACAAGTTGCTTCTTTCGACTACTAGCAACCACCTAAAGCCAAACAACCACACTCTCAATTGCCTCCAAATTTCAGTATGATACAACAAGGAGCATATACTTTCGAAGAAGAGCTATAAAGGAAATAAATACACACAGGATATCACAAAATCAACTAAACTCAAATTCTCTGGAATCCCCTGAAATCCCCCTAAGATCATCTTTTGTACTCCCATTGTTTCAATTTTGTTTTGTCTTACCTTCCTTTCTAGGCTGTTTCGAAAAGAATGTCTCTTTCTTGATTTGGAAAGTCTTTAATTTCAACATAGCACGTGACACATTTTAGTACAATATATATCTTTAGCTTAAGAATACAAAATTAGTTCTTTAATTTCTTAAACTCTGTATCAAGTCAAACTAAGACAAACCAGTTGAAACGAAGGAGGTAACAACCTTTGATCATTTAAAGTGTTAACTATATATGCAGGATTACAATATTCCATTACCAGCAGGAAGACACATTTATACATGCAGTTGCATTGACTAAAAACAGTAAATTCACCACAATCAATTAATAAAACTGCACACATTGGGAATATACTACATGCATCACGTATAAAAACACAAACATACTATATAGCAGATAAAGGAGTTTACTTTTGTATTGTTGTTAGAACTAGAATTAGACTCCTCAGTGAGCACAATATGTATGAGGAAGAAAGTGTAAATCTTGAAAGCATTTCGATATGATGCCACTCGATCAGCAAGCGAACACTCATCCTCCTCGCTGTCATTCTTCTCGTCATCGGCATTTCCATCCTTATTCTGAGACACCCTCAAGAGGGAATCCACAGTGGGTAGCAGAACACTTAGATTGGACCTAAGAGACTCCACCAAATTAAGCTTACAGCCAGGAGTAAGGCAAGCAAATTCCTTCACTAGCGAATACACACGATCAAACAAATCCTGCTCCTCCACACAGAATAGCTCTTTGTCCGATAAGTCGAAGGAGACACCTGTTTGAATTGAATTTTTTTTTTGAAAATTTAGAATACCAAGTAGGAAAAAATCAAAGAAGATTGAGAAAACAATTGGGAATGTTAAGACAAATGACAACCCAGTTAGATAAATCAAAAAACCGCCACCACCACCACCAACAACATATAAGTGCAGTCACAGGTCTTGCGGTAGAGTGTACGTAAACCTTACCTCTACCTCAGAGTAAAGTAGAGAGGCCGTTTCGGCTTTTCCAATAGACCCTCAGCTCAAGACAAAAGAAGTCTAGAAAATGATGAAACCGAAGTACAAGAGACAATAAATAGTAACAAAAACACCAAACAAGAAACAACAGATAGTCCAAAACAGTTCTAAAAAGGAGCAACGGAAGTACAAGAAACAACAGATAGTAACAGAAGAGCAAAATATGAACCAATTGTGAAAAAATGGAAGAGCAAATGAGAATCCCAGTTTAAAAAATCGAAAAAGAATGAAAACCCAGTTAGGGAAATCGAAAAACAAAGAGAACCCAGTTGGAAAAATCGAAGAAAGAATGAAAACCCAGTTAGAGAAATCGAAAAACAAAGAGGACCCATTTGTAAAAAACGAAAAATAATGAAAACCCAGTTAGAGAAATCGAAAAACAAAGAGAACCCAGTTGTAAAAATTGAAAACTAATGAAAACCCAGTTAGGGAAATCGAAAAACAAAGAGAACCCAGTTGCAAAAATCGAAAAAACAAAGAGAACCCAGTTGCAAAGATCGAGAAACAAAGAGAACCCAGTTGTAAAAATCGAAAAATAATGAGAAACCCAGTTGCAAAAATCGAAAAAACAAAGAGGAAGAAGAACACAGTAGTGAAAAATTGAAGAAACAAAACTAAAAATTAATGAAAAATTGGACTTTAATCAGAAAATAACAAACCTTTAACCAATTCTTCCAATTCAGATGGACGAAGATTGTTGAGTGAAGTAGGATTTTGAACTGAAAGACGATTGCTATCGGACTCATCATCCTCCAAACAGTATAAATTTTGGGGGAATACAAAAGCCGGACGAGCCATTTCAGACAAGAGCTTCGACAATTTGTACAGCAAAAATAATGGCGTAGATCGGAATTGAAGAAAATGAGAAAATTTGAATTTGAAAAAAATGGAGCGTGCGAGAGCGGTAAAATAAAACCACCGTGGAAAATTCCTCATTTATCTATCAGCCCGATTTTAAAACCCGACCCGACCCAAGAGGCAAAATAAAAGGTTTACCCTCTTTTTTAGAAAAAATTTGGCTATTAAGTCTAGTTTTCAATTAGCAAAATGACCTATTGAGAAAATTTAGCTATTAAAAGTCTCTTCAAATTTTCAATTAGCAAAATAACCTACTTCTATTTTCTCATATGTCGGATTGATAATCGATGTGTTCATATATAGGTCGGATTGATAATCGATCTGTCAATATATAGGTCGGATCGATAATCAATTTGTTGAATTGATAATCGATCTGTGCATATATAGATCAGATCAATAATTGATCTGTCGGATTGATAATCGATCTGTCTATATATAAGTCGGATCGATAATTAATTTGTCAAATCGATAATCGATCTGTCTATATATCGATCGGATATATAATAGATCTGTCTAAAAAATGAGTCATTTCCCTAAAAAAAAAGAAGAAGATATGTAGTGTATTTAATTAAAAAGAAAGACTTGAAAAGACCATTTAACAAAGAATCCCTCATTTTCACTTAAAATTCTTTCGAAAAAAACCAATACAGATCACTTGTCGTTCTCATCTTTCTTCCCTGTCTAAGAATTAAGGGGTCGTTTGGTGGAGAACAAGTTATCTCAAAATGACTAATCTCATAAGTAGTTATGTCGAGATTAGTTATTCCTCTCTCTATATGAGATAACTCATCCCATCGCTAGGACATAAATGGTGAAATAAATAAATAATCCCTTAACTAATTAACTGATACTTCAATTAAATATGAAATAAAATAATCCTATATTTTTATTTCGAGATTATTATAACTTATACCTCACAAGAAACGACCCGTATGTGTAATTCACTCCTAACATTAGCTAATCATTCCTTATCAAAAAGCTACTGTCACCTTACCTTTGATGTATATCGAAAAGTGACATTCTTGATGTCATTCCGTTAGAGAAAAAAGTATTTTTGAGTCAAAAATTTAATGGAGAAATATTTTTGAGTTAAGAAATTAATGAATGATATTTTTACTCCATTTCAAATAGTTCGAGAGTACTTTTAACTCTTTCCGATATAACAATAATATATAAATATAATCACTCAATTAAGAGTGTCAAATGGATGGATTAGGTTGTCCATATAGTAAAATGTGTAATTCAATGCCATCATTTTATTTTTTAAAAAAGTTAAACACAAATTCAAAATCTTGATAATCAAGAAATTTTAGTAGCTTAGTTAGTTAATTACAATTTTTATATTATCGGCGTGGATTTGATTACCTATCTTGTTAATGCCTTCTCCCATTTTCGCTCCCTCGGTACCCAATTCCCCCACCCCCCAAAAAAAATCAAAAGACAAATATACCCTCACTGAAAAAATACATTCTTTAAAGGGCCCCTTATTTAGTTGGCATATTTTTCTTTTAGGCTTTTAATTTCCATTTTGTGTTTCTCAATCATTAATTTTTTTATTTTTTTTAACTTTCTTGGCTTTTTATTTTGCATTTTGTGTTTCTCACTCATTACATTTTCTTTTTTTTACTTTTTTGGCTTTTAATTTTGCTTTTTGTGTTTCACACTCATTGCATTTTTTTTTCTTTTTACTTTTTTGGCTTTTAATTTCTATTTTGTATTTCTTACTCATTACATTTTTTACTTTCTTGTCATTTAATTTCCATTTTGTATTTCTCACTCATTACATTTTTTTACTTGGCTTTTAATTTCCATTTTGTGTTTCTCACTCATTACATTTGTACTTTTTTGGCTTTTAATTTTCATTTTGTTTTTTTTCTCTCCTTACATTTTTTAAGTTATTAGCTTTTAATTTCCATTTTGTGTTTCTTACTCATTACATTTTTACCTTTTTAGCTTTTAATTTCCATTTTTTGTTTCTCTCTCATTACATTTTTTTTTTCTTGTACTTTCTTGGCTTTTAATAATTTTCATTTTGTGTTTCTCTCACGTGAACATTTTCTTTTTACTTTATTAAAAAAAGAATCGACCATTCAAGTGATATTAATATATAACTTTAGTAGCTGAATCCAGTACTGCTCACCATTCATATCAAACTTTGAGTTGTTTGCTGCTACTGCATTTCAGGTTAGCTCTTTCTTTCTTTCTTATTTGATCCAATTTGTATTATATTTGGTTTATGTATTTTGTTATGTCTAGCTAGTATATTTTTCATGTATCTCATGACAATGTGATGTTTAATTTTTGGAGCGTTAGCGTGTGTTAAGAGTCCTACATTGGTTGAGAAATAGACGGACTTGGGCAATTCGCTCGGCTAGCTTTTTAAGTTGAGTTGAACCCAAGTGTCATATTTTTTGCATGAAAAAACAATATAATTCGGCAAAGCAATTCATATTTTATTATTCATTAGGAAAGATCTTTCAAAAATATAATCAAGAGAAAGAGCTAGAACTGATGTAAGGAAGATCGGAGCCAGGATTTTCATTGAGGGGTTCAGAAATAAACATATAGACTAGTCGAAGGGGGTTCAACATCTGCTATATATACATAAAAATATTTTTGACCGTGTAAAAATAATAGTATAATTTTACCGTCGAAGGGGGTTCGGATGAACCCCTGATTACAAGGTGGATCCGCGACAACTAGAAGTCGATGTGGTACCTTCCTTGTGGTAGTCAAGTAGCTTATTCGAACGTTGTATGATCCACTCTGATCTCTTTTAGTCTTTGAAATAATGCATTAGGATATATGTTGTTCACTTAAGATTGATCATGTGAGTAATGTGTTACTATTTACCATTACTCTATTATCACATAACAATTGACAACCACCACCACTAACCACCTCCATCGATAGTCATTATCGCACACTTCCAGTGCCACCATCTTTCGTATATGGTCAAAATTACAAAAGGAGGAACTTAGAAAGATACTCCAAATGTTTTGATCCTCATACTAGTCACATAAATTAGCATGCAGTTACCAGGTGAGATAAGGTTAGAATGAGTATATTCGGGAGAAGGTGGGAGTGGCTTCGGTAGAGGACAAGATGCAAGAAGTGAGGTTGCGTTGGTTCAAGCATGTGATGAGAAGGGACGCGGATGCTCCAGTTCGGAGGTGTGAGAGGCTGGTTAGGGATAGTTTTAGACGGGGTAGAGGTAGGCCTAAGAAATATTGAAGGGAGGTGATTAGGTAGGACATGGGGCAGTTACAGCTTAAGGAAGACATGACCCTTGATAGCAAGGTGTGGAGGACGCAGATTAGGGTAGAAAGCTAGTGGGTAGGAGTACGTTCGTACTAGTAGGAAAGGGTGCGCTATTTGTATTGGTGCCTTTAGTGCCTTGTAGCCTCTTGGTGATGTCTCTGATTTCGTATAGCAAGCTTATAATACTCCTTTGTGGGTGTCTTGTTTTCTTTATATATTATCTAGTGGTGTGTCACCCCTTGTTTGTTGTGTGCCTTTTATGTTTTTTGTTATATTTGTTATCTATCCTGACCCGGGGGTCTATCGGAAACAGCCTCTCTACTTCATCTGAGGTAATGGTATGGACTGCGTACACTCTACCCCCAGACCCCACTTTGTGGGAATATACTGGGTATGTTGTTGTTGAATAATACCACATACTTACTATCAGGCTGTGACTATTCATTTTTGTAAACCAAGAAGTTTATTGCTGCAGAGTCATGGCGCTAGCATCTTTTCGTACTGATAATGCCTCAAAATTGGAGGAGTTGTATGGTGAGTTAAAATCTGGAGGTAATGGGAGGATCATTCTCACTGGAAAAGACGTCGAAATTGAGGGCTTAACATGGATTGCAAAAAAGTCAAGCGGTCGTGCTCTTGTAGAAGGAAATTTTGATTTCACAATATTGTGGGAGCTATCCTTTCCAAACAGTGATATTAGAGATATTGATGATGAAAGACTAGCTTGTAAGTTGTCTGCTTTTTCTCCTCCCGATGAGTGGGAGCTTGAAAATAACACGAAGGAGGATAAAGAGATTAGGATGAAAAGGTTATTGGAGATACTCGAAAGCAAGAAGGTTCTTTTGATATTTGTACATAGTGCAGGTATAGTGGATTGGCTGAGCATGAACGTGGTATCTCATCACATTAGAAAATTAAATGCTAATCTTGTACGAGAAATATTAGTAACCACAGCACTTGACAAAGTCGAAAACCAAGTTATTGCTAAGGGACGAGTTATTGAAGTGGAACATAAGAAGAACCAAATCAATGTCCAGGAGTCACTTTCTTCATGTTGTGAACTTATTGGAAAGACGATCTATAGAGCTCCAGGTATGTAACATACTTAAATTCAGACAATCAACTGATATGTTTTCATCACGAAGTACTTACACTAGACATAATGATGCAGGGTTACAGTCTAAGTTGCTGCTGGAAAACATCTTAATGGACTTCTGTTGCTATGAAAACAAATTCCCTTTTAAACGTGGAAGTGCACATTACAGTGAGTTGATCACTTACTGGATACTGGAAGGCTTTCTCGGTCCTTTTGATTGTTTTGAGAATGCTTACGAGAAGGGACACCGTGTTATTATGGCGCTTGCTCATCATGGCTTCATTGAAAATCAACAGGCAGGATATGTAAGGAAAAATGTGAAAATGTTAGATTTGAGTTCTTGTTGTTGTTGTAGAATAGAGGAGACAGTCCGTCTAGGTCTGGCTAATGTTTTTGAAGGTGATCTTGGACGAATCTCACATGCAGATGGGGTAGTAAGAGCACTTGGTAAGGCTGAAAAAGGGAAAAAATCATCAACATTGTTGATTGATAGGAACTTCCTTAATCGGGAAGTCCCATTTGATCTCTTTCAATCCGTGGGGGAAATAGAAGCTCTTGCTATCTTCAACCCAATGTCCAAACCTGAGCCATTACCCTTGGACATGAAGAATCTTAGGCTTCTTGTGCTTAGAGGTTGTAATTTTTTAGGGGGCATTGAGAATCTCTTGCATCTGAGATCAACTGTTTCTGACAACACTTCATTCCAGAAACTATCTGTTCTTGAAATATCTGGTCCTAGCCCTTCGTTAACAATCCCCCACAATCTTTTTGAATATATGCCTCAGATTCGAAGTCTCAATTTGTCATCTCTTCAAGTTGCTTCACTGCCCTCATCCCTTTATCAACTCACTGAACTAGTTAGGCTCATTCTGAGAGACTGTTCCAGCCTAAAGGAAATAAGAAGTATAAAAAGCATGACAAAACTTCAGGTTCTCGATCTTTCTGGTTCTACATCTCTAGGAAAGTTCCTTGACAAGAGTTTTGCGATAAATAAGGAGCTTCAAATGCTCAATCTTTCAAAGACCAAAATAAAATGGTTTCCTTTGATCAATGGCTTGGGGAAGCTCACTTATCTCTTGTTACGTGATTGTAAATCATTAAGTAGGTTACGCATGATTAGTTCACTAAGCAGCCTGAGAATTCTTGACCTATCAGGTGCCACAAATTTTGTTGAATTTCACGATCAATCCCTAGGAAAACTTGGTTCCCTCGAAGAAATAAATGTTTCACAAACTCAAATCGAGAAGCTTCCTTTAAATATCTGCAACGTAGGTCGTCTTTCTTTGAGGGGGTGCTCCAAGTTCAAAGAATTTCCACACCTTAAAACCCCCGATCGCCTTCAATTTCTTGACCTCTCAGCCACAAACCTCATTAGTGTGCCATCCATCTCCTATCTTAGTAATCTTAGAGAGCTGTTTCTTTCGTGCTGCCGCTCCTTGGTGAAATTGGGAGACTTGAGCTCATTAAAAAAATTGATGGTGCTTGATCTATCAGGTTGTAGGGCTCTAACTAAATTGGCGGATAACTCGTTTGAAAACATGCACAGCCTTCAAAAGCTGGACCTCTCTGAGACAAACATTGAGTATCTGCCATCCTTGTCACAGTTAAGTGACCTCCGTCGTCTTTTTCTACAGAAGTGCACTAACCTGAAAATATTTCCATCACTTGATTCCCTAACAAACCTAGAGGAGCTAAATCTGTCTGGTCTCAAGTGCCAAGGAAAAGTTGATGTGGATTTCTTGAAGAATATGGTGAATCTTCACCTTCTTGATATTTCTGAGACTGAGGTAACACATTTGCCATCCTTATCAAACCTCAAAAAGCTTAAGCATCTTTCTCTTAGAGGTTGTCAGCACTTTCTGAATCTTGAAGGAGTCACAACGCTTGAAGTTCTGGATCTTTCTGGATCTCGCATTGTAGACTTGCCATCCTTTGAGAATTTTCACAATCTTCGTAGCCTTCTCCTCAGAGATTGCTCAAACATAAAAGAGTTCAAGGATCTGGAGATATCTGAAGTCTTGAAGGGGTCAATTGAGAAACTTCCCTATGGCATCTCAAAGTTGACTTGTTTGAATCGCCTTGAGCTACCAAAGATGAAAGATGGAGAAAATGAAGATGAAAACGGAACATGCCACCCCAAAGAGCTTCTTCATTGTCCCTGGAGGATCTCCAGCTGGCCACTTGAAGAAGTTTCCAGCAGTCGTATGCTTGACATATTTGTGGATAGCTTTCAAGTTCTTCAACTCTTGAAGAACAATCCAACTATTGGCAAAAGTTTCCATTTCCTAGTTCATCCCATTGAGGAAGAGAATGATATCGGAGGTAAGTATTTCTACCAAAACGAACTGTTTTATAGAGATACCTTCTTCCGAACGAGAAAACTTTGTCAGTGTAAGGAGGAGGGGGGAGAGTGTCAGTGCAGGAAGCTACAGCGATCTCTGGAGATCCGTGGTTTCAGTGATTATCCCCGTGGTCTTGAGGGTTTAGCAGCTCAAGCTGAATTCCTTTTCTTGATTGACAACCAATTCATCAAAAGTTTATCTAGTTTGGGTGCCGAAAGCACAAGAAAGATGAAATTCTGCTGGATAGAGGAATGCAGTGAAATGGAGAGCATTCTTAGTGGGGAGAAAGTGGCCGATAATCAACGGAATTCAAAGGAGATTGTTGAGGTTACCACTGGAGTTGAGCATATGTTGGAGATTTTGAGGGTCTCTCATGCTGTTTGTTTGAAGAACATATGTAGTGGCAACCTGCAAGGCCATGGATTAAGATTTCTCAAATGTTTGTATCTGGAACATTGTCCGGAACTCGCAAATTGTTCTTCATCTCATTGCCTGGAAAATCTACGGATTCTTCAAATCAAATTCTGCGACAAGTTCAGGACTTTGTTTGAAGATGAGCAACCGCAACCTTCGTTGCCAAAATTGCACAGGTTATGTTTGTGGGCACTACCAAATTTGAAGAGCATTGCATGTATAGCGGAATCATTGCAGACCTTGACTGTTGGAGAATGCCCAAAGCTTGAAAGTGTTAATTTGTCAACTTTACATTCAGAAAAACTTGAGATCCTTCAAATCTCTTCCTGCGATAACTTAAGGGAAATTGTTGCTGCACCCGACTTGCCACTGCCACGAAAGACGATCATTAGAGGATGCCCAAGTTGCATTCTTTAATACTGATCTGTGGAGAAAGTTGATGCTGGAAGAGATATCGAGAGTAAGTATCATTTTTTTGCGAGTTCCCTACTGAATTATCACCAACTAATTATCAAATCATACCTTGAAATTAATGAATCAGCTGCCATGTGGTATGGGCACATTAAGTTGTCATGCGCCTTTTGGCGATTGTATTCAAGCACTTGGTCTAGTAAGTTTCGAGGTGTGTTTTGATGAATAGTTGGTGATAGTTCAGGTACGGAACTCCAAAAAAGTGACACTTCAAGTGTTTTTTTTACTATTATCTCTGAATTATTTAGAACTTACTGGTTTGTTCTAGTTAACTTTAGTGAGGCTTTCTTTTCTAATGTTCTTTAACGTCTTTTTTTGTAAAAGATTTTGTTTCCTTCCGAAACCAGTCACTAATCCTCATAACGGGATACCTTAAGATGAGTTTTGATATTTCTTTCTTAGCTGTATTTTTGTAATGCCTTGCTATAGACTCGCAGTTGAAGAATTTTGAATTGTACGAATGAATGTGCTGATGGACTGTTGAATCCGATAGACAGAAGTGGTTGTTGCAATTATAACAACTAAGCCTCAAATCCAGGCAAGTTGAAGTCGGCAATGTGAATCCTCACTATCTATGTTGTTTCATTCTGCCTTGATCCAATATGTTGAACACTATGTTTCTCCTTTATATATAAGAATTCAATACAGTATGAACAACAAAAATTCCATTCATGTTTCGTCCAAAAGTTTGCTCTTTCCGCTAACCAGACAATTTGAAAATAACCTTCTGACCAACGCTTGCTCCAACTCCGATAAGAACCACAACTAAAACAAGGGAAAATCGACCAATTTTGTCACCGAATAGGACTAGATCAAACTATTACCATTTGTCAATATTTAGACACTGATATTTCTAAATATAAGATAAGCAAATAGAGTTACAACTTATTCCTAAAACGTAATAAACCTATTAATCTATCATGTGTAATCACCGCGTTGCAATGGAGATAAAGGCGAAGCCTGGTAGGCCACAAATCAACTTGGAAAATTTTTCTCTTAATTTTGCAGTGCCGTCTTCTATCTTAAGGGTAAGTAATGATGATCTTCAACTCTTTATGTCCACACTCTTATTTTTCTTCCTCAAATTCCCGAGCTGAATCTTCAACAGATCGACTGCAATACTTCACCGCAATCACCTTTAATGATTGAATTTCAACTAAAATAAGGGGGATCTCTTTAAGGTTTGGCAATGCTGTATCAGAAATGTACCATTCCTCCAAGTTCAGTGTATATAGTTATTTCAACAAATAGATATGTAAACCATGAAGAACGATCTATATGTATCACAATAAACAGCATGATGTTTAATTGAAATCCTCATAATGAAATACAATAATATAGGGTGGAAAAAAGAAAAAAAGCTACTTGCCCACAATGAGTTTTGCCCTAGCATGACCTTCACCAATTTGGAAATTGTTGCCCAAACCAAAATGAGTCATCAACAACTAGACCAGAGTGACAAGCTGTCCTCCTTTGCTAAGCTGTTTGCAATGGTCATTGGCTTTGCAGTTAATAGCAGCATGGGACAGCATTTCAACCCATACTTTGCTCATTAGCGCCCATTTATCGATGCCATGACCAAGCAGCTCGTCCAGCTCTTTGGCTAGACGACGTCCATCAAACAAGGCCGATTTACTTCTATCTCCCTTCACTTGCACTGGCTTGACCACCGCATTCACTCCGAGGATCGCTTTACAAGCTCTTTCATGTTTCTTCTCTTGAACTTGGCCATCCTCGTCGGTCGTTGTTCCCTTTAGGCAGCTACATGTAAAGAAATTATTGCAGCATTGCTCTCCTTGATCCTTATTAGTACTCGAGATTATGTTTCTGCTGTGGAAGAACTTTTCAGCTTCAGCACAAGTGTCTCTGTATCTAATCTGTCCGATTCCTGCCACAGCCGACATCATTGCAGGCTGCATCACAAGGAGATAGAGCATGTAATCTGAAAGAATCTTTGATATCTCACGGTAATTGGCTGGTGGTTTTTCCGGGGAACTCTTTGATTTATCACCGTCTATAACAATACTGTCCTTACTATAACAGAGTTCAGTAGCAATGTGCCATACCAGAAGGATCTCGTCAAAATTAGACTCAGTAATATAAGGCAGCAGATGACTAGAGCTATTGGCGCGAAGAGTCCAATCTCCTTTCGCTAACCATATTTCCTTTGCTGTATCTAAATCCTCCGCGAGTAAAGATTTATTCTCTATTTCTTTATAGATGAAATTCCTCAATTCAGCAGTGAATTTCTGGGGTTTCACATACACGATCCTATTCAGTTCATCAATAATACCAAGCCATCGATATATGACTTCCTTGAACTTGGAGCGCTCACGCACACAATAGTTAATCAAGTTGAATTGTGAAACGGATTCAGCCCACCTACGGTTCAACCATCTAAAAGGCATAGGCAAACGCCGTAACACATACCCCTTTTTCTTCAGTGCAACTGCCGTCCAGTCAGAGAAAAGGAGCATCAAAAAGGAACTGAAATCCAAGACAAGAGCACCAAGGAGAAGGGTGTAACTGACTCCGATCTCCCACCTTGGAAGTCCCCTTTTATCCCAACGGTAGAAGAGGATTGCAGCAGCAACTTCGAGAAGGAAACAGATCAATCGAAATACATAACCCCAGTAAGAGTTCGCCACAATCATTTTGGTAAAAAGAACATCATAAATGAAATTGAGTTCAACCTCAATAACTCGAAAAACATCAATAGCTTCTAAGCTGAGGAAGAAATTCCGGCTTTCATTCCGTTGGCGGAAGTCAAATATCAGATCAACAATTAGTCCTTTGAATTTCTCAAAGAAGTAGTGAGCTTCTTCCACTATCTCAACATCAGATAGCGTTTTTCTTTTAACGGACTTTTTCGCCTCCAAATCGCCATGGTACTCGTGGATCATCTCTATGTTTGTCGGTAGGTTGGCTGCTATCTTCGAAGAGTATTCATTCATCAGCTTTGCATAGTTTGGGCGGGATCAGGATCTTTCATAATGGACTCACGAAACTGATCTAAACTCGCAAGATACAGAGCCCAAATACGCTCACCATACTTGATTACTCCGGCCACATATATCAGCACTGCTGGGATCCACAGCTTGTTTCTGGGAACTGTTTGGAAAAAAACATAGGCCACAGAGCTGCCCTGGGTCATGAGACCCAGGAAATGCCTGTGCCAAAGTGCATTATCCTCGAGGGCAAAGGCACTAATCGTGTCAGGGCCCCCGAGATGTACTAACAGAAAAGCTGCCCATAATACAAGAACATCTTGAACTTTGTTTCCGCCAGTAGAATTGTTACCATTGCTGTCGGAGATGTGTCCGACTGCAAAATTAGCAGCCCATTCTACGAGCAAGTAGCTGCACCAGAGGGGCACCAGAGGGGCAGTGTCAGGTAGTAAGTTGAAACACGCTTTCTGAGGGGCGCGAAAAAGATGAGGATTATTTGGAGAGTAAGGCTGAAGAGAATCACAACACGAATGTCCCATGCATCCCATATCTTCTTCCAATTGACCATAATTCACTCTCTCTTTACTTTTTTACAAATGATCTTTGAGTGGTTTAAGAACAAAATAACAAGTTGCTTGGTAGAAAATGCATGGCTTCACCTTTACTTGCTCCAAAGATGCTATTAATTCAAGTTTGTGGTACGAAGATAAAACACTTTTTATTAAAGGAGATTCCATGTCAAATGTCCCAACTCGAAAATGAGACCTCTGATTAAGGACAACCACATTATTACTTTTATGTGGTAGTTGGCAATGGATGTATAAAAACTCAAATATGTCGTCCAACTATATTAGAAATGACTCATCTATGTTATCCATTAAAAAATTGGCTCATCTATGAGATCGTCATTACAAAACAGGCTCATCCATAAGAAACTCAATAGACCCTCTTATCGATCATCCCTTTTTGTAACGACAATGGCATAAACTTGTCAAACATTTATTAACGGATAACATATATGAGTCATTTCTAATTGTTCGATCGCGCATTTGAGCCTTTTCCCTTATATAATTTTTCATTTTATGTTTTCCCCTATTGTCACATCTAAATCCAGGAAATAGCCAGTGACTTCAATTGAGAGGAACCAAACAAATTCTATAGAGTTTTTTTTTGTTTTTTTTTTTGCTTTATTTTAAAGGGCATCTATTAATGGGCACCGTAACACTTGTGTCTCCTTTTGTTGTCAAATTCAACCATTACAAGAATGCATTATTCATTTCAAAAAGTAAATACATATGAAATGGTAAAATAATCACAAGCAACATAGAGTACATGTAATTACAACATTAAAATGTAATCTTCTTGTCCTTCCAAACTCCATGGGCATTGCATGGGAACATAGTGAGCTTTGGACATTTCACTTTCTCCAGATATTTCACCTCAGGGAACAATTCTCGAAATTCCATCCACTCCATCTCCATTTCTGTCAAGTACTTGAGACGCAGTGTTTTCACGTTATTCCAAGGTGTTGGAACCTTTTCAAACTCTAATTGACCCAAATCGCGAAGTTCCCCTCCTCTGATGTACAGTCTATTCAGCTCCTTCAAATTCTCAGGTTTTAGCCAAGTCGAAGCGCTTCGCCTAGGATAGCATTTAAGGTCCTGTTAGTTTGGCTCATTTTTTCTCCCACATGGAAAAATACCATTTGGGGAGGAGGTTTAGAACTATAAAAGAACCCTTTCTCCTTCCATTTGTATCATTCCAAATTTGTTCTCTTCTTCCACAATTAATAAAAACGTTGGGTGCTCGGAGATTAAGCGTTGAACTTTGTTATCAAATTTTCTGGTGTCTTTTTATTTAATATTCAATATTATTTGTCGGGTTTCTTTTGTTGTTTATGTTTTAGTGGAAAAATTGTCCGATTTTCCCAACAAGTGTTATCAAAGCCAAGGTTCTGTCTGAGTATGCTCTGTGGTTGCAGTTTTGTCTGATCTTCTACATCAGAAAAGAATTTCTTTGGTCCTTTTGAATCTGTGGTTGCAGCTTTGTCTGATCTTCCACATCAGAAAAGAATTCCTTTGGTCCTTTTGAACCCAAGGTTCATCCTAGGCTAAGGTTCTATCTGAGTATGCTCTGTGGTTGCAGCTCCGCCTGATCTTCCACATCAGAAAAGAATTACTTTGGTCCTCTTGGGTTGTTTACAGTTGTTGTAATATTGAAAATTTATTATTGAGTCTGTAATGACAAATAAAGATCAAGAAATGAAGGATCCTACGTCGAGGGCATCGGGCTCCTCGTCATCATGGTTGAGGTTCTCGTTGTCCAGTTTGAAGTTGGAGGTGGAGATATTTGATGGTACTGGCCATTTCGGTATGTGGCAAGGAGAGGTTTTGGACTCTCTTTTCCAGTAGGGTCTTGATATTGCTATTGAGGAAAAGAAACCAGAAGAGGTAGAAGAAAGAGATTGGAACATCATAAATCGGTTGGCGGGTGGAACAATTCGATCATACCTGTCCAGAGAGCAGAAGTATGCTGTAAAAAATGAGACTTCTGCGCACAAATTATGGAAGGCGTTGGAGGACAAGTTTCTGAAAAAGAGTGGTCAGAACAAGCTCCTTATGAAGAAAAGGTTGTTCCGATTTGATTATCAACAAGGTACTACTATGAATGAACACATCACTATGTTCAATCAATTAGTAGCAGACCTGTTGATTTTAGATGTGAAATTTGAGGATGAGGATCTAGCTTTGATGTTGTTATCATCTCTTCCCGATGAATTTGAACATTTAGAGACTACGTTACTTCACGGGAAGGAGAATGTGTCGTTCGATATTGTTTGTTCTGATTTATATAGTCATGAATTAAGAAAGCAGGATAAGATGAAAACCAGATCATCAACATTCGAAGAAATATTGGTGGCAAGGGGTCGTTAGCAAAGCGAGACTAAGGGGAGAAGAGGAAGGTCCAAATCAAAGGGCCGAGCCGTTGCCAAAGATGAGTGTGCTTTCTGTCATGAGAAAGGGCACTGGAGGAAAGACTGTCCGAAGTTGAAAAAGAAAGGAAAGAAGCTGCAAGATCCGCAAGATGCAAATGTTGCAGAATCAGATGTTTCCTTAGTTGTTATGCCTTTAACATCATCCCATCGAGATGAGTGAATATTTGATTCAGCATGTACCTATCATATGTGTCCCATTCGGGAATGGTTTTTTGACTTTCAGGAACTCAATGGTGGGGTTGTCTACATGGGAAATGATAATCCATGTAAATCAACCAGGATAGGTTCGATCAAGCTGCAGAATCATGATGGATCCACCAAAATTTTGAAGAATGTATGGTACGTGCCAAAGTTGATGAAGAATCTCATCTCAGTGGGGGCTCTTGAATCTAAGGGCCTAGTTATGACGATACGAGATGGAGTTTTTAAAGCAACTTCATGAGCACTGGTGGTGTTGAAAGGCGGGGGGAAGAACAATTTGTACTACTACCAAGGTAGTACAGTGTTGGGGACAGTAGCAACAGTAACTTCTAGAACCAAGAAGGATGTTGAGGCAACGAAGCTGTGGCATATGTGGTTGGGACATGTTGGTGAAAAGTCCTTGCAAATTCTTGCCAAGCAAGGATTGTTGAAAGGTACGAAGACTTTCAAACTTGAATTTTGTGAGCATTGTGTTCTGGGAAAGCAACGAAGAGTGAAGTATGGCACTGCAATTCATAATACCAAGGGTATTTTGGATTATGTGCACTCAGATATGTGGGGACCTACCAAAACTCCATCCCTCGGAGGTAGGCATTATTTTTTCACCTTTGTTGATGATTTTTTCAGAAGAGTTTGGGTGTTTACTATGAAGAACAAGGATAAAGTGCTTGGAATTTTCCTTAAGTGGAAAGCTCAAGTTGAAAATCAGACAGAAAGAAAGATCAAGGTTCTCCGAACAGACAATGGAGGAGAATACAAGAATGATCCATTCCTGAAGGTATGCCAAGACTGTGGCATAGTTCGACACTTCACTGTTAGAAAAACACCGTAGCAGAATGGGGTGTCAGAGCGTATGAACAAGACACTTATGGATAAAGTTCGTTGTATGTTGTCTAATGCTGGGTTAGGCAAAATTTTTTGGGCTGAGGCTATGACGTACGCTCAACATCTCGTTAATTGTTTGCCATCATCTGCTATAGGTGGCAAAATTCCATTAGAAGTATGGTCTGGAAAACCTGTAACTGATTATGATACATTGCATGTTTTTGGTTCTATTGTGTATTATCATGTGATTGAATCAAAGTTGGATCCACGAGCAAAGAAGGCTCTTTTTATGGGCTTCAATGCTGAAGTGAAGGGATACCGTTTGTGGTGTCTTGAGGCAAAGAAGATGATTATTAGAAGGGATGTTACCTTTGATGAATCTGCCATGTTGAATAAGGTAAATCCAGAGAAAACTGACAGTACTATGAAGCAGGTGAAGTGTAATCCAAAGCAGCTAGAGTTTGAGCAAACAGTGGTGACCCCAGCACGAAGCACCACCCCTAAATTAACTATGGTAGAAGAAGAGTCAGATGAGGAAGAGGTTCCGACCCAAGAACCTCTACAACAATCAGAACCAATTGCAGTTAGAAGACAGAGACGAGAAATTCAGAAACCTGCTCATTTCACTGATATGGTAGCTTATGCACTTCCAGTTACTGATGAAGATGTTCCATCCACCTACCCAGAGGCCATTCAAAAGTGGCAGTTGGGCAGGTGCAATGGAAGAAGAAATGCAATCGCTTAAGAAAAATGAG
Organism: Capsicum pubescens; assembly: GCA_030864215.1. NCBI lineage: Eukaryota > Viridiplantae > Streptophyta > Magnoliopsida > Solanales > Solanaceae > Capsicum > Capsicum pubescens. Next base: position 283,656,883 of record CM061547.1, on the reverse strand, counting down.
ACGTGGAAGCTGACACAACTATCGAACGGTAGAAAGACAATTGGGTGAAAATGGATATTTACAAAGAAAAAAGGATTTCCTGACAAAGAAGATATTCTCTACAAGGCAAGATTGGTGGCTAAATGCTACGCCCAGAAGGAGGGAATTGATTATAATGAGGTATTTTCTCCAGTTGTAAAACATTCCTCCATTAGAATTTTATTAGCCTTGGTAGCGCAGTTGAATTTGGAGCTAGCTCAACTTGATGTGAAGACCGCGTTCTTACACGATGATTTGAAGGAGAAAATCTATATGACTCAGCCAGAAGGATATAAGGTTGCTGGTAAAGAAGATTGGGTTTGCAAACTTAACAAACCATTGTACGGATTGAAACAATCTCTGAGACAGTGGTACAAATGATTTGACATGTTCATGAAGGGTCAAAAGTACAGAAAAAGCAAATACGATCATTGTGTGTATTTGCGCAAACTTCAAGATAGTTTCTATATCTACTTACTCTTATATGTTGATGATATGTTGATTGCAACAAAGAGCCAAGTTGAGATTGACAGGTTGAAGACTCAGATGAGTAAAGAGTTCGAGATGAAGGATTTGGGGAAAGCCAAGAAGATTCTCAGCATGGAGATAAGTAGGGATAGAGAGAGGGGCAAACTTTGGCTGTCACAGAAGAAGTATTTGAAGAAGGTACTACAACGTTTTGGTATGCACGATGATACAAAACCTATAAGTACCCCACTTACTCCTCATTTGAAACTGAGTAGCAGATTATCTCCGACAACTGATGAAGAGCGAGAATATATGGCAAAAGTCCCATATGCAAATGCAATTGGAAGCTTGATGTATGCAATGGTGTGCATGATACCAGATATTTCACAAGCTGTTAGTGTTGTTAGCAGGTACATGCATGATCCGGGGCAAGGGTTATTAGCAAGCTGTGAAATGGATTCTGCGGTATCTCCAAAATACCGTAGATGTTGGATTGACATTTGAGTAGGATAAAACACTTGGTCAATGCATAGTTGGATATTGTGATTCTGATTATGTAGGTGATCTGGATAAGCGACGATCTACAACTGGCTATTTGTTCACTTTAGCAATGGCGCCAGTTAGTTGGAAGTCTACCTTGCAGTCTACAGTGGCTTTGTCTACAACAGAGGCAAAGTATATGGCGATTACAGAGGCTGTGAAGGAAGCAATTTGGCTTCATGGGTTGCTTAAAGACTTGAGAGTTGGTCAAAAACAACTTGAGGTATATTCTGACAGTCAGAGTGCTATTCATTTAGCAAAGAATCAAGTCTTTCATGCACGGATGAAGCATATTGATGTTCATTATCATTTTGTGCAAGAAATTCTTGAAGGGGAGGAGATACTTCTCCAGAAGATTCATACTACAGAGAATCCTGTAGATATGCTAACTAAGGTGGTTACAAGGGCCAAGTTCGAACATTGTTTAAACTTGGTTAATGTCCTGCACATTTGAAGTTGACGCCTCATGGCGCAAAGTTGGAAGCACCACAAAAGTTTCTTTTATTTGTTTCTTTGAGAAGATTTGTATTTTGGTGGGATTGAAATTGAGCCAAGGTGGAGATTTGTTAGTTTGGCTCATTTTTTGTCCCACATAGGAAAAATACCATTTGGGGATGAGGTTTAGAACTATAAAAGAACCCTTCCTCCTCCCATTTGTATCATACCAAATTTGTTCTCTTCTTCCACAATTAATAAAAACGTTGGGTGCTCGGAGATTAAGACTAATTGGCTGAACTCTGTTATCAAATTTTCTGGTGTCTTTTTATTTAGTATTCAACATTATTTGTCAGGTTTCTTTTGTTGTTTTGTTTTAGTGGGAAAATTGTCCGATTTTCCCAATAGGTCCAACTTCTCTAATTTTAGTGGAACACCACTTGGCGGTAAGACATCCTCATCCTCCTTTTTTCGGGTAAAAGTACGAGCCATTGTTCTTGTGATTCCCAGAATACCAGGTTTTGGAACGGTGGACACAGTACCGGAGTCTGGATTCTGAAACAAATTTCCTCCCCATTCTATAGTAACGATGCTGAGTTGTTTGAATTTCGCCAGCACGTCCAAGTCACTGCATCTTGGAAAATCCTCGATTTCTGTATGAATACTTAATTTACGTAACTTTGTCATGGCCAACAAATCCTCCAAAATGCATGAGTGTGATTTTTCTGTTGAATCTTGAACTTCAAATCCCTTGAGCACCACAAGATTTGTTAGTTTCCCGAGACCTTTTGGCATTCCACTGAGCAAGTAACACTCCGATAAGTCCAAGTGTGTCAAATTATGAAGTGAACCAATGCCCTGTGGGATCACATCAAGGCTATGGTAAGCTCTGAGATCTAGGACACTAAGGTTCCACAACTTTGAAATCGACTTTGTTATCCCTGAAATTCCTTGCAAGCTCTGGAATTTTACATACTTTAAGTTAGCCAGGCCTTCTAAATCTTTAGGTTCCTCCACCTCAATATGCTTCTGGCTTGTGATCTCCCATCTTCCCAAGTAAAGAATGTTCACATGCTTCATCTCGATAAACCATTCTCGCTTAAGCTATAGAAAGACATCATTCAAATTGAACACCACATGAGCCATGGGTTTAGAGTTGCTTGATTTCGAGGACGAGGTTGTTCGCGAATTGGAATTATAATTCTTTCCATGGGATGACTCCGTCTCATTCTCCAACTTAGTGTCTTTCCGAGGAACCAGACAAGAGCTTAGAGAACGAGAATGCTCTCTCATGGGGTTGCCTTGTTCATCGAAATCAATGAATTTTTCCCTCTCAGATAGCATGGTTACTGCAGTATGAGCCAAAGGTTGTAGCTTGTAGCTATGGGCTTTTTTCTTAAAAGGACACTTGTCATAAACTGGCTGAGTGATGTTTTTCGAGATGAGTTCCTTCAAGACCTTCTCCGCACCAGACTCCGTATTTTCATTAGATCGAATGAATCCCTCACTGATCCATCAGTACATCAAGAGCCGCTTCTTGATTGTTTCATCCTGTGGGAACAAAGCAAAACAAAGCAGGCATTGTTTGTGTTGAAGATCGAGGAGATGGAAACTTTCCTCGAATTCTTTGAATATCGCATTATTCTTAAACAGATCCTTATTATAGAAAGAATGAACTCCAGCTAGATGCTCGTTCTTCTCGCAGTTGGGGAGCTTCTCTTTTTTCTTTGCATCTCTATCAGTTGGCGCCGAGTGCCTAACCTTCACCTTTGAGAGGATCTCCATTTTCAACCCCATAACAACCTTCTCGACCTTGGAAATGTCTTGAAATTTAAGGTTCTCCTTTGCATGCTCTTGTTTTCTCACGACCTCAAACTTGTAACTTTTGAGATTCGTGCAGGCCTTTTTGATGAATTGAAGATCATCGTCCATCAATTTGTACAACTTCTTTCCTTTCACTTCATAATTAGTTTGCTTTCTTCATTTCCAATGGGAGGGACAGGCTCGTTCTTAGGTTGTGGGGGTGTAGAATTTGCTCGGTGAAGATGTACGGGCTCGTTCTTAGGCTGTTGGGGTAAGGAATTTGCTTGGTGGAGATGATGTACGGGCTCATTCTTAGGCTGTTGGGATGCAAAAATTGCTTGTTCTTCCTCATCGCGTTGTATTTCAGTAGAGTGGGTTATATCATAGGAAACATGGGGGATTGCAGTTGCCATTATCACCGAAGAAGAAAGAGAGAAATGAACAAGTTTTAGGGAATAAGGTAGCAATCAAAGAAATTTACCAAGCTCTAAAAAGTATCCACATCTTAAGATGTATATAAATATACACACATACAAGAAGTCGAATGTACAGTCTGTACTTTTGTCATATTTTTTATCCGATTTTACCCTTTGTATGATCGATGGTAAAAATTTAGCTGCACTGGGTGTTATCAGCTCAAGTATTTTGCTGTATTATTTAATCGGATTATGTATGTCCCTCACATATTACAAAAAGTTTTAGCATAATACATAAACTTTGCCCTTTAACTTGGTTTAGCTAGTATCTACGCCCTCTCACTTTGGGTGTACACAAATAGACATTTAAACTTTGTAAGGTTGAACTTGTAGATAATATGTCCTACATGGCAATTCACGTGAGATACCTAGTGTGGTCCATTTAAATTTTCGTGGCCATTTGGGTGGACAAACGGGTGAAACGGCATGAACGGGGCATTTTTGGGCCAAATCGGTGTGCTATAGCCCATGGTTTTGGGGGTGAGCCTCGGCACCCGGGCATACTGTAGGCCAAAAATTGACCAGGGCATGCCAGGGAGGTTGGGGATCTTTCCAGTATGGTCCGTTTAAATTTTTGTGGCCATTAGGGTGGACAAACGGATGAAATTATATGAACGGGGCATTTTTAAGCCATATCGGTGTGCTATATAGCCCACGGTTTTGGGGACGAGCCCGGAGTTCGAGCGTGCTGTGGGCCGAAAATCGATCGGGGTGTGCCAGGGAGGTTGGGGATCGTTCCATTGTAGTATGTTTAAATTTTTGTGGCCATTTGGGTGGACAAACGGGCAAAACGGCGCGAACGGGGCATTTTTGGGCCAAATAAGTGTGCTATAACCCACGATTTCAGGGGTGGGCCCGGGGTCCAGGCGTGCTGTGGGTTGAAAATAGACTGGGGCGTGCCAAGAAGGTTGGGGATCATCCCAGTGTGGTCCGTTTAAATTTTTGTGGCCATTTGGGGTGGACAAACAGGCGAAACGGCGTAAACGGGGTATTTTTGGGCCAAATCGGTATGCAATAGCCTACGGTTTTAGGGGCGAGCCCGGGGTTCGGGCATATTGTAGGCTAAAAATCGACCGGGGAGTGCCAGGGAGGTTGGGGATCATCCTAGTATGGTTCATTTAAATTTTTGTGGCCATTTGGGTGGACAAAGGGGCAAAATGGCGCGAACGGGGCATTTTCAGGCCAAAGTCGGTGTGCTATAGCCCAAGGTTTTGGGGGCGGGCCAGGGTTCCAGGCATGCTGTGGGTCACAAATCAATCGGAGCATGCCTGGGAGGTTGGGGATCATCCCAGTGTGGTTCGTTTAAATTTTCGTGTCCATCTGGGTGGACAAACGGGCGAAACGGTGAAAACAGGGCATTTTCAGGCCAAATCGGTGTGCTATAGCCTACGATTGGGGGAGGGCCTGGGGTCCGGGCGTGCTATGGGCCAAAAATCGACCAGGATGTGCCAGGGAGGTTGGGGATCATCCCAGTGTGGTTCATTTAAATTTTCGTGGCCATTTAGGTGGACAAGCGGGCGAAACGATGCGAATGGGGAGTTTTTAGGCCAAATCGGTGTGCTATAGCCCACGGTTTTGGGGGTGGGCCCAGGGTTCAGGCGTGATGTGGGCCTAAAATTGACCGGGGCGATCCAGGGAGGTTGGGGATCGTCCCAGTGTGGTCCGTTTAAATTTTTGTGGCTATTTAGGTGGATAAACCGGTGAAACAACGCGAACAGGGTGTTTTCAGGCTAAATTGGTGTGCTATAGCCCACAGTTTTGAGGGCGGGCCTGGGGTCCGGGCGTGTTGTGGGCCGAAAATTGACCGGGCGTACCAGGGAGGTTGGGGATCATCCAAGTGTGGTCCGTTTAAATTTTTGAGGCTATTTCGGTGGACAAACGGGTGAAACAGCGCTACCGGAGCTTTTTTGGGCCAAATCAGTGTGCTATAGCCCACGGATTTGGGGGCAGGCCCGAGGTCCGGGCATGTTGTGGACCAAAAATCGACCAGGGTATGCCTGGGGGGTTGGGGATCGTCTAGTGTGGTCCGTTTAAGCTTTCGTGGCCATTTGGGTGGACAAACGGGCGAAATGGCGCGAAAGGTGCATTTTTGGGCCAAATCGGTGTGTTATAGCCTACGATTTCCAGGGCGGCCCGAGGTCAGGGCGTGCTGTGGGCCAAAAATCAATCGGGGCATGCCTGGGAGGTTGGGGATCGTCCCAGTATGGTTCTTTTAAATTTTCGTGGTCATTTGGGTGGACAAACGGGAAAAACGACGCGAACGGGGCCTTTTTGGGCCAAATTAGTGTGCTATAACCCACGGTTTTGGGGGCGGGATCGGGGTTCGGGCGTGTTGTGGGCTGAAAATCGACCGGGTCATGCCAGAGAGGTTGCGGATCGTCCCAGTGTGGTCTATTTAAATTTTTGTGGCCATTTCGATGGACAAACGGGCATAAACGGCATGAACGGGGCATTTTCGGTCCAAATTGGTGTGCTATAGCCCACGGTTTTGAGGGTGGGAACGGGGTCCGGGTGTGCTGTGGGCTAAAAATCGACCGGGGCATGCAAAAGAGGTTGGGGATCATTCCAGTGTGGTTCGTTTAAATTTTTGTGGCTATTTGGGTGGACAAACGGGAGAAACGGCACGAACGGGACATTTTCGAGCCAAATCGGTGTGCTATAGCCCACGGATTTGAGGGAGGGCTCGGGGTCCGTGCGTGCTGTGGGCCGAAAATCGATTGCGGTGTGCGAGGAAGGTTGGGGATCATCCAGTGTGGTCCATTTAAATTTTTGTGGCCATTTGGGTGGACAAATGGGTGAAACGGCACGAACGGGGCATTTTCGGGCCAAATTTATGTGCTATAGCCCACGGTTTCGGGGGTGGGCCCGGGGTTCGGGCGAGCTGTAGGCCAAAAATCAATCGGGGCGTGGCAGGGAGCTTGGGGTTCGTCTCAGTGTGGTCCGTTTAAATTTTTGTGGCCATTTGGTTGGACAAACGGGTGAAAAGGCGCGAACGGGGTATTTTCGGGTGAAATTGATGTGCTATAGAACACGGTTTCAGGGGTGGGGCCGGGGTTCGGGCGTGCTGTAGGCCGAAAACTGATCGGGGCATGACAGGGAGGTTGGGGATCGTCCCAGTGTGGTCCAGTTAAATTTTCATGGCCATTTGGGTTGACAAACGGGCGAAACGGCGCGAGTGGGGCATTTTTTGACCAAATTGGTGTGTTATAGCCCGCGGTTTCAGGGGCGGGCCTGGGGTCCAGGCGTACCTTAGGCCAAAAATCGACCGGGGTGTGCCAAGAAGGTTGGGGATCATCCCAGTGTGGTACGTTTAAATTTTCATGGACATTTGGGTGGACAAACGGGAGAAACAGCGCGAACGGGGCATTTTTGGGCCAAATCGGTGTGCTAGCCTACGGTTTTGGGGCGGGCCTGGGGTTCGGGCATGTTGTGAGCTGAAAATCAACCGGGGCATACCAGGGAGGTTAGGGATCGTCCCAGTGTGATCCGTTTAAATTTCCATGGCTATTTGGGTGGACAAACGGGCGAAACGCAGTGAACGGAGCATTTTTGGGCCAAATTAGTGTGCTATAGTCTATAGTTTTAGGGGCGAGCCCGGGGTCCGCACGTGATGTGGGTTGAAAATCGACCGGGGTATGCCAGGGATGTTGGGGATCGTGCCAGTGTGGTCCGTTTAAATTTTCGTGGCCATTTGGGTGGAGAAACAGGCAAAACGGCGCGAATGCGACATTTTTTAGCCAAATCGGTGTACTATAGCCCGCGGTTTTAGTGGCAGACCCGGGGTTCGGGCGTGCTGTGGGCCAAAAATCTATCGGGGCATACCAGGGGTATTGAAAATCATCATAGTATGGTCTGTTTAAATTTTTGTGGCCACTTGTGTGGACAAACGGGCAAAACGAGGCATTTTCAGACCAAATTTGTGTGCTATAGCCCACGGTTTCGGGGGCGGGCCGGGGGTCCGGGCGTGTTGTGGGACAAAAATTGATCGGGGTATGCCAGGGAAGTTGGGGATCATCCCAGTGTGGTTTGTTTAAATTTTCATGGACATTTGGGTGGACAAATGGGCGAAACGACGCGAACGGGGCATTTTCGGGCAAAATTTGTATGCTATAGCCCACGATTTCGGGGGCAGACCTGGGGTCCGGGCGTGCTGTGGCCCAAAAATTGATCGGTGCGCGCCAGGGAAGTTGAGGATTGTCCAAGTGTGGTCCGTTTAAATTTTCATGGCCATTTGGGTGGATGATGTTGGGCGTATTTATACGTCTAAGCATCGTAGCTTACCCATGTTTTAGCTAAGTTTTGAGTATAAAATACATAATTCTTGCAATTTTAGTCTATTTTTAGTTAAGTGAGCTGACCTATGTGATTAACATGCTTTTCAGGTACTAATAAGGAAGATTACGACACTTTGGGGACCAGTGGATAGCAGAGGAAACTTCACATAAAAGGAAAGCAACTTTTGGACTGAATGTGATATATGGGAACTTTTTCCCGGGCAAACTCAATATTTTTAAATATTTAAGGATGCAGTAGCAATTTATTAGAGAAGGATGTTATTAAAAGCCTTATGGCTGAATTTTTAGGGATTATTCTTTATTCTGTATTATTTTTGAAAACAAGAAAAGGCGGTTGAGCTTAGGGTGAGAGGGAAAAACGTTTTCTCCTCTTTCTCTCTCTATTTGGTGGACACGAAGATCATCCTCTAGTCTTGGGTATGATGAACACTCTTATGGTTATTTCCTTTTGGTTCATGAGTAGCTAAGCTTATTTGTTAGGATTATGAAAACCTTGTAGTATACTCTCTATTGCTATGGGTTTTTGAATTTATGATGTGTTGATCCACTTATATCATTACTCTCTTCGTTATGATTGAATTCTCATGGTTGCAAACATAGGGAATGTCCCATTATAGCAATAACTTGTTCGATAGAAAATTTAAGGTTTGGAAAAGAGAGTAGTGACAAAAAAATAGGGTTTCCAACCTCTATTTTACACGTTAATGCCTTAATAAGATTGATAACTTGGAGAGTTCGTATGATTGGTTGTACACTTTGGATTCGAGAGAACTAAAGTGAATTAATCCTTGATAGTTGAGAAACACTTGGATTTAGAATTCAAATATATCTCTCTATAAGTGCATGCATGTATAAATCCTTAATACTCATAGTTAATAGAGAAGTAAAAGCTACAAGGTGGACATAACCCTAACTTGTCATTCTCTGTAATCAAATATTAATACACATATTGCTTCATTTTTATATTGTAACTACACTTCAGATTTAAACCAAAACCTCCTATTCAGTAACCTCTGACCAACAGTCCAGTAACAACTACAATACTTAGTAACACAGTATTCCCTGTGGGATTCGACACCCAACCTAGTTGGGTTCTATATTTGACAACGACCGATTACATTCTCGTAAGAGAGTTATAATTTGGGCGTATCAGTGGACAAATGGGAAAAACGATGCGAACGGGGAGTTTTTGGGCCGAATTGGTGTGTTATAGCCCATGGTTTTGGCGGCGGGCCTGGGGTCTGGTCGTGCTGTAGGTCAAAAATCGATCGGGGCATGCCAGGGATATTGGGGATCGTCCCAGTGTGGTCCATTTAAATTTTTGTGGCCATTTGAGTGGACAAACAGGCGTAACGACGCGAACGGGGCATTTTCGGACCAAATCGGTGTGCTATTGCCCGCGGTTTCAGGGGTGGGCCCAGGGTTCGAGCTTGTTGTCGGCCGAAAATTATCTGAGGTATGGCAGGGAGGTTGGGGATCATCCCAGTGTAGTTTGTTTAAATTTTCGTGGCCATTTGGGAGGACAAACGTGTGAAACAGCACGAACGGGTCATTTTCGGGCCAAATCGGTGTGCCATAGCCACGGTTTTGGGGGCGAGCCCGGGTTCCGAGCGTGTTGTGGGCCGAAATTTGACTGGGGCATGCCAGAGAGGTTGGAGATCATCCCAGTGTGGTCCGTTTAAATTTTCGTGGCCATTTGAGTGGACAAACAGGTGAAACAACGCAAATGGGGTATTTTTGGGCCAAATTGGTGTGCTATAGCCCACAGTTTCGGGGGCAGGCCCGGGGTCCGGGCATGCTGTGGGCCAGACATCGACTGGAGTATGCCAGGGAGGTTGGGGATCATCCCATTGTGGTCCGTTTAAATTTTTGTGGCTATTTGGGTGGACAAACGAGCAAAACGGCGCGAACGGGGCATTTTCGGGCTAAATTGGTGTGCTATAGCCCATGATTTTGGGGTCTGGCTTGGGGTATGGGCGTGCTGTGGGCCAAAAATCTACCGAGGCATGTTAGAAGGGTTGAGGATCGTCCTAGTGTGGTCTGTTTAAGTTTTCATGGCAATTTGGGTGGACAAACGGGCGAAACGACGTGAATGGGGCATTTTCGGGCCAAATGAGTGTGTTGTAGCCCACAGTTTTGGAGGCAGGCCCGGGGTCCGGGCGTACTGTGGGCTAAAATTGATCGGGGCGTGCTGGGGAGTTTGGGGATCGTTCCAGTGTGGTCCGTTAAAATTTTTGTGGCCATTTGGGTGGACAAACGGGCGAAACAGCGCGAACGGGCCTTTTTGGGCCAAATCGGTGTGCTATAGCCCACAGTTTTGAGGGCGAGCCTGGGGTTCAGGTGTGCTGTGGTTTGAAAATCGATCAAGGTATGCTAGGGTGGTTGGGGATCGTCCCAGTGTGGTTTATTTAAATTTTCGTGGCCATTTGGGTGGACAAACGGGCAAAATGACGCAACCGGGGCTTTTTTGGACCAAATCGGTGTGCTATAGCCTACGATTTTGGGGGCGATCCCGGGGTTCGGGCGTACTGTGGGCTAAAAATTAACCGGGGCATGCCAAGGGGGTTGAGGATCATCCCAATATTGTCCGTTTAAATTTTTGTGGCCATTTAGATGGACAAATGGGTGAAATGGCGCGAACGGGTCATTTTCGGGCCAAATCGGTGTGCTATAACCCACGGTTTTGAGGGCGGGCTCGGGGTCCAGGCGTGCTATGGGCCAAAAATTGAACGGGGCATGCCAGGGAGGTTGGGCATCATCCCAGTGTGGTCCATTTAAATTTTCGTGGTCATTTGGGTGGACAAACGGGCGAAACAATGCAAACGGAGCGAAACGGGGCATTTTTGGGCTAAATCGGTGTGCTATAGACCACAATTTAGGGGACGAGCCTGGGGTCCAGGCGTGTTGTGGGTCGAAAATTGATTGGGTCATGCCAGAGAGGTGGATATCGTCCCAGTGTGGTCCGTTTAAATTTTCGTGGCCATTTGGGTGGACAAATGAGAGAAACGACGCGAACGGGGCTTTTTCTGGCCAAATCGGTGTGCTATAGCCTACGGTTTCGAGGGCGGGCATGGAGTCCAGGCGTGTTTGTAACGTTCCGTAAAAAGTTGTACATGTACTAGCTCATGGTAGTGAGGCCTTAGGCTTAAAAATCAGAAATTTTTCTAAGTCTTGGAAGAATGAGACTCATTCTTAGCTGACCAATTTTGGGATACAACTTTTCAACCTTCCCGACACCTGTTTTTGGATTTTTTTGTTACGTTGCGATGGGCAAGGTTGTAGTACGTCTCGGAAGAGTTTCGGAATTTTAGATGAGCTTTAGGACGAGTTTGGGTTGAAATTCCAGTGAGTGCCCACGATCTGCAGACGTCGCCTGGCAGATCACCTGGCCTGGGATGGAGCCCGCAATCTAGCAGGCGACGCCTGCTTAATAGCTGTGCGATAAAGCCCTCATCGCCTGATGGATCGCACCAGGCTGTTTTGTTCTGTCCATCCGGGAATTTAATGGCATTGTGGTAATTAACCAATTCCCTATCAACTTAAACACGAGATTTAATCCCTCTAGATCCAAAATATCACCATATTCATCAAATTTCTCCAATAAAACTCTCAAGGGTTTCAATCTTAGAACCCATATAACTCAAGATTCGACCGTAGGTTTTCAAAGATTATTGCATATTTGGAATCCCCAGAACGTAGGCTTCAAGAAGCACCCATTGTTTTCTAATTTCGAGGTACGTGGGTTTTTTCCTAAATTCTCATGTGCATAGAAAAATCATGTTTTAGAATGGGGTTTTGAAATTATGTATATATTCATGTATCAGATGTTTTAACATCATTGTTTTGGTCTTTTGACCTTCCCCAAAGTGATTTGAGAATATGAATGTATGAAAACATGTATTTTAGAATGAATTCTTGTTGAGAGCATGACTTGTGGTGAATTCCCTCTTATTATGAATTTCCAAATTTATTCATAGCATATAAATTATTTTGCAATGCATCCTTGAAAAGCACTATATGAAATGGTTGAACTCTTGTTATGATTTAAAGGTGGTTTTAAATCACTAAAGAGGGAATTTAGCATGAATGTTTAATGTTCATAATGCATGTAATGAAAGAGTGCATGGATTTGCTAAAGGCACTAGACCACCATATATTGATGAAGTTTTTGCATGATTTTTACTTGAGTTTTGAAACATGAAATCTTCTATATCAGTTGCATGTTTTTGGTGGTCTAAGTTATGCTTTAAATAAAAAATTTAGCTTAATGTACTATGACTCAGAAATCATGACTTTCAAGCCTTGGTATGACGATACCAAACTCAGAAAATGCCATAACAGACACAAAATAATACAGAAATCAGACTTTGTCAGATTTGCACGTTTTAGAACTTCAGAATATTGCATGTTCAGAAAAGGTTAAAAATGGGCATTCAGAGATGTTAGGTGGTTCCCTGAAGAGGGATTGAGTTCAAGCAACTCATTGCCTAGAACCGTGGTTTGCCGACCCGGGTATATTATTATACGCTGACTTAAGTGTCGTGTGACATATCAGATTCAGGAACTCCAACCCTTACGGCACACTCGGGTTGGAGGCTTCCCCGCCGAGTCAATGGCGGATTCCATACCGCCCGTGGAATATCAGATTTGTAGGGGATACCACCTAACTCAAAAGTAATACACATATCAGAGTTTGAGATTTACAGACAGGTTACATTGTTTTCAGAATATGCCCATGTGTTTTTCAGAAACCGTTTTATGCATGATGTTTGATGAAAATTTCTCTTACGTTATATATATATATATATGTTCAATACTCTATTTTGGACTACTTTGCGTGCCAGTACTTTTGTGCTAACCCCCCCTCCTTCCAGGTTCTGAGGCACAGTCTCGGGGTCCAGCTACTCAGTAGATATTTTTAGATTGCAGATTGGATCTTACAGTGGTGAGCCTTCTATTATTCAGAAGGCCTGGTCATGTCAGACTTTTATTATTTCTTATGTTTTGGTCTACTGAGGGCCTTGTCTCAGTTTTCAGACATCTTATCTAGTTCTGAGTAGAGATTTCGCAGACTGAGTCAGACATTATTATTCAGACGCATTTTTTTTAGTTTCAGTATTATGACCATGTTTTCATTTTCAGAGTTTAAATTCCGCATTATCTTTTATTTTATGAATATTGTGCATGATTACCAGATATAGTAGGGTGTTCCGGGCCTTCATGGTTCGGGATGCTCGTCACGGCTAGGTCCTCAGTTTGGGTCGTGACAAACTTGGTATCAAAGCACGGTTCATGGTCCCAGGGTGTCTGCGATATCGCGTCCGGTAAAGTCCTGTTCATGGGTGTGTAGTGCGCCACACTTATAAGCAGGACACTGCTAGGCGTTTATGAAAATATTTCCCTTCTTTATGGTTTAGTTCGTGCTTCAGAGTCTGAACTATCCCCTAATCAATGATCTCTTGTATTTTAGAAACACAGTTATGCCTCCCCGTCGCAACATCGATTAGAATGCTCAAATAGATGAGGTCTGTACCACCCATGGGATGCAGACTCGTAACAGAGTTCCCACTCCAGAACCTGTCCCTACTTCGGGAGTCCCTCCAGTCCCGACCAGTCCACCTCTGGCTCCGCGGACTAATGTCAACCATCCCGGAATTGCTCAGGGAGATATTTCAAATACAGAATTCAGACGGTCTATTCATATGCTGATACAGTTGGTAGCTAACCATGATCAACGATTAGAAGATGTTGGGTCTGCATCTATTATGTCTGAGGCTACTAGGGTCAGACATTTCATGAAGATGAACCCACCTAAGTTTACTGGCACCAAGGTGGAGGAAGATCACAGGAGTTCGTGGATGAGATGCAAAAGATCTTTATGGTAATGCATTTGGATGAGGTTGAAGGGGTAGAACTAGCAACTTATCAACTCAAGGATGTTGCGAATCAGTGGTATGCCGACTGGGAAGATGCAAAAGGTGAGAGTGCTGATCCCACAGTTTGGGGCAAATTTGTGGAAGCTTTCCTTGATTGATTCTTTCCTCTGGAGTTGAGAGAGGCCAAGGCGAAAGAGTTTATGAATCTGAAGCAGGGCAGTATGAGTGTCTAGGAGTACACTTTGAAGTTTAATAAACTAGCCCGCTATGCACCAGAGTTGACTAGTAATATGAGAGCCCGGATGAGGAAATTTGCATCCGGCCTTTCTAATAACCTGGTGCTTGAGTGCCAGGGGACAATGTTAAATAAGGAGCTAGACTTTTCTAGGCTGACCGTTCATATGCAACAGGTAGAAGAGCAAAAAAAGAAGATCTTTAAGGCTAGGGAGGTGGAAAGACAAGCAAAACGAGCCAGATCAGCCGACCCGAGTCACAGTCAGCCTCAAGGTGGTAAGTGGGGTAATAAATGGCAGAAAAAGAAAAATTGGGGTAATGCGCAGTCTACTGCCAGCGCCCCAGCACCCCGACCACCAGCAGACAGACGATCTCAGAGTTTTCAGACTCATCATGGATCCAGAGCACCAGATACTCAGTCGCAGGGTAGTGTGGATTAAGACTGTCTAACGGGCCGGGCCGGTTCAACCCGGAACCGGCCCTCTCATTCTTACCGGGTTCTGGGCCGGTTACGGGCCGGGTTTGGCCTTAACCGGTCCGGGCCGGGCCGGGCCGGGCTGCACAGTAAAAATATTAAAACCCACCCGGAACCGGCCCACTTAACCCAATCCGGTCAAAACCACTAAAACCCGGTCAAACCCGGTCAAACCCGGTTAAAAACCGGTCAAATATACACTATATACGCTATATACATAATATATACATTAAATATACACTTTTATAGAAGATATATACACGTGTATACATTAAATATACACTTGTATAGAAGATATTAAAATTATAAATCGTTAAATAAAAAAAAATAAAAAACAACGACTATACGTTAAATATACACGTCTATAGAAGATCTATTAACATTCATACACTCTATTCTATGTATATGTAATACTTTAAATGAGATATACTACAATATATATACATTACAATATATATTTGTATAGTTATATACTAATTTATAAAACATATACACATGTATACGTTAAATATACATGTCTATAGAAGATCTATTCACATATATACACTCTATTCTATGTATAGGTAATACTTTAAATGAGATATACTACAATATATATACATTACAATATATATTTGTATAGTTATATTCTAATTTATAAAATATATACACATATATACGTTAAATATACACGTCTATAGAAGATCTATTAACATTCATACACTCTATTCTATGTATATGTAATACTTTAAATGAGATATACTACAATATATATACATTACAATATATATTTGTATAGTTATATACTAATTTATAAAACATATACACATGTATACGTTAAATATACATGTCTATAGAAGATCTATTCACATATATACACTCTATTCTTATGTATAGGTAATACTTTAAATGAGATATACTACAATATATATACATTACAATATATATTTGTATAGTTATATTCTAATTTATAAAATATATACACATATATACGTTAAATATACACGTCTATAGAAGATCTATTAACATTCATACACTCTATTCTATGTATATGTAATACTTTAAATGAGATATACTACAATATATATACATTACAATATATATTTGTATAGTTATATACTAATTTATAAAACATATACACATGTATACGCTAAATATACATGTCTATAGAAGATCTATTCACATATATACACTATATACGCTATATACACAATGTATACATTAAATATACACTTCTATAGAAGATATATACACCTGTATACATTAAATATACACTTCTATATAAGATATATAAACATATACACATGTATACATTAAATATACACTTGTATAGAAGATATTAAAATTATAAATCGTTAAATAAAAAAAAATAAAAAACAACGACTAAGGAGTGAATGAATTTGTGGAATTTTATTGATTGCAAAATGATCCAAAATTTATAATTTACATGAATGAAAAATCTATAAATTATGCATCATTTTTTCCAACTCATTCATGTTAATATTAATTGGAACTTGCATAGGGTAGTCGAAGTCAACGGGGGAAAAACCCTGCATTGGACTTGATTCTGCTGAGTTCTCCCGTGAAGTCATAATTTCTTCAAGTTTGAGGTCGTCGTTGGGCTCTGGTTCCATTCCTTGGTTTCTTCTTTCTGCTCTAATCCAATCTCTGAGGCAAACTAAAACATTCATTGCGTTGCTTCCCAATGAGTGTCGGTTGTCTCCAAGCTGCTGTCGTCCCTGACTGAAGGCGCTCTCTGATGCAACGGTTGACATAGGAACATTCAAGATATCTCTGGCTAATCTTGAAAGTACAGGATATTGTGATTCATTATTCCTCCACCAATCCAGCGTGTTGATCCGTCGTCTGCGATCCTCTGGTGGCGTCCGCAGATAATATTTTAGCTCTTCCCGATAAGTTGATGTGTAAGCTCTCTCATCCACACTGTTCCAACAAGTTAAATCATAAAACGAATCAGGAAAACCACTATGTGCCGGCCTTTTAGAAGCTGATGGCTCCTCGGGAGGATGAGGAGCGACAGTTGGAGTGATATTTGTAGGTACGGCTGAATCAAATAAATCAGCATAGTGATTATATAATTTTTCTATATAATCTTTTGCATCAGCCGTAGCCGTCCACAAATCAGGTTGTATTTGTTCAGAATCATGGTTAGTATTTATTTCTAAGTTAGTATAAATAAGAGTACTAAAGTGACACATATGATTATATTTCATGCACGGATTTAACATAGCAGCAACCAAGTAAATAGGGGGAATCGGGAAGAAATATTTTTTAAATTTCGTAAACATAGCGCCAACAGCTTCTTTATAACCTTCTTTATCTTTATATTGTCGGAGCAAACCAGAAATATCGGCTATATATGCCAAAATATTACAAACAGTAGGATAATATGCACCGGAAAATTCAACCGTAGCTACATAAAATTTTTCTAAGAACTTAACAAGATCATTAATTATAACCCAATCAGAATTATGTAGCATGCAATCAGCAGAATCAGCAAATGAACCACAATGTTGGTTAAAAGCTAGTGTAATAGGAATTCTATATTTATAACAAGTTTTTAAAAATTCATACGTAGAATTCCATCTAATATCAATTTCCTCAGGCATTAAAATCGGTGCAAGTCCATTTTCTTGACATTTAACTTTAAATTCTTTAATTCTAGATCTACGATTATTTCCTTGAATAAAACCAACAGCAAGACGAATTTTTTCAATATAAACCTCAAAAAAGTCAAGACCATCTTTTACAATTAAATTATATATATGACATGCACACTTAACATGAAAAATTTCAGGAAAGGGCGGAGATAGCGTAGATTTTATTTTTGTTATAGCAGTCTTGTTGTTAGAAGCATTATCAAAAGCAATACATAAAATTTTATTTTCTATACCATAATATCCGGCAATTTTAATAATAGAATCAGCAATAAATTGTCCAGTATGTTTCCGATCTTCATCATATAAAAAAGCAAGAATACGTTTTTGCATTATGAAATTACTATCCATCCAATGACAAGTAACGGTTAAATAATCATTTTTATTTACAGCACGACCAAGATCGGAAGTTAGGGACAATCTACATTGAATATTTTTTAAGAATGTTGATAAATAAAAACAATATTGTGAATGGAGTCTAAAAATATCAGACCGACAAGTAGTTCTAGGAATACCATTAAACATAGGATTATAAATTGCTTGTATATAACGAATAAAGGCATCAGAAGAAGGAAAACTAAAAGGCAAACAACCCACAGCTACCATTTTAGCTATTTCTTCTCTGTCCCTCAATTTATTATACTTTTTCGCTACTTGACCGGTTGTTGGGTCCATTCTAGTTTGCGTTGACCCACCAACATCCCCACCACCTTTTGCAATATTCAACTCTCTAGTGTGATCTTCAGCTATATGTCTCATTAACGTACCCGTACCCCCTTGCTTACCGCCACTTCTATGCTTATATTTTTGTTGACAAATATTGCACTGCACCTCAATATCTGATATACGTTCAAAAAATTGCCATGCAATACTAGTTCTTTTACGGGGTTTTGGGGCACTGGGAGGACGGGAAGGGAGATTAACTGATTCAGATCTAACGTTAGCATGTCCTACTGCGGGTGTTTCAGCAATATTTTCATCATCTTCGTCTACATTAACTGCATCTACTTCATTTTCTTCTTCTATACCGTAATTTTCCTGAAATTCTACATAATCCATATCGTGAGCACCTACACCTATTTCTTCCTCAAAAGGTGTACCAAGCGGTACCGGAGGCGAAGTCACACGGGTATATCTATTACTTGAACTACCTCTACCGCTAGTAATTCGCTTTTTACTACCACTACCGCTTCCGGGACAAAAATTTCTAACACCTTTAGTAGCGAGGTTTTTTAATTTATCCATAATATAAATTAAATTAAACTAAAAATATTCAAAATACACAAATATAATAAAATTAAATATTAAACAATTAATACAATAAATAAAAATTAAACGTAAGAGATGGAACGACAATACCAAATTTTGGAAGTATCCGAAGATTGCGACTTTAGAAACTTCCGCTCGTACTTTGTAAATGAAAAATTAAAAATTTAAATTGAACACTTTAAGAAATTAAATATATTGAATATTTGAGAATTGAGAATTGAGATTTGAGAGAGAATGAGATTTGAGAGAGTGAAAAATTGTGTGAGAAATGATTTGAAGTTGTAGGGTATTTATAGATTTATTTTGGGGATTAAAAAATATTTTTTTTTTTTTTTTTTTTTTTTTAAGTTAATGGGCCCAAACTAGCCGTTTGGACCCAAAAACGGTAATATAGCCGTTGGGCCAACGGCTAGTTTGGCCCAATAATTTTTTTTTTTTTTTTTTTAATTCCGGGCCGGTTCCGGGCCGGTTAACCGGCGGGCCTGGACCGGGTTGGTCCGGGCCGGGTTAACCGGGCCCAGTTTAAAAAAAAAACCGGACCGGAACCCGGAACCCTAAAGCCCTAGGGCTTACCGGGCCGGGTCAAACCGGTCCGGTTTGATATGTAGGGCCGGTTCGGGCCGGTTCGGGCCGGGCCAGCCCGGCCCGTTTGACAGGTTTAGTGTGGATCAGCAACATCGTACTTATCTGCGGTGTGAGACTTGTGGTAGAAACTATCCGGGAAAGTGTCAGATGGGCTCGTCGGTGTGTTACTCATGTGGTCAGCCAGGCCACTTTCAGAGGGACTGTCGATCTGCTAGGAAGAATTCTGGTGGTGCAAGGTCTCAGGGCAATGCTTCCGTGCCACCCCCACCTCAAAAGGGCCACATCAGCTGCCGGGAATAATCGCAATCGATTATATGCTTTGACCAACCGCTAGGAGGCAGAAGCTTCCCCAGATGTTGTTACCGGTACGTTACAAATCTTTTACCATGATGTTTATGTGTTACTTGATCTCGGGTCTACTTTATCCTATGTGACCCCTTATGTGGCTGTTGGTTTGGGGTTTGAGCCCAGTGTGATTTCTGAACCCTTTTCTGTTTCCACCCCGGTGGGGGATTCTATTATTGCTAGAAAGGTGTATAGGGTTTGTGTGGTGACTTTTGGTAGCTGGGATATGGTGGCAGATCTCATAGAGCTAGATATGGTTGCGTTTGATGCTATCTTAGGGATGGATTGGCTTTATTCGTGCTATGCCACATTAGATTGTAGGACTCGAAGAGTTACTTTTTCTTTCTCGAATGAACCAGTGATAGAATGGGAAGGACATTCTTTCGCACCTAGAGGGCACTTTATATCTTATCTCAGAGCCTGAAGACTCATTTCTAAGGGTTGTTTGTATCACCTTATCCGATTCAAGGACCCTAATGCCGAGAGTCTTCCTCTTCAGTCTGTCCCTGTAGTGAATAACTTTCTAGAAGTCTTTCCAGATGATCTCCCAGGGATACCTAGAGTTTGGTATTGATGTGTTGTCAGATACCCGTCCCATTTCTATTCCTCCATATAGAATGGCTCCTGCAAAACTAAAAGAGTTGAAAGAGCAGCTAGCAGACCTTCTAGATAAGGGTTTTATATGCCCCAGTATGTATCCTTGGGGTGCACCTGTACTTTTTGTGCGGAAGAAAGATGGTTCCCTTCTTATGTGCATAGACTACCGTCAGCTAAACAAGGTTACTATTAGAAACAAATATCCTCTTCCTAGGATTGATGATCTTTTTGACCAGCTTCAGGGTGCTAGATGTTTTTCAAAAATAGACCTTCGTTTGGGTTATCATCAGTTGAAAGTTAGGGAGTCAGACATTCCCAAAATAGCCTTCCAAACCCGATATGGTCACTATGAGTTCTTAGTCATGTCCTTCGGGTTGACTAACGCCCCCGCAGCCTTCATGGACCTTATGAACAGAGTTTTTCGTCAGTTTCTTGACTTGTTCATCATTGTATTTATTGATGATATTTTGATCTATTCTAAGAGTGAGGAGGATCATGCCAATCACCTCCGAATCATTCTTCAGACCCTTAAGGATCATCAGTTGTATGCCAAATTTTCTAAGTGCAAATTCTGGTTAGATGCTATTGCCTTCTTGGGGCATATTTTGTCCAGTGACGGGATTAGAGTGGATTTCCAGAAAGTTGAGGCAGTGAGAAAATGGCCCAGACCCACGACTCCAACCGATATTCGGAGCTTCTTGGGTTTGGCGGGTTACTATAGAAGGTTCGTAGAGAGTTTTTCTTCCATAGCTGCTCCACTCACTAAATTGACCCAGAAAAAGGTGAAGTTTGTGTGGTCTGATTTGTGTGAAAATAGTTTCGAGAAGTTGAAAGACAGACTGACTACTGCACCTATTTTGACTCTTCCCGAGGGTGTTGATGGTTTTGTGGTTTACTGTGATGCATCCCGTGTGGGACTTGGTTGCATGTTGATGCAACATGGTAAGGTAGTGGCTTATGCATCTAGGCAGTTGAAGGTGCACGAGTGGAACTACCCCACCCATGATTTGGAGTTAGCAGTTGTGGTGTTTGCACTTAAGATTTGGTGGTATTAATTGTACGGTATTCACGTTGATATCTTCACTGACCACAACAGTCTGCAGTATGTTTTCTCGCAGAAAGAATTAAATCTCAGATAGAGGTGGTGGTTGGAACTTCTGAAAGACTATGATATGAGCCTGCATTACCATCCGGGCAAGGCAAATGTTGTAGCCGACGCCCTCAGCAGGTTGTCTATGGGCAGTCTTTCTCATGTAGAAGAGGGGAAGAAAGAGATGGTGAAGGATATTCAGCGCCTTGTAAATCTAGGAGTGTGACTCTTAGATTCCGAAGATTTAGGGGTGATTGTTCACGAGATAGCTAAGTCTTCCCTTTGTGCAGAAGTTATGGAGAAGCAGGTTAAAAATCCCATCTTGATGCAGATCAAGAAAGATGTGGGTCAACAGAAAGTGATGTCTTTCGAAATTGGTGGTGATGGTATTTTGAGGTTTCAGGGCAGATTATGTGTACCGGATGTAGATGACTTACGAAAGAGAATTCTTGACAAAGCTCACACTTCGAGGTATGTTGTTCATCCTGGTTATACTAAGATGTACCATGATTTGAAATCTATGTTTTGGTGGAATAATATGAAGCGAGATGTGGCTAACTTTGCTTCTAGGTGTATGAATTACCAACAAGTGAAAGTAGAACATTTGAGGCTGGGAGGTACTTCCCAAGAGATAGCTTTGCCCTTGTGGAAGTGGGAAATGATCAATATGGATTTCGGTGTGCTATAGCCCACTGTTTTGGCGTTGGGCCTGGGTTCAGGCGTGCTGTGGGTCAAAATTCGATTGGGGCGTGCCAGGAAGGTTGGGGATCATCTCAGTGTGGTCCGTTTAAATTTTAGTATCTATTTGGGTGGACAAACGGGTAAAACGACGCAAATGAGGAATTTTTGAGCTTAATCGGTGTGCTATAGCCCACGGTTTTGGGGGCGAGCCTGGGGTTCGGGCGTGCTGTGGTTCAAAAATCGATCGAGGCATGCCAGGGAGGTTGGGGATCATCCCAGTGTGGTTCGTTTAAATTTTTGTGGCCATTAGGGTGGACAAATAGGCAAAACGATGCAAACGGGGGCATTTTCGGGCCAAATTGGTGTGATATAGCCAACGGTTTCAGGGGGGCCCGGGGTCCGAACGTGTTGTGGGCTAAAAATCGACCGGGATGTGCCAGGGGGTTGAGGATCGTCCCAGTGTGGTCCGTTTGAATTTTTTGGGCCATTTGGGTGGACAAACGAGCGAAACGGCACGAACGGGGCATTTTCAGGACAAATCGGTGTGCTGTAGCCTATGGTTTCGGGGGCGAGCCCGGGGTCCAGGCGGTGTTGTAGGTCGAAAATCAAACGGGGGCGTGCCAGGGAGGTTAGGGATCATCCCAGTGTGGTCCGTTTAAATTTTTGTGGTTATTTAGGTGGATAAACGGGAGAAACGATGCAAACGGGGCATTTTCGTACCAAATTGGTCTGATAAAGCCCACGGGTTTGGGGGCGAGCCCGGGGTCCGGGCGTGTTGTTGGCCAAAAATTGACTGGGGCATGCCAGGGAGGTTGGGGATCGTCTCAATATGGTCCGTTTAAATTTTTGTGGCCCTTTGGGTGGACAAGAAGGCAAAACGGCGCGAACGAGGCATTTTTGAGCCAAATCGGTGTGCTATATAGCCTACTTATTTGGGGGCGAGCTCGGGGTCCGGGCGTGCTATGGGCTGAAAATCAACTGGGGTGTGCTAGGGAGGTTGGGGATTGTCCCAATATGGTCCGTTTAAATTTTCATGGCCATTTTGGGTGGAAAACGGGCGAAACGACACAAACGAGGCATTTTTAAGCCAAATCGGTATGTTATAGTCTACTGTTTCGGGGGTGGGCCCGGGGTCCTGGCGTGCTGTGGATCGAAAATCAACTGGGGCGTGCCAGAGAGATTAGAGATCATCCCAGTGTATTCCAATTAAATTTTTGTGGCCATTTGGGTGGACAAACAGGTGAAACAGCGTGAACGGGGCATTTTCGGGCCAAATCGGTGTGCTATAGCCCACGATTTCAGGGGCGTGCCCGGGGTCCAGGCTTGCTGTGGGCTAAAAATCGACCAGGGCATACCAGGGGAGTTTAGGATCATCCCAGTGTGGTCCATTTAAATTTGTGTGGCCATTTAGGTGGACAAATGGGCGAAACGACGCGAACGTGGCATTTTTGGGCCAAATTGATGTGCTATAGCCCACGGTTTGGGGGCGAGCCCGGGGTCCAGGCGTACTGTGGGCCAAAAATCAACCGGGGCATGCCAGGGTGGTTAAGGATCGTCCCAGTGTTGTCCGTTTAAATTTTCGTGGCCATTTGGGTGGATAAATGGGCGAAACGACGTGAACGGGCTTTTTCGGGCCAAATCAGTGTTCTATAGCCCAACATGGCCATTTGGGTGGATAAACGGGCAAAACGACGCGAACGAGGCATTTTCGGGCCAAATTGGAGTGCTATAGCCTACGGTTTTGGGGGCGGGCCCAGGTTCGAGAGTGTTTTTGGCCAATAATTGACCGGGGCATGCCAGGGAAGTTGGGGATCATCCCATTGTGGTCCATTTAAATTTTCTTGGCCATTTGGGTGGACAACACAGGTGAAACGGCGTGAACGGGCGTTTTCGCGCAAAATTCGTGTGCTATAGCCCACGGTTTCAGGGGCAGGCCTGGGGTCCAAGCGTGCTGTAGGCCAAAAATCAACCAGGGAATGACAAGGAGGTTGGGGATCGTCCCAGTGTGGTACATTTAAATTTGAGTGGCCATTTGGGTGGACAAATGGGCGAAATAGCGCAAATAGGGCATTTTCGGGAAAATTCGATGTGCTATAGCCCACAGTTTCGGGTGCGAGCCTGGGGTCCGGGCGTGCTGTGGGCCGAAAATCAACCGGGGCATGCCAGGGAGGTTGAGGATCGTCCCACTGTGTTCCTTTTAAATTTTAGTGGCCATTTGGGTTGACAAATGGGCGAAACAGCGCGAATGGGGCATTTTTGGGCCAAATCGATGTGCTATAGCCCACGGTTTTGGGGGCGAGCCCGGGATCCGGGCGTGTTGTGTGTCGAAAATAGATCGGGGCATCCAAGGGAGGTTGAGGCTCATCCAGTGTGGTGCGTTTAAATTTTCGTTGCCATTTGAGTGGACAAACGTGTGAAACGGGGTATTTTTGGGCCAAATCGGTGTGCTATAGACCATGGTTTAGGGGGCGAGCCCGGAGTACAGGCGTGCTGTGGGTCAAAAATCAATCGGGGCATGCCAGAGAGGTTGGAGGTCATCCCATTGTGGTCCATTTAAATTTTCGTGGCTATTTGGGTGGACAAACGGGAGAAACGACGCGAACAGAGCATTTTCTGGCCAAATCGGTGTGTTATAGCCCACGGTTTTGGGGGCGGGCACGGGGTCCAGGCGTGTTGTGGGCCAAAAATTGACCGGGGCATGCCAGGGAGGTTGGAGATCGCCCCCAGTGTGGTTCGTTTAAATTTTGTGGCCATTTGGGAGGACAAACAGGCAAAACAGCGCGAACGAGGTATTTTCAAGCCAAATCGGTGTGCAATAGCCCTCTGTTTTGGGGGCGGGCCAGGGGTCCGGACGTGCTGTGGGCCAAAAATTGATCGGGGCATGCCAGGGAGGATGGGGATCGTCCCAGTGTTGTCCGTTTAAATTTTCGTGGCCATTTGAGTGGACAAACGGGCGAAATGGCGTAAACGGTGAATTTTTTGGACAAATCGGTGTGCTATAGCCCACGGTTTTGAGGGCGGGCCTAGGGAACGGGCGTACTGGGGGTGAAAAATCGACCGAGGAGTGCTAGGGAGGTTGGGGATCTTCCCAGTAGGGTCCATTTAAATTTTCTTTTTTATTTTTGTGGATAAACATGCGTAACGACGTAAACGGGGCATTTTTGAGCTAAATTGGTGTGCTATAGCCTACGGTTTCGGGGATGGGCCCGGGGTACGGGGGTGCTGTGGGCCAAAAATTGACCGGGGCATGCCGGGAGGTTGGGGATCAGCCCAGTGTGGTTCATTTTAATTTTCGTGGCCATTTGGGTGGACAAACGGGTAAAATCGAGCATTTTTGGGCCAAATCGGTGTGCTATAGCCCACGGTTTTTGGGGTGGGCCAGGGGTACGGGTGTGCTGTGGGCCAAAAATCGACCGGGCATGCCAAGGGGGTTAAGGATCGTCCCGGTGTGGTCCGTTTAAATTTTTGTGGCCATTTGGGTGAAAAAATGGGCAAAACGGCATGAACGGGGCATTTTCGAACCAAATCAGTGTGCTATAGCTCACAGTTTTGGGGGCGGTCCCGGGGTCCAGGTGTGCTGTGGGCTAAAAATTGAATGGGGCGTGCCACAGAGGTTGGGGATCATCCCAGTGTGGTCCGTTTAAATTTTTGTGGCCATTTGGGTGGACAAACAACGCGAACAGGTGTTTTTTGGGCCAAATTGGTGTGCTATAGCCCACGGTTTTGGGGGCGGGTGCAGGGTCCGGGCGTGCTGTGGGTCAAAAATCGACTGGGGCATGCCAGAGAGGTTGAGGATCATCCTAGTGTGGTCCATTTAAATTTTTTGGATATTCGGGTGGACAAACGGGCAAAACGGCGCGAACGAGGCATTTTCGAGCCAAATTGATGTGTTATAGCCCACGTTTCGGGGGCGAGCCCGGGGTCCGAGCGTGTTGTCAGTCAAAAATCATCCGGGGCGTGCCAGGGAGATTAAGGATAGTCCCAGTGTGGTCTATTTAAATTTTTGTGGCCATTTGGGTGAACAAACGGGCGAAACAGTACGAACGGGGCATTTTCGGGCAAAATTGGTGTGCTATAGCCCACGGTTTTGGGGGCAGGCCCGGGGTCCGGGTGTGCTGTTGGCCAAAAATCGACCGGGGTGAGCCAGGGAGGTTGGGGATCGTCCCAGTGTGGTCACTTTAAATTTTTGTGGCCATTTGGGTGGACAAACGGGCGAAACAGCGCAAACGGGGCATTTTTGGGCCAAATCGGTGAGCTATATCCCACAGTTTTGAGGGCGGCCCTGGGGTTTGGGCGCGCTGTGGTCTGTACATTGATCGGGGCGCGTCAGGGAGGTTTGGGATCGTCCCATTGAGGTCCGTTTAAATTTTTGTGTCCATTTGGGTGGATAAACGGGCAAAACGACGCGAACGGGGCATTTTCGGGCAAATTCGGAGTGTTATAGCCCTCGGTTTTGGGGGCAGGCCTGGGGTATGGGCGTGCTATGGGCTTAAAATCTACTGAGGCGTGTTAGGGAGGTTGGGGATCGTCCTAGTGTGGTCCGTTTAAATTTTCATGGCAATTTGGGTGGACAAACGGGCGAAACTACGCGAATGGGGCATTTTTGGGCCAAATCAGTGTGCTATAGTCCACGATTTTGGAGGCGAGCCCGGTGTTTGGGCGTGTTATGGGCCGAAATCGACTGGGCGTGCTGGGGAGATTGGGGATCTTCCCAGTGTTGTTCGTTTAAATTTTCTTGGCCATTTGGCTGGACAAACAGGTAAAACGGCACGAACGGGGCATTTTCGGGCCAAATAGGTGTGCTATATAACCCACGGTTTTGAGGGAGGGCCCAGGGTCCTGGCATGCTGTGGACCAAAAATCGACCGGGGCGTGGCAAGGAGGTTGGGGATCATCCCAGTGTGGTACTTTTAAATTTTCGTCGCCATTTGGGTGGACAAACGGGCGAAACGGCGTCAACGGGGCATTTTCGGGCATAATCAGTGTGCTATAGCCCATGATTTCGGGGGCGGACTTGGGGTTCGAGTGCGCTGTAGGCCAAAAATCAACCGGTGCGTGCCTGGGGGGTTGAGGATCATCCCAGTGTGGTCTATTTAAATTTTTGTGACTATTTGGCTTGACAAATGGGCGAAATAGTGTGAACGGGTCATTTTCGGTCCAAATCGATGTGCTATAGCCCACGGTTTTAGGGTCGGGCCCGGGGTCCAGGCGCGCTGTGGTCGAAAAATCAAATGGGGCTTGCCAGGGAGTTTGGGGATCGTCCCAGTGTGGTCCATTTAAATTTTTGTGGCCATTTGGGTAGACAAACGGGCAAAACAGCATGAACGGGGCATTTTCGAGCCAAATCGAAGTGCTATAGCCCACGGATTCGGGGACGGGCCCAGGGTTCGGGAGTGGTTTTGGCCAAAAATTGACCGGGGCATGCCAGGGAGGTTGGGGATCAACCCATTTTGGTCTGTTTAAATTTTTGTGGTCATTTGGGTGGACGAACGAGCGAAATGGCACGAACGAGCATTTTCTCGTAAAATTGGTATGCTATAGCCCACGGTTTTGGGGGTGGGTCCGGGGTCCAGGCGTACTGTCGGGCGAAAATCGATCGGGGCATGCCAGGGAGGTTGGGGATCGTCCCAGTGTGGTTCGTTTAAATTTTAGTGGCCATTTGGGTGAACAAATGGGCGAAACAACGCGAATGGGGCATTTTTTTAGCCAAATCGGTGTGCTATAGCACACGGTTTTGGGGGCGGGACCGGGGTTCGGGCATGCTAAAAATCGATCGGTGTGTTCCAGGGAGGTTGAGGATCATCCAGTGTGGTCCGTTTAAATTTTTGTTGCCATTTGGGTAGAAAAATGGGCAAAATGGCGCGAACGGGGCATATTCTATCGGGGGCGGGCCTGGGGTGCAGGCGTGCTGTGGGTCGAAATTCTATCGTGCCATGACAGGGAGGTTGGAGATCATCCCAGTATGGTACATTTACATTTTTGTGGCCATTTGGGTGGACAAACAGGAGAAACGGCGCGAACGGGGCATTTTCAGGCCAAATTGGTGTGCTATAGCCCACGATTTTAGGGGAGGGCTCTCTGTCCAGGCGTGTTGTTGGCCAAAAATCGATCGGGCGTGGCAGAGAGCTTGGGGATCATCCCAGTGTGGTCCTTTTAAATTTTCATTGCACTTTGGGTGGACAAACAGGCGAAACAGAGCGAATGGGGCATTTTCGAGCCATATCGGTGTTCTATATCCCACTGTTTCGAGGGCGGGTCCGGGCGTGCTGTGGTCCAAAAATCGACCGGGGTGTGCCAGGGAGGTTCGGAATTTTCCCAATGTGGTCTGTTTAAATTATGTGGCCATTTTGGGTGGACAATCAGGCAAAACGGCGCAAATGGGGCATTTTCGGGCCAAATCGGTGTGTTATAGCCCACTGTTTCGGGGGAGAGCTCGGTGTTCTGGTGTGTTGTGGACCGAAAATCGACCGGGGCGTGCCAGGGAGGTTGGGGATTGTCCCATTGTGGTCCTTTTAATTTTTTGTGGCTATTTGGGTGGACAAACAGGCAAAACGGCGTGAACGGGGCATTTTTGGGCTACATCATTATGCTATAGCCCATGGTTTTGGGGGCGGGCCTGGTGTCCGGGCGTGCTCTGGGTCGAAATTCAATCGGGGCATTCCAGTGAGGTTGGAGATCGTCCGAGGTATGGTCCTTTTAAATTTTCGTGGCCATTTGGGTGGACAAACAGGCGAAATGGCGCGAACGAGAATTTTCACGCAAAATTTGAGTGATATAACCCACGGTTTCGGGAGTGGGCTCGGGGTCCAGGCGTCCTGTGGGCCGAAAATTAATCGGGGCATGCCAGGGAGGTTGGGGATCATCCCAGTGTGGTCCGTTTAAATTTTAGTGGCCATTTGGGTGGATAAATGGGTGAAACAACGCGAATGGGGCATTTTTTAGCCAAATCGGTGTGCTATAGCACACGGTTTCAGGGGCGAGCCCGGGGTCCGGGCGTGCTGTGTGCCTAAAATCGATCGGGGCATGCCAGGGAGGTTGAGGATCATCCAGTGTGGTCCGTTTAACTTTTCCTTTCCATTTGGGAGGACAAACAGGTGAAACGACGCGAACGAGGCATATTCGGGCCAAATCGGTGTTTAATAGCCCAGGGTTTCGGTGGCGGGCCCGGGGTCCAGGCGTGCTGTAGGTCAAAAATCAATTAGGGTATGCCAGGGAGGTTGGAGATTTTTCCAGTGTGGTCCATTTAAATTTTTGTGGCCATTTGGGTGGACAAACGGGAGAAACGGCGCGAACGAGGCATTTTCAAGCCAAATTAGTGTGCTATAGCCCACGATATTAGTGGCGGGCTTGGGGGCCGAGCGTGTTGTTGGACAAAAATTAATCGGGGCTTGCCAGAGAGGTTGGGGATCATCCCAGTGTGGTCCGTTTAAATTTTCTTGGTCTTTTGGGTGGACAAACAGGAGAAGCGCCGCAAACTTGGCATTTTTGAGCCAAATCGGTGTGCTATAGCCCACTGTTTTGGGGGTGGGCCCAGGGTTCGAGCGTGTTGTGGGCCGAAAATCGATTGGGGCATTCCAGGGAGATTTGGGATCATTCTAATATGGTCCGTTTAAATTTTCGTGGTCATTTTGGGTGGACAAACAGGCGAAACGACGCAAATGGGGCATTTTCGGGCCAAATTGGTGTGTTATAGCCCACTGTTTTAGGGGCGGGCATGGGGTTCAAGCGTGCTGTGGGCCTAAAATTGACCGAGGCTTGACAGGGAGGTTGAGGATTGTCCTAGTGTTGTCCGTTTCAATTTTTGTGGATATTTGGTTGGACAAACGGGCGAAATGTCGCTAACAATTCATTTTCGGGCCAGATAGGTGTGCTATAGCCCATAATTTTGAGAGCGGACCCAGGGATCGGGCGTACTGTGGGTCGACAATTGATCGGGGCATGCCAGGGAGGTTGGGGATTATCCAGTAGGGTCCGTTTAAATTTTAGTGGTCATTTGGGTGGAGAAACGTGCGAAACGGCGCGAACGGGGCATTTTCGGGCCAAATCGGTGTGCTATAGCATGCGGTTTCGAGGATTATCCCATTCTGGTCCGTTTAAATTTTTGTGTTCATTTGGGTGGACAAACGGGCAAAACGGTACGAATGGGGCATTTTTGGGCCAAATCGGTGTGCTATATAGCCAATGATTTCGGGGGCGGGCCCGGGATCCGGGCATGCTGTGGGCCGAAAATTGATCGGTGTGTGCAAGGGTTGTTGGGGATCATTCCCGTGTGGTTCGTTTAACTTTTTGTGGCCATTTGAATGGATAAACGGGCGAAACGACTCGAACGGGGCCTTTTCAGGTCAAATCGGTGTGCTATAGCCCACAATTTCGAGGGCGGGCCAAGGGTCCGGGCATGCTGTGGGTCAAAAATTGGTTGGGGCATACCAGGGAGGTTGGGGATCATCCCAGTGTAGTTCTTTTAAATTTTCGTAAGCTATTTGGGTGGACAAACAGATGAAACGGCACGAACAGAGGGTTTTCGAGCTAAATCGGTGGGTTATAGCCCAATGGTTTGGGGGAAGGCCCGGGGTCCGTTCGTGCTGTGGGACGATAATCGACCGGGGCATGCCAGGGATGTTGGGGATCGTCCCAGTGTGGTTCATTTAAATTTGTGTCCATTTGGGAGGATAAACGAGCGAAACGGCGCAAACGGGGCGTGTTCGGGCAAAATCGGTGTGCTATAGCCCATGATTTTGGGGTCGGGGTTAGGGTTCAGGCGTGATATGGGACGTAAATAGACCAGGGCATGCCAGGGAGGTTGGGCATCATCCCAGTTTGATCCGTTTAAATTTTTGTGGCCATTTGGGTGGACAAACAGGCAAAACGATGCGAACGGGGCATTTTTACGCCAAATTTGTGTGCTTCAGCCCATGGTTTGGGGTTCGGGCGTGCTGTGGGTCGAAAATCGACCGGGGCATGCCTGGGAGGTTAGGCATCATCGCAGTGTGGTCCGTTTAATTTTTTGAGGCCATTTGGGTGGATAAATAGGCGAAACGACGCGAATGGGGTATTTTCGAGCCAAATCGGTGTGCTATAGCCCACGATTTCGGGGATGGGCTCGGGGTTCGGGCGTGCTATGGGTCTAAAATCGATCGGGGCATGCCAGGGAAGTTGGGGATCATTCCAGTGTGGTCCGTTTAAATTTTTGTGGCCATTTGGGTAGACAAACGAGCGAAATAGCACGAACAGGCATTTTTGGGCCAAATCAGTGTGCTCTAGCCC
Organism: Capsicum pubescens; assembly: GCA_030864215.1. NCBI lineage: Eukaryota > Viridiplantae > Streptophyta > Magnoliopsida > Solanales > Solanaceae > Capsicum > Capsicum pubescens. The sequence goes on along the minus strand of CM061547.1, from coordinate 283,625,775 downwards.
GCGGTTTCGGTGGCGAGCTCGGGGTCCGGGCGTGCTGTGGGCCAAAAATCGGCCGGGGGGTTCCAGAGAGATGGGAAATCATTCCAGTGTTATCTGTTTAAATTTTCATGGCCATTTGGGTGGACAAACTGGTGAAACGGCGCGAACGGGGCATTTTCAAGCCAAATCGGTGTGCAATAGACAATGTTTTTGGGTGCGAGCCCTGTTTCCGGGAGTGTTGTGGATTGAAATTCAACCGAAGCGTGCCAGGGAGGTTGGGGATCATCCCAGTGTGGTTCGTTTAAACTTTCGTGGCCATTTGGGTGGACAAACGTGCGAAACGGCGTGAATGGGGCATTTTTGAGCTTAATCAGTGTGCTATAGCCCACGATTTTTGGGGCGGGCCCGGCATGCTGTGGGTCGAAAGTCGATCGGGGCATGCCAGGGAGGTTGAGGATCGTCCCAGTGTGGTCCATTCAGTTTTTTGTGGCCATTTGGGTGGACAATCAGGAAAAACTGTTCGAACAGGGTATTTTCGGGCCAAATTAGTGTGCTATAGACCACGGTTTCGGGGGCGGACCTGGGCACGCTATAGGCCAAAAATCGACCGGGGCGTGCCAGGGAAGTTGGGGATCGTCCAGTGTGGTCCGTTTAAATTTTCGTTGCCATTTGGGTAGACAAACCGGCGAAATGTCACGAACGAGGCATTTTGGCCAAATCAGTGAGCTATAGCCCACGATTTTGGGGGCGGGCCTGGGGTCTGGGCGTGTTGTGGGTCGAAAATCGATCGGGGCGTGCCAGAGATGTTGGGGATCATCCCAGTGTGGTCTGTTTAAATTTTTGTGAGCATTTGGGTGGACAAACGGGTAAAACGATGCGAATAGGGTATTTTTGGGCCAAATAGATGTGCTATAGCCCATGGTTTTGGGGGCGGGACCGGTGTCCGGGCGTGCTGTGGGCCAAAATCGACTGAGGCGTGCCTAGAAGGTTAGGGATCGTCCCAATGTGGTCCGTTTATATTTTCGTGGCCATTTGGGAGGACAAACTGGAAAAACAGCGCGAGCGTGGGCATTTTTGGGACAAATCAGTGTGCTATAACACACGATTTCGGGTGCAGGCCCGGGGTTCAGGCGTGCTGTGGACTAAAAATCAAACGAGGCATGCCAAGGGTGTTGAGGATCATCCCAGTGTGGTCCGTTTAATTTTTTATGGCCATTTGTGTGGACAAACGGGAAAAACGGTGCGAATGGGGCATTTTCGGGATAAATCGATGTGCTATAAGTCACTATTTTGGGAGCGGACCTGGGGTATAGGAGGTGTTGTGGGTCAAAAATCAAATGGGGCGTGCTAGGGCAGTTGGGTATCGTCTAAGTGTGGTTCGTTTAAATTTTGGTGGCCATTTTGGTGGACAAACAGGCGAAACAGCGCGAACGAGGCATATTTGCGCCAAATCGGTGTGCTATAGCCCATGATTTTGGGGCGAGCCCGAGTTCCGAGGATGATGTGGGCCGAGAATCGACCGGGGCATGCCAGGGAGGTTGGGGATCGTCCATATGTTGTCCGTTTAAATTTTCGTGGCCATTTGGGTGGACAAACGAGCGAAACAGCACGAACGGGGCATTTTCGGGCCAAATCGGTGTGCTATAGCCCACGAATTTGGGGTTGAGCCCGGGTTCGAGCATGCTGTGGGTCGAAAATCGTCTGGGGCATGCTAGAGAGGTTGGGGATCATCCTAGTGTGGTCCGTTTAAATTTTCGTGGCCATTTGGGTGGACAAACGGGAAAAAAGGCGTGAACAAGAAATTTTAAGGCCAAATATGTGCGCTATAGCCCGCGGCTTCGGGGGCGGGGTGGGGGTTCGAGCATGTTGTGAGCCGAAAATTGACCAGGGCGTGCCAGGGAGGTTGGGGATCATCCTAGTGTGGTCAGTTTAAATTTTTATGGATATTTGGGTGGACAAACGGGCGAAACGGCATGAGTGGGGCATATTTGGGCCAAATCGATGTGCTATAACCCACGATTTCGGGGGCGGACCTGGGGTCCGCGCGTGCTGTAGGCTAAAAATTGGCCGGGGTGTGCCAGGGAGGTTGGGGATCTTCCCGTGTGGTCCATTTAAATTTTTGTGGACTTTTAGGTGGACGTACAGTCAAAACGGCGCGAATGGGACATTTTTGGGCCAAATCGGTGTGCTATAGCCCACGGTTTTAGGGCGGGCCCGGGGTCTGGGCGTGCTGTGGGCAAAAAATCGACCAGGGCATACCAGGGAGGTTGGGGATTGTCCCAGTGTGGTCCGTTGAAATTTCCGTGACTATTTGGGTGGAAAAACGGGTGAAACGATGCGAACGGGGCATTTTTAGGCCAAATCGGTGTGCTATAGCCCATGGATTTGGGGGCGGACTCGGGGTCCGAGCGTGCTATGAATTTAAAATTTACCGAGGCATGTCAGGGAGGTTGGGGATTATCCCAGTGTGGTCCGTTTAAATTTGATTTGCCATTTGGGTGGATATACGGGCGAAACAACACGAACACATTTTTCGGCCAAATAGGTATGCTATAGCCCACTGTTTCGGGAGCGAGCTCGGGGTCCGGGCGTGCTTTGGGCCATAAATCTACCGGGGCGTACCAGGGGTTGAGGATTGTCCCAGTGTGGTCCGTTTAAATTTTTGTGGCTATTTGGGTAGACAAACGGGCGAAATGGGGTGTTTTCGGGCCAAATCGATATGCTATAGCCCACGATTTTGGGGGCGAGCCCGAAGTCCGGGCGTGCTGAGGGTCGTACATCGACCGGGGCGTGCCAGGGAGGTTGGGAATCATCCCAGTGTTGTCCGTTTAAATTTTCGTGGACATTTGGGGGGCAAACGAGCGAAACAGAGTGAACGGGGCATTCTCGCGCAAAATTGGTTGCTATAGCCGACGGTTTTAGGGGAAACCCCGGGGTTCGATCATCCTGTGGTTCAAAAATTGATCGGGTTGTGCCAGGGAGTTTATGGATCATCCCGATGTGGTTCGTTTAAATTTTTGAGGCCACTTGGGTGGACAAACGGGAAAAACGGCGCAAACAAGGCATTTTTGGGCTAAATCGATGTGCTATAGCCCGAGGTTTTGGGGACAGGTCCGGGGGTCGGGCGTGCTGTGGGTTAAAAATAGACCGGGGCGTGCCAGGGAGGTTGGGGATTATCTTAATGTGGTCCGTTTAATTTTTTGTGGCTATTTGGGTGGACAAACGGACGAAATGGTGCGAACGAGGCATTTTCGAGCAAAATCGGAGTGCTATAGCCCACGGTTTGGGGGGCGAGCCCAGGTTCGTGAGTGTTTTAAGATGAAAATTGACTGAGGCGTGCCAGGGAGGTTGGGGATCATCCCATTATGGCTCGTATAAATTTTTGTGGCCATTTGAGTGGACAAACAGGCGAAACGGCGCGAATAGGCATTTTCGCGCAAAATTGGTGTGCTATAGCCCACGGTTTCGGGGGCGGGCCCGGGGTCCAGGCGTGCTGTGGGTCAAAATTGATCGGGGCATGCCAGGTAGGTTGGGGATCATCCCATTTTGGTTTGTTTAAATTTTTGTGGTCATTTGGGTGGACGAATGAGCGAAATGGCGCGAACGAGCATTTTCTCGTAAAATTGGTATGCTATAGCCCACGGTTTCGGGGGTGGGCTCGGGGTCCAGGTGTACTGTCGGCCAAAAATTGATCGGGGCGTGCCAGAGAGGTTGGGGATCGTCCCAGTGTGGTCCGTTTAAATTTTAGTGGCCATTTGGGTGGACAAATGGGAGAAACAAAGCGAATGAGGCATTTTTTAGCCAAATCGGTGTGCTATAGCACACGGTTTTGGGGGCGGGACCGGGGTTCGGGCATGCTAAAAATCGATCGGGGCATGCCAGGGAGGTTGAGGATCATCCAGTGCGGTCCATTTAAATTTTTGTTGCCATTTGGGTGGAGAAATGGGCAAAACGGCGCGAACGGGGCATATTCTATCGGGGGCGGGCCTGGGGTGCAGGCGTGCTGTGGGTCGAAATTCTATCGTACCATGCCAGGGAGGTTGGAGATCGTCCCAGTATGGTACATTTACATTTTTGTGGCCATTTGGGTGGACAAACAGGAGAAACGGCGCGAACGGGGCATTTTCAGGCCAAATTGGTGTGCTATAGCCCACGGTTTTTGGGGAGGGCTCTCTGTCCAGGCGTGTTGTTGGCCGAAAATCAATCGAGCGTGGCAGAGAGCTTGGGGATCATCCCAGTGTGGTCCCTTTAAATTTTTGTTGCACTTTGGGTGGACAAACAGGTGAAACGGAGCGAATGGGGCATTTTCGACCCATATCGGTGTTCTATATCCCACTATTTCGAGGGCAGGTCCGGGCGTGCTGCGGTCCAAAAATCGACCGGGGCGTGCCAAGGAGGTTTGGAATTTTCCCAATGTGGTCCGTTTAAATTATGTGGCCATTTTGGGTGGACAATCAGGCAAAACGGCGCGAACGGGGCATTTTCGGGCCAAATAGGTGTGTTATAGCCCACTGTTTCAGGGGAGAGCTCGGTGTTCTGGTGTGCTGTGGACCGAAAATCGACCGGGGCTTGCCAGGGAGGTTGGGGATTGTCCCATTGTGGTCCCTTTAAATTTTTGTGGCTATTTGGGTGGACAAACAGGCGAAACGGCGTGAACGGGGCATTTTTGGGCTACATCATTGTGCTATAGCCCATGGTTTTGGGGGCGGGCCTGGTGTCCGAGCGTGCTCTGGGTCGAAATTCAATCGGGACATTCCAGGGAGGTTGGAGATCGTCTGAGGTATGGTCCTTTTAGATATTCGTGGCCATTTGGGTGGACAAACGGGCGAAATGGTGCGAATGAGAATTTTCACGCAAAATTTGAGTGATATAACCCACGGTTTCGGGAGTGGGCCCGGGGTCTAGGCATCCTGTGGGCCGAAAATCAATCGAGGCATGCCAGGGAGGTTGAGGATCGTCCCAGTGTGGTCCGTTTAAATTTTAGTGGCCATTTGGGTGGATAAATGGGTGAAACAACGCGAATGGGGCATTTTTTATCCAAATCGGTGTTCTATAGCACACGGTTTCAGGGGCGAGCCCGGGGTTCGGGCGTGCTGTGTGCCTAAAATCGATCGGGGCATGCCAGGGAGGTTGAGGATCATCTAGTGTGGTCCGTTTAACTTTTCCTTGCCATTTGGGAAGACAAACAGGTGAAACGACGTGAACGAGGCATATTCGGGCCAAATCGGTGTTTAATAGCCCAGGGTTTCGGTGGCGGGCCCGGGGTCCAAGCGTGCTGTAGGTCGAAAATCAATTAGGGTATGCCAGGGAGGTTGGAGATTTTTCCAGTGTGGTCCATTTAAATTTTTGTGGCCATTTGGGTGGACAAACGGGAGAAACGGCGCGAACGAGGCATTTTCAAGCCAAATTAGTTTGCTATAGCCCACGATATTGGTGGCGGGCTTGGGGGCCGAGCGTGTTGTTGGACAAAAATTAATCGGGGCTTGCCAAAGAGGTTGGGGATCGTCCTAGTGGGGTCCGTTTAAATTTTCGTGGTCTTTTGGGTGGACAAACAGGAGAAGCGACGCAAACTGGGCATTTTCGAGCCAAATCGGTGTGCTATGCCCACTGTTTTGGGGGCGGGCCCAGGGTCCGAGCGTGCTGTGAGCCGAAAATCGATTGGGGCATTCCAGGGAGATTGGGGATCATTCTAATATGGTCCGTTTAAATTTTTGTGGCCATTTTGGGTGGACAAACAGGCAAAACCACGTAAACGGGGCATTTTCGGGCCAAATCGGTGTGTTATAGCCCACTGTTTTAGGGGCGGGCATGGGGTTCGAGCGTGTTGTGGGCCTAAAATCGACCGAGGCGTGCCAGGGAGGTTGAGAATTGTCCTAGTGTTGTCCGTTTCAATTTTTGTGGATATTTGGTTGGACAAACGGGCGAAATGTCGCGAACGGTGCATTTTCGGGCCAGATAGGTGTGCTATAACCCACAATTTCGAGGGCGATCCCAGCGATCAGGCGTGCTGTGGGTCGACAATTGATCGGGGCATGCCAGGGAGGTTGGGGATTATCCAGTAGGGTCCGTTTAAATTTTAGTGGCCATTTGGGTGGAGAAACGTGCGAAACGACGCGAACGGGGCATTTTCGGGCCAAATCGGTGTGCTATAGCACACGGTTTCGAGGATTATCCCATTCTGGTCTGTTTAAATTTTTGTGGTCATTTGGGTGGACAAACGGGCAAAATGGTACGAATGGGGCATTTTTGGGCCAAATCGGTGTGCTATATAGCCAACGATTTCTGGGGCGGGCCCGGGATCCGGGCATGCTGTGGGCCAAAAATTGATCGGTGCGTGCAAGGGTTGTTGGGGATCATTCCCGTGTGGTTCGTTTAACTTTTTGTGGCCATTTGAATGGATAAACGGGCGAAACGACTCGAATGGGGCCTTTTCAGGCCAAATCGGTGTGCTATAGCCCACGATTTCGAGGGCAGGCCAAGGGTCCGGGCATGCTGTGGGCCGAAAATTGGCTGGGGCATACCAGAGAGGTTGGGGATCATCCCAGTGTAGTTCTTTTAAATTTTCGTAAGCTATTTGGGCGGACAAACAGGTGAAACGGCGCGAATAAAGGGTTTTCGGGCTAAATCGGTGGGCTATAGCCCAATGTTTTGGGGGAAGGCCCGGGGTCCGTTCGTGTTGTGGGCCGATAATCGACCGGGGCATGCCAGGGATGTTGGGGATCGTACCAGTGTGGTTCATTTAAATTTGTGTCCATTTGGGAGGATAAACGAGCGAAACGGCGCAAATGGGGCGTGTTCGGGCCAAATCGGTGTGCTATAGCCCATGATTTTGTGGTCGGGGTTAGGGTTCAGGCCTGATATGGGCCTTAAATCGACCAGGGCATGCCAGGGAGGTTGGGGATCATCCCAGTTTGATCCGTTTAAATTTTCGTGGCCATTTGGGTGGACAAACAGGCGAAACGATGCGAACGGGGCATTTTCGCGCCAAATTTGTGTGCTTCAGCCCATGGTTTGGGGTTCGGGCGTGCTGTGGGTCGAAAATCGACTGGGGCATGCCTGGGAGGTTAGGCATCATCCTAGTGTGGTCCGTTTAATTTTTTGAGGCCATTTGGGTGGATAAATAGGCGAAACAACGTGAATGGGGTATTTTCGAGCCAAATCGGTGTGCTATAGCCCACGATTTTGGGGATGGGCCCGGGGTCCGGGCGTGCTGTGGGTCTAAAATTGATTGGGGCATGCCAGGGAAGTTGGGGATCATTCCAGTGTGGTCCGTTTAAATTTTTGTGTCCATTTGGGTGGACAAACGAGTGAAATAGCACGAACATGCATTTTTGGGCTAAATCAGTGTGCTCTAGCCCGCGGTTTTGGTGGCGAGCCCGGGTTCCGGGCGTGCTGTGGGCCAAAAATCGGCCGCAGGGTTCCAGAGAGATTGGAAATCATTCCAGTGTTGTCTGTTTAAATTTTCATGGCCATTTGGGTGGACAAACTGGTGAAACGGCACGAACGGGGCATTTTCAAGCCAAATCAGTGTGCTATAGACAACGTTTTTGGGTGCGAGCCCTATTTCCGGGCGTGTTGTGGATTGAAAATCAACCGGAGTGTGCCAGGGAGGTTGGGGATTATCGCAGTGTGGTTCGTTTAAACTTTCGTGGCCATTTGGGTGGACAAACGTGCGAAACGGTGCGAATGGGGCATTTTTTAGCTTAATCAGTGTGCTATAGCCCACGATTTTTGGGGCGGGCCCGGCATGCTGTGGGTCAAAAGTCGATCGGGGCATGCCAGGGAGGTTGAGGATCGTCCCAGTGTGGTCCATTCAGTTTTTTGTGGCCATTTGGGTGGACAATCAGGCAAAACTGTTCGAACAGGGTATTTTCGGGCCAAATTAGTGTGCTATAGACCACGGTTTCGGGGGCGGACCTGGGCACGCTATAGGCCAAAAATCGACCGGGGCGTGCCAGGGAAGTTGGGGATCGTCCAGGGTGGTCCGTTTAAATTTTCGTTGCTATTTGGGTAGACAAACGGGCGAAACGGCACGAACGAGGCATTTTGGCCAAATCAGTGAGCTATAGCCCACGGTTTTGGGGGCGGGCCTGGGGTCTGGACGTGTTGTGGGCCGAAAATCGATCGGGGCGTGCCAGGGATGTTGGGGATCATCCCAGTGTGGTCTGTTTAAATTTTTGTGAGCATTTGGGTGGACAAACGGGCAAAACGACGCGAATAGGGTATTTTTGGGCCAAATAGATGTGCTATAGCCCACGGTTTCGGGGGCGGGACCGGTGTCCAGGCGTGCTGTGGGCCAAAATCGACTGAGGCATGCCTAGAAGGTTGGGGATCGTCCCAATGTGGTCCGTTTAAATTTTTGTGGCCATTTGGGAGGACAAACTGGAAAAACGGCGCGAACGTGGGCATTTTTGGGACAAATCAGTGTGCTATAACACACGATTTCGGGTGCAGGCCCGGGGTACAGGCGTGCTGTGGACTAAAAATCAAACAAGGCATGCGAAGGGTGTTGAGGATCATCCCAGTGTGGTCCGTTTAATTTTTTATGGCCATTTGTGTGGACAAACGGGAAAAACGGTGCGAATGGGGCATTTTCGGGATAAATCGATGTGCTATAACTCACTATTTTGGGAGAGGACCTGGGGTCTAGGAGGTGCTGTGGGTCAAAAATCAAACGGGGCGTGGCAGGGCGGTTGGGGATCATCTCAGTGTGGTTCATTTAAATTTTGGTGGCCATTTTGGTGGACAAACAGGCGAAACGGCGCGAACGGGGTATATTTGCGCCAAATCGGTGTGCTATAGCCCACGATTTTGGGGTGGGCCCAAATTCCGGGGATGATGTGGGCCGAGAATTGACCGGGGCATGCCAGGGAGGTTGGGGATCGTCCATATATTGTCCGTTTAAATTTTCGTGGCCATTTGGGTGGACAAACAAGCGAAACAGCACGAACGGGGCATTTTCGGGCCAAATCGGTGTGCTATAGCCCACGATTTTGGGGTCGAGCCCGGGTTCGGGCATGCTGTGGGTCAAAAATCGTCTTGGGCATGTCAGAGAGGTTGGGGATCATCCTAGTGTGGTCCGTTTAAATTTTTGTGGCCATTTGGGTGGACAAACGGGAAAAAAGGCGTGAACAGGAGATTTTAAGGCCAAATATGTGCGCTATAGCCCGCGGCTTCTGGGGCGGGGTGGGGGTTCGAGTATGTTGTGAGCCGAAAATTTACCAGGGCGTGCCAGGGAGGTTGGGGATCGTCCTAGTGTGGTCAGTTTAAATTTTTATAGACATTTGGGTGGACAAACGGGCGAAACGGCATGAGTGGGGCATATTTGGGCCAAATCGATGTGCTATAACCCACGATTTCGGGGGCGGACCTGGGGTCCGCACGTGCTGTAGGCTAAAAATTGGCCGGGGTGTGCCAGGGAGGTTGGGGATCTTCCCGTGTGGTCCATTTAAATTTTCGTGGACATTTGGGTGGACGTACAGTCAAAACAGCGCGAACGGGACATTTTCGGGCCAAATCGGTGTGCTATAGTCCACGGTTTTGGGGCGGGCCCGGGGTCTGGGCGTGCTGTGGGCAAAAAATTGACCGTGGCATACCAGGGAGGTTGGGGATTGTCCCAGTGTGGTCCGTTTAAATTTCCGTGACTATTTGGGTGGACAAACGGGTGAAACGACGCGAACGGGGCATTTTTGGGCCAAATCGGTGTGCTATAGCCCATGGTTTTGGGGGCGGACTCGGGGTCCGAGCGTGTTATGAATTTAAAATTTATCGAGGCATGCCAGGGAGGTTGGGGATCATCCCAGTGTGGTCCGTTTAAATTTGATTCGCCATTTGGGTGGATATACGGGCGAAACGGCACGAACACATTTTTCGGCCAAATAGGTATGCTATAGCCCACTGTTTCGGGAGCGAGCTCGGTGTTTGGGCGTGCTTTGGGCCATAAATCTACTGGGGCGTGCCAGGGGTTGAGGATTGTCCCAGTGTGGTCCGTTTAAATTTTTGTGTCCATTTGGGTAGACAAACGGGCAAAATGGGGTGTTTTCGGGCCAAATCGATATGCTATAGCCTACGGTTTTAGGGGTGAGCCCGGAGTCCGGGCGTGCTGAGGGTCGTACATCGACCGGGGCGTGCCAGGGAGGTTGGGAATCATCCCAGTGTTGTCTGTTTAAATTTTTGTGGACATTTGGGGGGCAAACGAGCGAAACAGAGCGAACGGGGCATTCTCGCGCCAAATTGGTTGCTATAGCCAACGGTTTTAGGGGCGACCCTGGGGTTCGATCATCCTGTGGTTCAAAATTCGACCGGGTTGTGCCAGGGAGGTTATGGTTCATCCCGATGTGGTCCGTTTAAATTTTTGAGGCCACTTGGGTGGACAAACGGGCAAAACGGCGCAAACAAGGCATTTTTGGGGTAAATCGATGTGCTATAGCCCGAGGTTTCGGGGACAGGTCCGGGGGTCAGGCGTGTTGTGGGTTGGGGATTATCTCAGTGTGGTCCGTTTAATTTTTTGTGGCTATTTGGGTGGACAAACGGGCGAAACGGTGCGAACGAGGCATTTTCGAGCAAAATCGGAGTGCTATAGCCCATGGTTTGGGGGGCGAGCCCAGGTTCGCGAGTGTTTTAAGATGAAAATTGATTGAGGCGTGCCAGGGAGGTTGGGGATCATCCCATTGTGGCTCGTATAAATTTTCGTGGCCATTTGTGTGGACAAACGGGCGAAACGGCGCGAATAGGCATTTTTGCGCAAAATTGGTGTGCTATAGCCCACGGTTTCGGGGGCGGGCCCGGGGTCCAGGCGTGCTGTGGGCCAAAATTGACCGGGGCTTGCCAGAGAGGTTGGGGATCATCCCAGTGTGGTTCGTTTAATTTTTAGTGGTCATTTGGATGGATAAATGGTCTAAACAGCGTGAATGGGGCATTTTTTAGCCAAATCGGGGTGCTATAGCCTACGATTTTTAGGGTGGGTCCGGGTTCGGGCGTGCTGTAGGCCGAAAATCGTTCGGCGTGTGCCAAGGAGGTTGGGGATCGTCCCGTATGGTCCATTTAAATTTTTGTGGATATTTGGATGGACAAACGGGCGAAACGGCGCGAACGGGGCATTTTCGGGCCAAATCAGTATGCAGCCCACGGTTTTGGGGCAGTCCCGGGGTCCGGGCGTGTTGTGGGCCGAAAATCGACCGGGGCATACCAGGGAGGTTGGGGATCATCCCATTGTGGTCCGTTTAAATTTTCGTGACTATTTGGGTGGACAAACGAGTAAAACGTCATGAACGGGGCATTTTCAGGCCAAATCGGAGTGCTATAGCCCACGGTTTCGGGGGTGGGCCCAGTGTTCGGGAGTGTTTTTGGCCTAAAATTTTCCGGGGTATGCCAGGGAGGTTGGGGATCATCCCATTGTGGTTTGTTTAAATTTTCGTGGCCATTTAGGTGGACAAACGGGTAAAACGATGTGAACGGGGCATTTTTAAGCAAAATTGGTGTGTTATAGCCTATTGTTTCGAGGGCGGGCCCGGGCTCCAAGCATGCTGTGGGCCAAAAATTGATCGAGGAGTGCCAGAGAGGTTGAGGATCATCCCAGTGTTGTCCATTTAAATTTTCATGGATATTTGGGTGGACAAATGGGCGAAAAGGCGCGAATAGTGCATTTTCAAACCAAATAGGTGTGATATAGCCCACGGTTTCAAGGGTGGGCGCAGGGATGAAGCGTGTTGTGGATCGAAAATCGATCGAGACATGCCAGGGAGGTTGGCGATCATCCCAATAGGACCCGTTTAAATTTTCGTGGCCATTTGGGTGGAAAAATGTGCAGAACGACGCGAACGGGGCATTTTTGGGCCAAATCGGTGTGCTTAGCACATGATTTTGGGGATCATCCCATTCTGGTCCATTTAAATTTTTGTGGTCATTTGGGTGGACAAACGAGCGAAACGGCGCGAACGGGGCATTTTTAGGCCAAATCGGTGTGCTATAGCCTACGGTTTTGGGGTCGGGGTCGGGGTCCAGGCATGCTGTGGGCCAAAAATTGTCCGGAGTGTGCCAGGGAGGTTGGGGATCATCCCCGTGTGGTCTGTTTAAATTTTTGTGGCCATTTGGGTGGATAAAAGGGCAAAACGGTGCGAATGGGGCATTTTCAGGCCAAATCGGTGTTCTAAAGCCCACGGTTTTGGGGGCGGGCCCGGGATTCGGGCATGCTGTGGGCCAAAAATTGGCTGGGGCATGCCAGGGAGGTTCGGGATCATCCCAGTGTGGTTCGTTTAAATTTCCGTGGCCATTTTGGGTGGACAAACTAGTGAAACGGCATGAAAGAGGGGTTTTCGAGCCAAATCGGTAGGCTATAGCCCACTGTTTTGGGGGAAAGCCCGGGGTCCGGTTGTGCTGTGGGCCGACAATCGACCGGGGCATGCCAGGGAGGTTGGGAATCATCCCAGTGTGGTTCGTTTAAATTTTTGTAGCCATTTGGGAGGATAAACGGGTGAAACGACGCGAACAGGGCGTGTTCGGGCCAAATCGGTGTGCTATAGCCCACGGTTTTGGGGGTGGGGTTAGGGTTCAGGCGTGATGTGGGTCGTGAATTGAGTGAATTGATCGGGGCGTGCCAGGGAGGTTGGGGATCATCCCAGTGTGGTCCATTTAAATTTTCGTGGCCATTTGGGTAGACAAACAGGCAAAAAGACACAAATGGGGCATTTTTGCGCTAAATTTGTGTGCTTTAGCCCATGGTTTCGGGGACGGGTTCGGGGATCGGGCGTGCTGTGGGCCAACAAATGACCGGGGCATGCCAGGGAGGTTGGGGATCGTCCCAGTTTGGTTCGTATAAATTTTCGAGACCATTTGGGTTGATAAACGGGCGAAATGGCACGAACGGGCATTTTCGAGCCAAATCGGTGTGCTATAGCCCACGATTTTGGGGGCGAACCAGTGTCCAGGCGTGCTGTGGGCCGAAATCGACCAGGGCGTGTCAGGGAGATTGGGTATCGTACCAATGTGGTCCGTTTAAATTTTTGTGGCAATTTGGGAGGATAAACAGGCGAAACGGCGCGAACGGGGGCATTTTCGGGCTAAATCAGTGTGCTATAGACCACGGTTTCGTGGGTGGGCCTGGGGTCTGGGCATGCTGTGGGCCAAAAATTGACCCAGCCATGCCAGGGGGTTGAGGATCGTCTCATTGTGGTCCGTTTAAATTTTTATGGACATTTGGGTGGACAAACGGGCGAAACGGCGCGAATGGGGCATTTTCTAGCCAAATCGATGTGGTATAGCCCACGATTTTGGGGCGAGCCCGGGGTCCAGGCAGTGCTGTGGGCTGAAAATCAAACGGGGCATGCCAGGGCAGTTGGGGATTGTCCCAATGTGGTCCATTTAAATTTTGGTGGCCATTTGGGTGGACAAACGGGCGAAACGGCGTGAACGGGGCATTTTCGCGCCAGATCGGTGTGCTATAGCCCACGGTTTTGGGGGTGGTCTAGGGTTACGGGCGTGATGTGGGCCAAAAATCGATCGAGGCGTCCCAGAGAGGTTGGGTTTCATCCCAGTGTGGTTTGTTTAAATTTTCAAGGCCATTTGGGTGAAAAAATGAGCGAAACGGCGCAAATGGGGCATTTTCGGGCCAAATCGGTGTGCTGTAGCCCACGATTTTGGGGTCAAGCCCGGGTTCGGGTATGCTGTTGGTCGAATAATTATCTGGGGCGTGCCAGGGAGGTTGGGGATCGTCCCAGTGTGGTTCGTTTAAATTTTCGTGGCCATTTGAGTGGACAAACGAGAAAAACGGCATGAACGGGGCATTTTCGGGCCAAATAGGTGTGCTATATCCCGCGGCTTTGGGGGCGGGCTTGGGGTCCGAGTGTGCTGTGGGCTAAAAATCGTTCGGAGCGTGCCAGGGAGGTTGGGATTGTCCCAGTGTGGTCAGTTTGGATTTTTGTGGATATTTGGGTAGACAAACAGGCGAAACGGCGCGAACGGGGCATTTTCAGGCAAAATTGATGTGCTATAGCCCATGGTTTCAGGGGCGAGCCCGAGGTTCGGGTGTCCTGTAGGCAAAAAATGGGTCGGGGTGTGCCAGGGAGGTTGGGGATCGTCTCGTATGGTCCTTTTAAATTTCCGTGGATGTTTGGGTGGACATACAGGCGAAACGGCGCGAACGGGGCATTTTTGGGCCAAATCGATGTGCTATAGCCCACAGTTTTAGGGCAGACCCAGGGTCCGGGGGGGTTGTGGGCTAAAAATCGACCGGGGCATACCAGGGAGGTTGGGAATCATCCCAGTGTGGTCTATTTAAATTTTCGTGACTATTTGGGTGGACAAACGGGTGAAACGACGCGAACGGGGCATTTTCGGGCCAAATCGGTGTGCTATAGCCCACGATTTTGGGGGCGGACCCGGGGTCCGGGCGTGCTATGGGTTGAAAATTTTCCGGGAAATTCCAGGGAGGTTGGGGATCGTCCCAGTGTGGTGCATTTAAATTTGCGTGGCCATTTGGGTGGACAAACGGGCGAAACGACATGAACATCACATTTTCCGAACAAATCAGTATGCTATAGCCCGTTGTTTCAGGAGCGGGCTCGGAGTCCGGGCTTGCTGTGGGCCTTAAATCTACCGGGGTATGGCAGGGGTTGAGGATCGTCCCAGTGTGGTTCGTTTAAATTTTTGTGGCCATTTGGGTGACAAACTGGAGAAATGAGGTGTTTTCAGGCCAAATCGATTTTCTCTAGCCCACGGTTTTGCGTGGCGGGCCAAGAGTCCGAGCGTGTTGAGGGTCGTACATAGACCAGGGCGTGCCAGGGAGGTTGGGGAACGTCCCAGTGTGGTCCATTTTATTTTTTTTGGCCATTTGGGGGGACAAACGAGCGAAACAGAGCAAACGGGGCATTCTCGTGCCAAATTGGTGTGCTATAGCCCACAGTTTTAGGGGCAGGCCCGGGGTTCGGGCATGCTGTGGTTCGAAAATTGACCGGGTTGTGCTAGAGGGTTGAGGATCGTCCCGATGTGGTCCATTTAAATTTTTGAGGCCATTTGGGTGGACAAACAGGCAAAAATGCGCGAACGAGGCATTTTCGGGCCAAATCGATGTGCTATAGCCCGAGGTTTCGAGTACGGGTCTGGTGTCCAGGTGTGCTGTGGGTCAAAAGTCGACCGGGGCGTGCCAGGGAGGTTGGGGATCATCCCAGTGTGGTCCATTTAATTTTTCGTGTCCATTTGTGTGGACAAACGAGCAAAACAGTGCGAACGAGGCATTTTCAGGAAAAATCAAAGCACTATAGCCCACAGTTTGGTGGTTGGTCTCAGGGTTCGAAAGTGTTTTAAGATGAAAATTGACCGAGGAGTGCCAGGGAGGTTGGGGGTCATCCCATTGTGGTCCGTTTAAATTTTCATGGCCATTTGAGTGGACAAACAGGCGAAACGGCGTGAACGGGCATTTTCACGCTAAAAGGGTGTGCTATAGCCCAAGGTTTCAGGGGCGAGCTCGGGGTCCAGGCGTGCTGTGGGCCAAAATTGACCGAGGCTTGCCAGGCAGGTTGGGGATCGTCCCAATGTGGTCCGTTTAAATTTTAGTGGCCATTTGGCTGGACAAATGGGCGAAATAGCGCGAATGGGGCATTTTTGAGCCAAATCGGTGTGCTATAGCCCATGGTTTTGAGGGTGGGCCCAGGGTTCGTGCGTGCTGTAGGCCAAAAATCGGGCGGGGTGTGCCAAAGAGGTTGGGGATCATCCCGTGTGGTCCATTTAAATTTTTGTGGACATTTGGGTATACAAACAGGCGAAACGACACGAACGGGGCATTTTCGGGCCAAATCGGTGTGCTATAGCTCATGGTTTTGGGGCGGGCCCGGGGTCCGGGCGTGCTGTGGGCCGTAAATCGATCGGGGCATACCAGCGAGGTTGGGGACTGTCCCAGTGTGTTCCGTTTAATTTTCCGTGTCTATTTGGGTAGACAAACGGGGGAAAGGTCATGAACGGGGCATTTTCGGGCCAAATAGGAGTGCTATAGCCCACGGTTTTGGGGTTGGGCCCAGGGTTCGGGAGTGTTTTTGGCTAAAAATTGACCGAGGCGTGCCAGGAAGGTTGGGGATCATCCCATTGTGGTTTGTTTAAATTTTTGTGGCCATTTGGGTGGACAAACGGGCGAAACGGCGCGAACGGGGCATTTTCGGGCAAAATCGGTGTGTTATAGCCCACTATTTTGGGAACGGGCCAGGTCTCCAGGTGTGCTGTGGGCAGAAAATTGAACGGGGCATGCTAGGAGGTTGGGGATCGTCCCAGTGTGGTCCGTTTAAATTTGCGTGGCCATTTGGGTGGATAAACGGGCGAAACGGCACGAACAACATATTTTTTGCCAAATCGGTATGCTATAGCCCGCGGTTTCAGGAGCGAGCTCGGGGTTCGGGTGTGCTGTGGGCCATAAATCTACCGGGGTGTGCCAGGGGTTGAGGATCGTCCCAGTGTGGTCCGTTTAAATATGCGTGGCTATTTGTGTAGACAAACGGGCAAAATGGAGTGATTTCGGGCCAAATCGATATGCTATAGCCCACGGTTTCGGGGGCGAGCCCGGAGTCCAGGCGTGTTGAGGGTCGTACATCGACCAGGGCGTTCCAGGGAGGTTGGGGATCGTTCCAGTGTTGTTCGTTTAAATTTTCGTGGACATTTGGGGGCAAATGAGCGAACGGGGCATTCTCGCGCAAAATTGGTGTGCTATAGCCCACTATTTTAGGGTCGGGCTCGGGGTTCGAACATTCTGTGGTTTGAAATTTTATCGGGTTGTGCTAGGGAGGTTATGGATCATCCCGATGCGGTCCGTTTAAATTTTTGAGGCTACTTGGGTGGACAAACGGGCAAAACGGCGCAAACAAGACATTTTTGGGCCAAATTGATGTGCTATAGCCCGAGGTTTTGGGGGAAGGTCCGCGGTTCGGGCGTACTGTGAGTCAAAAATAGACCGAGGCATGCCAGGGAGGTTGGGGATTGTCTCAGTATGGTCCGTTTAATTTTTTGTGGCTATTTCGGTGGACAAACGGGCAAAACGGTGCGAATAAGGCATTTTTGGGAAAAATTGGAGTGCTATAGCCCACAGTTTGGGGGGCGGGCCCAGGTTTCGGAAGTCTTTTAAGATGAAAATTGACCGAGGCGTGCTAGGGAGGTTGGGGATCGTCCCATTATGGTTCGTATAAATTTTCGTGGCCATTTGAGTGGACAAATGGGCGAAACGGCGTGAATGGGCATTTTCACGCAAAATTGGTGGGCTATAGCCCACGGTTTCGGGGGCGGGCCCGGGGTCCAAGCGTGCTGTGGGCCAAAATTGACCGGGGCTTGCCAGAGAGGTTAGGGATCATCCCAGTGTGGTTCGTTTAATTTTTAGTGACCATTTGGATGGATAAATGGTCGAAACAACGCGAATGGGGAATTTTTTAGTCAAACAGTGTGCTATAGCCCACGGTTTTGAGGGCGGGTCCGGGTTCGGGCGTGCTGTAGGCCGAAAGTCATACGGGGTATGCCAGGGAGGTTGGGGATCGTCCCGTGTGGTCCATTTAAATTTTCATGGACATTTGGGTGGACAAACGAGCGAAACAACGCGAATGGGGAATTTTCGGGCAAAATCGGTATGTTATAGCCCACGGTTTTGGGGCGGTCCCAGGGTCCGGGCATGCTGTGGGACGAAAATCGACCAGGATATACCAAGGAGGTTGGGGATCATCCCAGTGTGGTCCGTTTAAATTTTCGTGACTATTTGGGTGGAAAAACGAGTGAAACCATACGAACGGGGCATTTTCAGGCCAAATCGGAGTGCTATAGCCCACGGTTTTGGGGGCGGGCTCAAGGTTCGAGAGTACTTTTGGCCTAAAATTTATCGGGGTGTGCTAGGGAGGTTGGGGATCATCCCATTGTGGTTTGTTTAAATTTTCGTGGCCATTTAGGTGGAAAAATGGGGAAAATGGCACGAACAGGGTGTTTCCGGGCAAAATCGGTGAGTTATAGCCCACTGTTTTGAGGGCGGGCCCGGGCTCCAGGCGTGCTGTGGGCCAAAAATTGATCGGGGAGTGCCAAAGAGGTTGAGGATCATCCCAGTGTTGTCCGTTTAAATTTTCATGGATATTTGGTTGGACAAATGGGCGAGAAGGCGCGAACGGTGCATTTTTGGACCAAATAGGTGTGCTATAGCCCACGGTTTTGAGGACGGGCCCAGGGATCGGGCGTGTTGTGGATTAAAAATTGATTGGGGCATGCCAGGGAGGTTGGTGATCATTCCAATAGGGTCCGTTTAAATTTTTGTGGCCATTTGGGTGGAGAAATGTGCGAAACGGCGCGAACGGGGCATTTTCGGGCCAAATCGGTGTGCTTAGCACACGATTTTGGGGATCATCCCATTCTGGTCTGTTTAAATTTTTGTGGTCATTTGGGTGGACAAACGGGCGAAAGGCGCGAACAGGGCATTTTTGGGCCAAATTGGTGTGCTATAGCCTACGGTTTCGGGGGCGAGGTCGGGGTCCGGGCATGCCGTGGGCTAAAAATTGTTTGGGGAGTGCCAGGGAGGTTGGGGATCATCCTCGTGTGGTCCGTTTAACTTTTTGTGGCCATTTGGGTGGATAGAAGGGCAAAACGGCGCGAACGGGGCATTTTCAGGCCAAATCGGTGTTCTAAAGTCCACGGTTTTGGGGGCGGGCTCGAGATCCAGGCATGTTGTGGGCCAAAAATTGGTTGGGGCATGCCAGGGAGGTTGGGATCGTCCCAGTGTAGTTCATTTAGATTTTCGTGGCCATTTGGGTGGAAAAACGTGTGAAACGGCACGAAATGGGGGTTTTAGGACCAAATCGATGGGCTATAGCCCACTGTTTTGGGGGCAAGCTCGGGGTACGATTGTGATGTGGGCTGACAATCGACCGGGGCATGCCAGGGAGGTTGGGGATCGTCCCAGTGTGGTTCGTTTAAATTTTTGTGTCCATTTGGGAGGATAAACGGGCGAAACGATGCGAACGGGGCGTGTTCGGGCCAAATCGGTGTGCTATAGCCCACGGTTTTGGGGGGTGGGGCTAGGGTTCAGGTGTGATGTGGGTCGTAAATTGATCGGGGCGTACCAGGGAGGTTGGGGATCGTCCCAGTGTGGTCCATTTAAATTTTCGTGGCCATTTGGGTGGACAAACAGGCGAAAAGACACGAACGGGGCATTTTTGCGCCAAATTTGTGTGCTTTAGCCCGTTGTTTCGGGGATGGGTTCGGGGTTCGGGCGTGCTATGCACCAACAAATGATCGGGGCATGCCAGAGAGGTTGGGGATCATCTCAGTGTGGTGTGTTTAAATTTTTGAGACCATTTGGGTTGATAAACGGGCGAAACGGCGTGAACGGGGCATTTTTGAGCCAAATTGGTGTGCTATAGCCCACGATTTAGGGGACGGGCCCGGGGTGCGGGCGTGCTGTGGGTCAAAAATTGACCGGGGCATGCCAGGGAGGTTGGGAATCATCCCAGTGTGGTTCGTTTAATTTTTCGTGGCAATTTAGGTGGACAAACGTGCAAAACAGCGCGAATGGGGCATTTTTGAGCCAAATCAGTGTGCTTAGCCCGCGGTTTCAAGGGCGAGCCAGGGGTCCGGGCGTGCTGTGGGCCGAAAATTGACCGGGGGGTGCCAGGGAGATTGGGAATCATCCAGTGTGGTCCATTTAAATTTTCATGTCCATTTGGGTGGACAAACTGGTGAAACAGCTCGAACGGGGCATTTTCGAGCCAAATCGTGTGCTAGAGCCCACGGTTTTAGGGGCGAGCCCTGGGTACGGGCGTGATGCGGATCGAAAATCGACTGGGGCATGCCAGGGAGGTTGGGGATCATTCCAGTGTGGTTCGTTTAAATTTTGATGGCCATTTGGGTGGACAAACGTGCGAAACGGTGCGAATGGGGAGTTTTCGGGCTAAATCGGTGTGCTATAGCCCATGATTTTTGGGGCGAGCCCAGGGTCTGAGCGTGCTGCTGGCCGAAAATCGATCGGGGCATGCCAGGGAGGTTGGGAATCGTCCCAGTGTGGTCCGTTTAATTTTTTGTGGCCATTTAGGTGGATAATCGGGCGAAACGGTGCGAACGGGGTATTTTTAGGCCAAATTGGTGTGCTATAGCCCACTATTTTGGGGGCGGAACCGGGAGTGCTGTGGGACAAAAATCGATCGGGGCGTGCTAGGAAGGTTGGGGATCGTCTAGTGTGGTTCGTTTAAATTTTCGTTACCATTTGGGTAGACAAATGGGCGAAACGGTGCGAACGGGGCATTTTGGCTAAATCGGTGAGCTATAGCCCACGGTTTTGGGGGCGAGCCTGGGTTCCGGGCGTGTTGTGTGCCAAAAATCGATTGAGGCGTGTCGGGGAGGTTGGGGATCGTCCCAGTGTGGTCTGTTTAAATTTTCGTGGCCATTTGGGTGGACTAACGGGCAAAACTACGCGAATGGGGCATTTATGGGCCAAATCGATGTGCTATTGCCCACGGTTTTGGAGGCGAGCTGGTGTCCAGGTGTGCTGTGGGCCGAAATCGACCGGGGCATGCTAGGGAGATTGGGGATCATCCCAGTGTGGTCCATTTAAATTTTTGTGGCCATTTGGGAGGACAAACAGGTGAAACGGCGTGAACGGGAGCATTTTCAGGCCAAATCAGTGTAGACCACGATTTTGGGGGCGGGCCCGGGCGGGCTGTGGGCCGAAAATCGACCCGGGCGTGCCAGGGGGTTGAGGATTGTCTCAATGTGGTCCGTTTAAATTTTAATGGCCATTTGGGTGGACAAACGGGTAAAACGGCGCAAATGGAGCATTTTTTAGCCAAATCGATGTGGTATAGTCCACGGTTTTGGGGGCGGGCCCGGGGTCCAGGCAGTGCTGTGGGTTGAAAATCAAACGGGGTGTGCCAGGGCAGTTGGGGATCGTCCCAATGTGGTCCGTTTAAATTTTGGTGGCCATTTAGGTGGACAAGCGGGCGAAATGGCGTGAACGGGGCATTTTCGCGCCAAATCGGTGTGCTATAGCCCACGGTTTTGGGGGTGGTCCAGGGTTTCGGGCGTGCTGTGGGTCAAAAATCGATCGGGGCGTCCAAGGAGGTTGGGGTTCGTCCCAGTGTGGTTCGTTTAAATTTTCAAGGCCATTTGGGTGGAAAAACGAGCGAAACGGCGCGAACGGGGCATTTTCGGGCCAAATCGGTGTGCTGTAGCCCACGGTTTTGGGGTCGAGCTCGGGTTCGGGTGTGCTGTTGGTCGAACAATTATCCGGGGCGTGCCAAGGAGGTTGGGGATCATCCCAGTGTGGTTCGTTTAAATTTTCGTGGCCATTTGGGCGGACAAACCAGAAGAACGACGTGAACGGGGCATTTTCGGGCCAAGTAGGTGTGCTATATCCCGCAGCTTCGGGGGCGGGCCCGGGGTCCGAGAGTGTTGTGGGCTAAAATTTGACCGGGGCGTGCCAGGGAGGTTGGGGATGGTCCCAGTGTGGTCAGTTTGAATTTTTGTGGACATTTGGGTAGACAAACAGGAAAAATGGTGCGAGTGGGGCATTTTCAGGCCAAATCGGTGTGCTATAGCCCATGGTTTCAGGGGCGGGCCCGGGGTTCGGGCCTGTTGTAGGCCAAAAATCGGTCGGGATGTGCCAGGGAGGTTGGGGATCATCCCGTATGGTCCATTTAAATTTTCGTGGACATTTGGGTGGACATACGGGCGAAACGATGCAAACGCGGCATTTTCTGGCCAAATCGGTGTGCTATAGCCCATGGTTTTGGGGAAGACCCAGGGTCCGGGCGGGCTGTGAGCTGAAAATCGACCGAGGCATACCAGGGAGGTTGGGGATCATCCAAGTGTGGTTCGATTAAATTTCTATGATTATTTGGGTGGACAAACGGGTGAAACGACGTTAACGGGGCATTTTATAGCCCACGGTTTTTGGGGCGGACCTAGGGTCCGGGCGAGCTATTGGTTGAAAATTTACCAGGGCGTGCCAGGGAGGTTGGGTATTGTCCCAGTGAGGTCCGTTTAAATTTGCGTGGCCATTTGGGTGGACAAATGGGCGAAACGACACGAACATCACATTCTCCGAACAAATCAGTATGCTATAGCCCGCTGTTTCGGCAACGGGCTCGGGGTACGGGCTTATTATGGGCCATAAATCTACCGGGGTGTGCCAGGGGTTGAGGATCGTCCTAGTGTGGTTCGTTTAAATTTTTGTGGCCATTTGGGTGGACAAACTGGCAAAATTGGGTGTTTTCTGGCCAAATTGATATGCTATAGCCCACGGTTTTGTGTGGCGGGCCCAGAGTCTGGGCGTGCTGAGGGTCGTACATAGACCAGGGCATGCCAGGGAGGTTGGGGAACGTCCCAGTGTGGTCCGTTTTAATTTTTTTGGCCATTTGGGGGGACAAACGAGCGAAATAGAGCAAACGGGGCATTCTCGCTCCAAATTGAGGTGCTATAGCCCACAGTTTTAGGGGCGGGCCCAGTGTTCAGGCATGCATTGGTTCAAAAATTGACCGAGTTATGCAGGGAGGTTGGGGATCGTTCCGATGTGGTCCTTTTAAATTTTGAGGCTATTTGGGTGGACAAACAGGCAAAATGGCGCGAACGAGGCATTTTCGGGCCAAATCGATGTGATATAGCCTGAGGTTTCGGGTACAGGTCTGGTGTCCGGGCGTGCTGTGGGTCAAAAATTGACCGAGGCATGCCAGGGAGTTTGGTGATCGTCCCACTGTGGTCCATTTAATTTTTCGTGGCCATTTGGGTGGACAAACGGGCGAAACGGCGCAAACGAGGTATTTTTGGGCAAAATTAGAGTGCTATAGCCCACGGTTTGGGGGCGGGCCCAGGGTTCGAAAGTGTTTTAAGATGAAAATTGACCGAGGAGTGCCAGGGAGGTTGGGGATCATCCCATTGTGGCCCGTTTAAATTTTCATGGCCATTTGAGTGGACAAACGGGTGAAACGGTGCAAACGAACGTTTTCATGCCAAAAGGGTGTGTTATAGCCCACGGTTTCGGGGGAGGCCTCGGGGTCCAGCATGGTCCGGTTAAATTTTTGTTGCTATTTGGGTGGACAAACGAGCGAAATGGCGCGAACGGGGCATTCTGGCCAAATCAGTGAGCTATAGCCCACGGTTTTGGGAACGGGACTGAGGTCTGGGCGTGTTGTGGGCCAAAAATTGATTGGGGCATGCCAGGGATGTTTGGGATCACCCTAGTGTGGTCTGTTTAAATTTTTGTGGCTATTTGGGTGGACAAACGGGTAAAACGATGCGAATGGGGCATTTTTGGGCCAAATTGATGTGCTATAGCCCACGGTTTTGGGGGCAAAACCAGTGTCCAGGCATTGCTGTGGGCCGAAATCGACCGGGGCGTGCCAGGGAGGTTGGGATCGTCCCTTTATGGTCTGTTTAAATTTTTGTGGCCATTTGGGAGGACAAACAGGCGAAACGGCGCGAACGGGGGCATTTTCGAGCCAAAACAGTGTGTTATAGCCCACAGTTTTGGGGGCGGACCAGGGGTCTGGGCGTTCTGTGGGGGTTGAGGATCGTCTCAGTGTGTTCCGTTTAAATTTTTAAGGCCATTTGGGTGGACAAACGGGTGAAACGGTGAGAATAGTGCATTTTCGGGCCAAATCGATGTGCTATAGCCCACGGTTTCGAGGGCGGACCCGGTGTCCAGGCAGTGTTGTGGGCAAAAAATCAAACGGGGTGTGCCCGAGCGGATGGGGATCGTCCCAGTGTGGTCCGTTTAAATTTTAGTGGCTATTTGGGTGGACAAACGGGCGAAACGGCGCGAACGGGGCATTTTCGCGCCAAATCGGTGTCCTATAGCACACAGTTTTGGGGGTGGGCCAGGGTTCCGGGAGTGCTATGGGACGATAATCAACCGAGGCACGCCAGGGAGGTTGGGGATCGTCCCTGTATGGTCCGTTTAAATTTTTGAGGCCATTTGGGTGGACAAACGAGCGTTACGACGCAAATGGGGAATTTTTTAGGCCAAATCGGTGTGCTATAGCCCACAGTTTTGGGGTCGAGCCCGGGTTCGGGTGTGCTGTTGGTCAAAAATCATCCGAGACATGCCAGGGATGTTTGGGATCGTCCCAGTGTGGTCCGTTTAAATTTTTGTGGCCATTTGGGTGGACAAACGGGAAAAATGACGTGAACGGGGCATTTTCGGACCAAATATGTGTGCTATAGCTCACGGCTTCGGGGGATGGCTCCGGGTCCAAGCGTGTTGTGGGCCAAAAATTAACTGAGGCATGCCAGGGAGGTTAGGGATCGTCCCAGTGTGTGATTTGTTTAAATTTTAGTGGACATTTAGGTGGACAAACGGGTGAAACGGCGCGAGCGGGGCATTTTCAGGACAAATCGGTGTGCTATAGCCCACGGTTTTAGGGGCGGACCCGGGGTTCGGGCGTGCTGAAGGCCAAAAATTGGCCGAGGTGTGCCAGGGAGGTTGGGGATCATCCCGTGTGGTCCAGTTAAATTTTTGTAGATATTTGGGCGGACAAACGAGCAAAACGGCGCGAACGGGGCATTTTCGGGCCAAATCGGTGTGCAATAATCCACGGTTTTGGGGCGAGCCTAGGGTCCGGGCGTGCTGTGGGTAGAAAATCGACCGGGGCATACCATGGAGGTTGGGTATCGTCCCAGTGTGGTTCGTTTAAATTTCTGTGACTATTTGGGTGGACAAATGGGTGAAACGACGCAAACAGGGCATTTTTGGGCTAAATTGGTGTATAGCCCACAGTTCTGGGGGCGGCCCCGGGGTTCGGGTGTACGGTGGGCCGAATATAAACCTGGGTATGCCAGGGAGGTTGGGGATTATCCCAGTGTGGTTCGTTGAAATTTTTGTGGCCATTTGGGTGGACAAATGGGCGAAACGACATGAACGGGGCATTTTTGGGCCAAATCGGTGTGCTATTGCCTATGATTTTGGGGGAGGGCCCGGGCGTGCTATGGACTAAAAATCGATCATGGCATGACAGGGAGGTTGAGGATCATCCCAGTGTGGTCCGTTTAAAATTTTGTGGCTATTTGGGTGGACAAACGGGCAAAATAGTGCGAACGAGGAATTTTAGGGCTAAATCGGTGTGCTATAGCCCACGGTTTTGGGTGGGGGGCATGGCATCCGAGCGTGCTGTGGGATAAAAATTGGTCGGGGCGTGTAAGGGAGGTAAGAGATCATCCCAGCATGGTTTGTTTAAATTTTCGTGGCCATTTGGGTGGACAAACGGGCGAAACGACACGAATGAGGCATTTTTGGGTTGAATTGGTGTGATATAGCCTATGATTTTGGGGGCGAGCCCGGGGTCCGGGCGTGCGGTGGGCCAAAAATCGGCTGGGGTATGCCATGGAGGTAAGGGATCGTCCCAATGTGGTCCGTTTAAATTTTCGTGGCTATTTGGGTGGACAAAAGGGCGACACGGTGCGAATGGGGCATTTTCGGGCAAAATCGGTGTGCTATAGCCCACGATTTCGGGGTAAGCCCGGGTCCGGGTGTGCTGTAGGCCGAAAATCGATCGAGGCATACCAGGGAGTTTGTGGATCATCCCAGTGTGGTCCGTTGAAATTTTTGTGGCCATTTGGGTGGACAGACGGGCAAAACGACATGAACTGGGCATTTTTGAGCCAAATAGGAGTGCTAGCCCATGGTTTCGGGTTCGGGCCAGGGGTCCGGGCGTGCTATGGGTTAAAAATTGATCGGGGCATCCTAGGGAGGTTGGGATCATCCCAGTGTGTTCCGATTAAATTTTTGTGACCATTAGGGTGGACAAACTGGCAAAACGGCGCAAACGAGGCATATTTGGGACTAATCGGTGTGCTATAGCCCATGGTTTTGGGGTGAGCCCGGGGTTCGAGCGTGCTGTGGGATAAAGATCGACCGAGCGTGCTGGGGATGTTGGGGATCATCCTAGTAAGGTCCGTTTAAATTTTTGTGGCTATTTGGGTGGACAAACGGGCGAAATGATGCGAACGGGGCATTTTTGGGCCAAATCGGTGTGCTATATAGCCCACGGTTTTAGGGGCGGGCCTGGGTTCCGAATGTGCTATGGGCCAAAAATCGACCGGGGCGTGCCTAGGAGGGTTGGGATTGTCTCAGTGTTGTCTATTTTAATTTTCGTGACCATTTGGGCGGACAAACTGGCCAAACGATGCAAATGGGGCATTTTCGGGGCAAATCAGTGTGCTATAGCCTACGGTTTTAGGTGCGAGCCCAGGGTCCGGGAGTGCTGTGTTCCAAAAATCGACCGGGGCGTGCCAGGGAGGTTGGGGATCATCCCAATGTGGTCCATTTAAATTTTCGTGGCCATTTGGGTGGACAAACGGGCGAAACGGCGTGAAAAGGGCATTTTTGAAGAAAATTGGTGTGTTATAGCCCACGGTTTCAGGGGTGATCCCGGGGTCCAGGCGTGTTGTGGGCCAAAAATCGACCCGGGCGTGCCAGGGAGGTTGGGGATCGTCCTAGTGTGGTCCGTTTAAATTTTCGTGGAAATTTGGGTGGACTAACGGGCGAAACGGCGGGAATGGGGCATTTTTGGGCCAAATCAGTATGTTATAGCCCATGGTGTCGGGGGAGAGTCCGGGCGTACTAGTGTGGTCCATTTAAATTTTCGTGGTCATTTGGGTGGACAAACGGGCGAAACGGCATGATCGGGGCATTTTTATGCCAAATCGGTGTGCTATAGCCTACGGTTTCAGCGGTGGGCCTGGGGTCCGGGCGAGCTATGGACTGAAAATTGATCGGGGCATGCCTGAGATGTTGGGGATCATCCCGGTGTGCTCCGTTTAAATTTTCATGGCCATTTGGGGGCCAAGTCGGTGTGCTACAACCCACGATTTTGGGGTCAGGACCGGGGTTTGGGCGTGTTGTGGGCCAAAAATTGACCACGGCACTCCTGGGAGGTTGAAGATCATCCCAGTGTGGTCTATTTAAATTTTTGTGGCCATTTGTGTGGAAAAATAGGCGAACGATGTAAACGAGATATTTTCGAGCAAAATTGGTGTGCTATAGCCCACGGTTTTGGGGGTGGGCCTGGGTCAGGGCTTCCTGTGTGCCGAAAACCAACCCGGGTGTGCCCGAGAGGTTGGGGATTGTCTCAGTGTGGTCCGTTTAAATTTTTGTGGTATTTTGGAGAAAAAACAGGTGAAACAGCGCGAATGGGGCTTTTTAAGGCCAAATCGGTGTGCAATAGCCACGGTTTCGGGGGCGAACCCAGGGTCTCGGCGTGCTGTGGGCCAATAATCGACCAGGGTGCACCAGTGAGGTTGGGTATCGTCCCAGTATGGTCCGTTTAAATTTTTGTGGCCATTTGGGTGGACGAACGGGCGAAACAACGCGAATATGACATTTTCAAGCCAAATCGGTGTTCTATAGCCCACGGTTCTAGGGTGAGACCAGGGTCTGGGTCTGCTGTAGGCCGAAAATCTATCGGGGTGTGCCAGGGAGGTTGGGGATCAGTCTAAAGGTGGTCCGTTTAAATTTTTATGGCCATTTAGGTGGACAAACGGGCCAAACGGCACGAACGGGGCATTTTTGGGCCAAATTGGTGTGCTATAGCCGACGATTTCAGAGCGGGCCCGGGGTCCGGGCGTGTTGTGGGCCAAAAATCGATTGAGGCGCACCAGGGAGATTGGGTATCGTCCCAGTGTGGTTCGTTTAAATTTTTTTGGGCATTTGGGTGGACAAACGGGTGAAACGGCACTAATAGGGTGTTTTCAGGCCAAATCGGTGTGCTATAGCCCTCGGATTCGGGGGTGTCCCCGGGATCCAGGCGTACTGTTGGAAAAAAATTAACTGGGGCGTGCCAGGGAGGTTGGGGATCATCCCAGTGTGGTCCGTTTAAATTTTTGTGGCCATTTGGCTGGACAAACGTTCAAAACAGCGCCAACTAGGCATTTTTTGGCCAAATCGATGTGCTAAAGCCCACGATTTTGGGGCTGGGCCTGAGGTCCGAGCGTGTTGTGTGCCAAAAATCGATCGGGGCATGCCAGGGAGGTTGGGGATCATCCCAGTGTGGTACGTTTAAATTTTTGTGGCCATCGGGTGGTCAAACAGGAGAAACGGTGCGAACGGGGCATTTTCGAGCCAAATCGGTGTGCTATAGCCTACAGTTTCGGGGGTGGGCCTGGGGTACAGGAGTGCTGTCGGCCAAAAATCGACTGGGGCATGCCAGGGAGGTAGGGGATCATCCCAGTATTGTCCGCTTAAATTTTCGTGGCTATTTTGGTGGACAAACTGGCGAAACGCCATGAACGAGGCATTTTCGAGCCAAATCGGTGTGCTATAGCCCATAGTTTCAGGGGCGGGCCCGGGTCCAGGCGTGTTGTGGGCTAAAAATTGACCAGTGTATTCCAGGGAGGATGGGCATCGTCCCATTGTGGTCCGTTTAAATTTTAGTGGCCATTTGGGGGGACAAACGGGCGAAACGACGTGAATGCAGGCCAGGGGTCCGAGCGTGATGATGGTAAAAAATCGATCGGGGCGTGCCAGGGAGGTTGGGGATCATCCAAGTGTGGTCCGAATAAATTTTTGTGGCCATTTGGGTGGACAAACGGGCGAAACAACGGAAACGGGGCATTTTCAAGCCATATCAGTGTGCTACAGCCCGCGGTTTTTGGGTAGGCCCGGGTTCCGGGCGTGCTGTGGGTCAAAAATTAACCAGGGCATGCTAGGTTGGTAAGCGATCATCCCAGTGCGGTCCGTTTAAATTTTTGTGGCCATTTGGATGGACAAAAGGGTGAAATGGCATGAACGGGGCATTTTCGAGCCAAATCGGTGTGCTATAGCCCACAGTTTCGGGGGAGGGCCCGGGGTCTGAGCGTACTATGTGACGAAAATCGACTGGGACATGCCAGAGAGGTTGCGGATCGTCCCAGTGTGGTCTGTTTAAATTTTCGTGATCATTTGGGTTGACAAACGGGCAAAACAGCGCAAACGGGGCATTTTTGGGCCAAATAGATGAGCTATAGCCCACGGTTTTGGGGGCAGAACCGTGGTTCGGGCATACCGTCAGCCAAAAATTGACCGGGGTATGCCTGAGAGATTGGGGATCATCCCAGTGTGGTCCGTTTGAATTTTTGTGGACATTTGGGTGGACAAACGGGCGAAACGGTGCGAATGGGGTATTTTCAGGCCAAATTGGTGTGTTATAACCTACGGTTTTATGGGCGGGCTCGAGGTTCGGGCATGCTGTGGGCTTAAAATCGACTGGGGCATGCTAGGGAAGTTAGGAATTGTCCCAGCGTGGTCCGTTTAAATTTTTGTGGCCATTTGGGTGGACAAATAGGCGAAACGACATGAATGGGGCATTTTCGAGCCAAATTAGTGTGCTATAACCCACGGTTTCGGGGGCGGGCCTGAGGTCCAGGCGTGCTGTTGGTCGAAAATCGATCGGGGTATGCCAGGGAGGTTGGGGATAATCCCAGTGTGGTTCGTTTAAATTTTCGTGATCATTTGAGTGGATAAACGGGAGAAACGATGCGAATGGGGCTTTTTCGGGCCAAATCGGTGTGCTATAGCCAACGGTTTCGGAGTGAGCCTGGGTCCGGGCGTGCTGTGGGCCCAAAATCGATCGAGGCATGCCAGTGAGATTGGGGATCATCCCAGTGTGGTTCATTAAATTTTTTTTGGCCATTTGGGTGGACAAACGGGCGAAACGGCGTGAACGGGGTGTTTTTGGGCTAAATCGGTGTGCTATAGCCCACGGTTATGGGGGCGGGTCCGTGTTACGAGCATGCTGTGGATAAAAAATCATCTGGGGCATGCCAGGGAGGTTGGGGATCATCCTAGTATGGTCCGTTTAAATTTTTGTGGCCATTTGGAAGGATAAACGTGTAAAAACGGCGCGAACGGGATATATTCGGGCAAAATCAGTGTGCTATAGCCTATGGTTCTGGGGGTGGGCCTGGGGTCAGGGTGTCCTGTGGGCCAAAAATCGACCTGGGCGTGCCAGGGAGGTTGGGGATCGTCCCTGTGTGGTCCGTTTAAATTTTCGTGGTCATTTGGGTGGACAAACAGGGGAGAAACAGCGCGAACGGGTCATTTTTGGGCAAAATCGGTGTGCTATAGTCCACGGTTTTGGGGGCGAGCTCGGGGTCCGGGCATGCTGTGGGCCATAAATCGATTGGGGCATGCCAGGGAGGTTGGGGATCTTCCCAGCGTGGTCTGTTTAAATTTTCGTGGCCATTTGGGTGGACAAATGGATGAAAAGGCGCAAACGGGGTGTTTTCGAGCCAAATAGGTGTGCTATATCCCACGGTTTTGGGGATGAGCTCAGGATCTGAGCTTTCTGTTGGCCAAAAATCAATCGAGGCCTGCCAGGGAGGTTGGGGATCGTCCCAGTGTGGTTCATTTTAATTTTTGTGGCTATTTGGGTGGACAAACGGGTGAAACGGTACGAACGGGCTATTTTCGGGCTAAATCGGTGTGCTATAGCCCATGGTTTTGGGGGCGGGTCCGGGGTCCAAGCGTGCTGTGGGCTGAAAATCTACTGGGGCATGCCAGGGAGTTTGAGGATCATCCCAGTGTGGTTCGTTTAAATTTTTGTGGCCATTTGGGTGGACAAACGGGCAAAACGGCGCGAACGGGGCATTTTAGGGCTAAATCGGAGTGGTATAGCCCACGATTTTGGGGGCGGACCTGGGGTCCGAGCATGCTGTAGGCCAAAAATCCACCGGGACGTGCCAAGGAGGTTGGGTATTTTCCTAGTTGGTCCGTTTAAATTTTTGTGGCTATTTGGGTGGACAAACGGACGAAACGACGTGAACGGGGCATTTACGAACCAAATTGATGTGCTATAGCCCACGATTTTGGGTGTGGGCCCAGGTTTCGGGCTTGCTGTGGGCCAAAAATTGATTGGGGCTTGCCAGAGAGGTTGGGGATCGTCATAGTATGGTCCATTTGTATTTCCGTGGCCATTTAGGTGGACAAACGGGCAAAATGGTGCGAATGGGGCATTTTTGGGCCAAATCGGTGTACTATAGCCCACGGTTTTGGGGGAGGACCCGGGGTCCGGTCGTGATGTGGGCCAAAAATCGACTGGGGTGTGCCAGAGAGATTGGGGATCGTCCCAGTGTGGTTTGTTGGAATTTTTGTGGTCATTTGGGTGGACAAATGGGCGAAACGATGCGAATGAGGCGTTTTCAGGGTCCGAGCATGCTGTGGGTCGAAAATTGATTGGGGCGGGCCAAGGAGGTTGGGAATCGTCCAAGTGTGGTCTGTTTAAATTTTCGTGGCCATTTACGTGGACAAACGGCAGAAACAGCATAAATGAGGCATTTTTTAGCCAAATCGGTGTGCTATAGCCCACGGTTTTAGGGACGAGCCCGGGGTCCGGGCGTGCTGTGTGCCAAAATTTGACCGAGGCATGCCAGAGAGGTTGGGGACCATCCCAGCGTGGTCCGTTTAAATTTTTGTGACCATTTGGGTGGACAAACGTGCAAAAACGATGCGAACGGGGATTTTTTGGGCCAAATCGGTGTGCTATAGCACTCGATTATGGGGGCAGGCTTAGGTTCCGGGCGTGTTGTGGGCCGAAAATCGACCAGGGCGTACCAGAGAGGTTGTGGATCATCCCAGTGTGGTCCGTTTAAATTTGGGTGGACAAATGGGCGAAACGGCGTAAATTGGGCATTTTGGGGGCAAATCGGTGTGCTATAGCCCACGGTTTCAGGGGCGAGCCCAGGGTTCGGGCGTGCTGTGGGTGAAAAATAAACTGTGGCATGCTAGGGAGTTTGGGAATCTTCCCAGTGTGGTTCATTTAAAACTTTCATTGCCATTTGGGAAGACAAACGAGCAAAATGGCGCGAACGGGGCATTTTTTTGCCAAATCAGTGTGCTATAGCCAACAGTTTTAGGGGAAGGCCCGAGGTCCGGATGTGGTGTGGGCTAAAAATCGACCGGGGCATTCTCGGGAGGTTGGGGATTATCCTAGTATGGTCCATTTAAAATTTAGTAGCTATTTGGGTGGACAAACTGGAGAAACCGCACGAACGGGGCATTTTTAGGTCAAATCGATGTGCTATATCCCACGGTTTCAGGGCAGGCCTCGGGTCCGGGCGTACTATAGGCCAAAAATTGATCGAGGCATGCCAGGGAGATTGGGGATTATCCCAGTGTGGTCTGTGGAAATTTTTGTGGCCATTTGGGTAGACAAACGGGTGAAACAACGCGAATGGGGCATTTTCAGGCCGAATCAGTGTGCTATAGCCCACGATTTTGGGGGCGAGCCCAGGGTACGGGGGTGCTGTGGGTTTAAAATCTATTGGGGTGGGCCAAGGAGGTTGGGCATCGCCCCAGTGTGGTCCGTTTAAATTTTTGTGGCCATTTGCGTGGACGAGAGAAACAGCGTGAATAGGGCGTTGTCCAGCCAAATCGGTGTGCTATAGCCCATGGTTTTAGGGACGAGCCCAGAGTTCGGGCGTGTTGTGGGCCAAAAATTGATCGGGGTGTTGAAGGAAGGTTGGGGATCGTCCCAGTATGGTCCGTTTAAATTTTTGGGGCAATTTGGTGGACAAACGGGCAAAACGGCGAAAATGGGGCTTTTCGAGCTAAATCGGTGTGCTATAGCCTACAGTTTTAGGGGCGGGCTCGAGTTCCAAGCGAGCTATGGGCTAAAAAATAATCGGGGCATGCTATGGAGATTGGGGATCATCCTAGTGTCGTTCGTTTAAATTTTCGTGGCCATTTGGGTGGACAAACGGCGCGAACGAGGTATTTTTTGGCTAAATCGGTTTGCTATAGCCCACGATTTTGGGGGCGGGTCTGGGGTCCGGGCGTGCTGTGGGCCGAAAATCGATCGGGGCATGTCAGGGGGGTTGGGGATTATCCCAGTGTGGTCCGTTTAAATTTTCGTGGCTATTTAGGTGGACAAACAGATGAAACGGCGCAAATGGGGCATTTTCGGGCTAAATCATTGTGTTATTCCTATGGTTTTGGGGGTGGGCCCGGGATACGGGCATGCTGTGTGCCAAAAATTGACCGAAGCTTGCCAGGGAGGTTAGGGATCATCCCAGTGTGGTCCGTTTAAATTTTTGTGGCCATTAAGGTGGACAAATGTGCAAAAACGATGCGAATGGGAAATTTTTCGGCCAAATCGATGTGCTATAGCACAAGATTACGGTGGCGAGCTTAAGGTCCGAGCGTGCTGTGGGTCGAAAATCGACTGGGCATGCCAGGGGCGGTTGTGATCATCCCAGTGTGGTCCGTTCAAATTTTCGTGGTCATTTGGGTGGACAAACGAGCGAAACAGCGCGAATGGGTCATTTTCGGGCCAAATCGGTGTGCTATAGCCACGGTTTCGGGTGCAGGCCCAGGGTCCGGGCGTGCTGTGGTCCAAAATCGACTGGGTCATGCCAGGGAGGTTGGGGATCGTCCCAGTGTGGTCCGCTTAAATTTTTGTGTCTATTTGGGTGGACAAACGGATAAAACTACGCAAATAGGGCATTTTTAGGGCAAATTGGTGTGCTATAGCCCACGGTTTCAGGGGCGGGCCGGGGTTCGAGGCGGTGCTGGTGGGTGAAAAATCAACCGGGGCTTTCCAAGGAGTTTGGGGGTCGTCCAGTGTGGTTCATTTAAACTTTCGTGGCTATTTGGGCAGACAAACGGATGAAATGGCGCAAATGGGGCATTTTTGGAGAAAATCGGTGTGTTATAGCCCACGGTTTCAGGGAAGGCCCAGGGTTCGGGCGTGCTGTATGCAAAATATCAACTGGGGCATGTCAGGGAGTATGGGGATTATCCTAGTGTTGTCCATTAAATTTCGTGGCATTTGGGCAGACAAACGAGCAAAATGGCACGAACGGGGCATTTTTGGGCCAAATCAGTATGCTATAGCCCACAACTTTGCGGGCAGGCCCGGGGTTCGGATGTGGTGTGGGCCAAAAATCGACCAGGGCATGCTCGGGAGGTTGGGGATCATCCCAGTGTGGTCCATTTAAAATTTTGTGGCTATTTGGGTGGACAAACGTGCGAAACGGCACGAACAGGGCATTTTTGGGCCAAATCGGCGTGCTATAGCCCACGGTTCCAGGGGCGGGCCTGAGGTCCGGGCGTGCTATGGGCCAAAAATTGACTGGGGGTGTGCCAGCGAGGTTGGGGATCATCCCAGTGTGGTCCGTTTAATTTTTTTTGGCCATTTGGGTGGACAAACGGGCTAAACGAAGCAACAGGGATTTTTTGGGCCAAATTGGTGTGCTGCAGCCCACGATTTTGGGGGTGAGCCCTGGGTCCGGGCGTGCTGTGGGTCGAAATCGCCCGTGTCCTTCCTGGGAGGTTTGATATCGCCCCAGTGTGGTCCGTTTTTAACTTTTCGTGGGTATTTGTGTGGGACAAACAGTGGCGAACGACGCGAACGGGACATATTCAGAAGCAAAATCAGTGTGCTATAGCCGATGGTTTCGGGGACGGGCCTGGGGTCAGGGCGCCCTGTAGGCCGAAAATAGACCCGGGTGTTCCAGGGAGGTTGGGGATCATCCCAGTATGGTCCGTTTAAATTTCGTGGCCATTTGCATGGACTAACAGGCGAAACAGTGAGAACAAGGCATTTTATAGCAAATTGGTGTGCTATAACCACGGTTTCGGGGCGGGGTCCGGGCGTGTTGTGGGCCAAAAATTGATTAGGGCATGCGAGGGAGGTTGGGGATCGTCCTAATGTGGTCCGTTTAAATTTTCTTGGGCATTTGGGTGGACAAACAGGCAAAACGGTGCAAACAGGGCATTTTCGGGCCAAATCGGTGTGCTATTGCCCACGGTTTTGGGGGAGGCTTGGGGTCCGGTTGTGCTGTGGGCCAAAAATTGACGGCATGGCCAGGGAGATTAGGGTTCGTTCCAGTGTGGTCTATAGAAATTTTATGGCCATTTGGGTGGACAACGGGCAAAACAACGCGAATGGGGCATTTCAGTCCGAATCGGTGTGCTATAGCCCACGATTTTGGGGAGAGCCCAGGGTCTGGGTGTGTTGTAGGTCGAAAATCGATCGTGCCAGGCCAGGGAGGTTGGGCATCGCCCCAGTGTGGTCCGTTTAATTTTCATTGCCATTGCGTGGACAAACAGGAGAAACGGCGTGAATGGGGCATTTTTGAGCCAAATCGGTGTGCTATAGCCCACAGTTTTAGGGATGAGCCCCGGGTCCGGGCATGCTGTCGGACGAAAATTGATCGGGGTGGGGGTAGAAAGGTTGGGGATCGTCCCAGTGTGGTCAGTTAAATTTTTGGGGCCATTTGGTGGACAAACGGGCGAAACGGCGCGGAATGGGGATTTTCGAGCCAAATCAGTGTGCTATAGCCTACGGTTTTGGGGGCGGGCCTGGGCCTCTAGGCGAGCTGTAGGCTAAAGATCTATCGGGCATTCCAGGGGAGGTTGGGGATCATCCCATTATGGTCTGTTTAAATTTTGTGACTATTTGGGTGGACAAATGGGTGTAAGGTCACGAATGGGGTGTTTTCAGGCCAAATCGGAGTGCTATAGCCCACGATTTTGGGGGCGGGCCCAGGGTTGGGAGTGTTTTTGGCCAAAAGTGATCCGGGGCATGCCAGGGAGGTTGGGGATTATCCCATTGTGGTTTGTTTAAATTTTCGTGGCCATTTGGGTGGACAAACGGGCGAAACGGCGCGAATGAGGCATTTTCGGGCAAAATCAGTATGTTATAGCCCACTATTTCAGGGGCGGGCCCAGGGCTCCAGGCGTGCTGTGGGGAAGAAAATTGATTGGGGCGTGTGCCAGGGAGGTTGAGGATCATCCCAGTGTTGTCCGTTTTAAATTTTCAAGGATATTTGGGTGGGCAAACGGGATGAAAAGGCGCGAACGGCTATAGCCCACGATTTTGAGGGCGGGCCCAGGGATCGGGCGTGGTGTGGGTGTAAAATTAATCGGGCATGCCAGGTAGGTTGGGATCGTCCCAATAAGGTCCGTTTAAATTTTTGTGGCCATTTGGGTGTAGAAAGGTGCGAAACGACGCGAATGAGGCATTTCGGGCCAAATCGGAGTGTTATAGCTCATGGTTTTGGGGATCATCCCATTCTGGTCCATTTGAATTTTTGTGGTCATTTGGGTGGACAAACGGGCGAACGGCGTGAATGGGGAATTTTTGGGACAAATCGGTGTGCTATAGCCTACGGTTTCGGGGACGGGCTTGGGGTTCGGGCATGCTGTGGGCCAAAAATTGACCGAGGCGTGCCGGGGAGGTTGGGGATCATCCTCGTGTGGTCAGTATAACTTTTTGTGGTCATTTGGTAGATAAACGGGCGAACAACGTGAATGGGGCATTTTCAGGCCAAATTGGTGTACTATAGTCCACGATTTCAGGGGCGGGCCCGGGCATGGTGTGGGCCAAAA
The DNA here is from genome assembly GCA_030864215.1 of Capsicum pubescens. NCBI lineage: Eukaryota > Viridiplantae > Streptophyta > Magnoliopsida > Solanales > Solanaceae > Capsicum > Capsicum pubescens. Next base: position 283,589,501 of record CM061547.1, on the reverse strand, counting down.
ATCGGCTGGGAATGCCAGGGAGGTGGGGATCGTCCCAAGGTGGTTCGTTTAATTTTCGTGGCCATTTGGGTGGACAAACGGGTAAAATGGCGCGAAAGGGGGGTTTTCGGGCCAAATCGGTGGGCTATAGCCCACTATTTTGGGGGCAAGCCCGAGGTTCGGGGGTGCTGTGGGACGACAATTCGACCCGGGCATGCCAGGGAGGTGGGGATCATCCTAGTGTGGTTCGTTTAAATTTTTCGTGGCCATTTAGATGATAAACGGGCGAAACAACGCGAACGAGGCGTGTTCGAGCCAAATCGATGTGCTATAGCCCACGGTTTTGGGGGCGGGACTAGGGTTCAGGCGTGAGGTGGGTCGTAAATCGATCGGGGTGTGCCGGGGGGATGGTTAGGGATCATCCCAGTGTGGTCCGTTTAAATTTTCAATGGTCATTTGCGTGGACAAACAGGCGAAATGACGTGAACGGGGTATTTTTGGGCCAAATTTGTGTGCTTTAGCCCATGGTTTCGGGGCGGATTAGGTTTTCGGGCGTGCTATGGGCCAAAAATCGATCGGGCCTGCCAGGGAGGGGTTTGGGGATCATCCAGTGTGATCCGTTTAAATTTTTTAGGCCATTTGGGTGTATAAATTGGGCGAAATGGCGCGAATGGGGCATTTTCGAGCTAAATCGGTGTGCTATAGCCCACAATTTCGGCGGCTGGGGTACGGGCGTGCTGTGGGTCGAAATTGACCTGGGGTGCCAGGAGGTTCGGGATTGTCCCAGTGTGGTCTGTTTAAATTTTCGTGGCCATTTAGGTGGACAAAAGAGCAAAACAGAGCGATGTGGGGCATTTGCGGGCCAAATCAGTGTGCGATAGCCCGTTGGTTTCGGGGGCGAGCCCGGGGTCCGGGCGTGCTGTGGGCCAAAAAATCGACCGAGGGGTGCCAGGGAAATTGTGAATCATCCTAGTATGGTCCGCTTAAATTTTCATGGCCATTTGGGTGGACAAACTGGTGAAACAACGCGAATGGGGCATTTTCGAGACAAATCGGTGTGCTATAGCCCATGGTTTTGGGTGTGTGAGCATTGGGTCCGAGCGTGCTGTGGATCAAAATCAACCGGGGCATGCCAGGGAGGTTGGGGATCATCCTAGTATGGTTCGTCTAAATTTTCATGGCCATTCGGGTGGACAAACGTGCGAAACAGCTGCGAACGGGGCATTTTCGGCTAAATGGTGTGCTAGCCAACGATTTTGGGGGCGGGGCCCGGGATCCGAGCGTGCTGTGGGCCAAAAATCGATCGGGGTAGGCCAAGGAGATTGGGGATCATCCCAGTGTGGTCCGTTTAATTTTTTATGGCCATTTGGGTGGACAATCGGGCGAAACTGTGCGAACGGGGTATTTTTGGGCCAAATTGGTGTGCTATTGCCCACATTTTTGGGGGAGGAACCGGGCGTACTGTGGCCAAAAATCGACCGGGGTGTACCAGGGAGTTTGGGGATCGTCCAACGTGGTCCGATTAAATTTTCGTTGCCATTTGGGTGGACAACGAGTGAAACGGTACGAACGGGGCATTTTGGCCAAATCAGTAAGCTATAGCCCACAGTTTCGGGGAGGGCCTGAGGGTCCGGGCGTGTTGTGGGTTAAAATCGATCGGGGCGTGCCAGGATATTGGGTATCATCCCAGTGTGGTCTGTTTAAATTTCCGTGGCCATTTGGATGGACAAATGGGAAAAACAACGCGAATAGGGCATTTTTGGGCCAAATCGATGTGCTATAGCCACAGTTTTGGGGGCGAGACCGGTGTCTAGGCGTTGCTGTGGGCCGAAATCGACCGAGGCGTCGCCAGGGAGGTTGGGGGATCATCCCTTTGTGGTCCGTTTAAATTCTTGTGGCCATTTGGGAGGACAAACAGGCGAAACGCGCGAACGGGGGCATTTTCGAGCCAAAACAGTGTGTTATAGCCCACGGTTATGGGGGCGGACCAGGGGTCGCGAGCGTGCTGTGGGGGTTGATCATCGTCTCAGTAAGGTCCGTTTAAATTTTTATGTCCATTTGGGTGGACAAACGGGTGAAACGGTGTGAATGGGGCATTTTCGAGACAAATCGATGTGCTATAGCCCACGGTTTCAGGGGTGGACACGGGGTCCCAGGCAGTGCTGTTGGCCAAAAATCAAACGGGGCATGCTCCGGGCGTATGGGGATCGTCCCAGTGTGGTCATTTAAATTTTTGTGGCCATTTGGGTGGGGCAAACAGGCGAAACGGCGGCGAACGGGGCATTTTCACGCCAAATCGGTGTGCTATAGCACACAGTTTTGGGGGTGGGCCAGGGTTCCGGGAGTGCTATGGGATGAAAATCGACCGAGGCATGCCAGGGAGGCTGGGGATTGTCCCAGTATGGTCCATTTAAATTTTCATCGGCATTTGGGTGGACAAACGAGCGTTACGGCGTAAATGGGGAATTTTTGGGCCAAATCGGTGTGCTATAGCCCACAGTTTTGGGGTCGAGCCCGGGTTCGGGTGTGCTGGTTGGTCAAAAATCATCCGGGGACGTGCCAGGGATGTTGGGGATCGTCCATGTGTGGTCCGTTTAAATTTTGTGGCCATTTGGGTGGACAAACGGAAAAAACGGCGCGAACGGGGCATTTTCGGACCAATAGGTGTGGCTATAGCTCGCGGTTTCGGGGGAGGGCTCAGGTTTCGAGCGTGCTGTGGGCCAAAAATCGACCGGGGCGTGCCAGGGAGGTTGGGGATCATCCCAGTGTGGTTTGTTTAAATTTTAGTGGACATTTGGGTGGACAAAATGGCGAAACGGCGTGAGAGGGGCATTTTCAGGCCAATCGGTGTGCTATAGCCACGGTTTTAGGGGCGGGCGCAGGGTCCGGGCGTGCTGAAGGCCAAAAATCGGCCGGAGGTGTGCTAGGGAGGTTGGGGATCGTCCCATGTGGTCCATTTAAATTTTCTGTGGGACATTTGGGTGGACAAAAGGGCAAAACGGTGCAAACGGGGCATTTTTGGGCCAAATCGGTGTGCAATAATCCACGGTTTTGGGGCGGGCCTGGGGTCCGGGCGTGCTGTGGGGCAAAAATTGACCGGGGCATACCATGGAGGTTGGGGATCGTCCCGGTATGGTCTGTTTACATTTCCGTGACTATTTGGGTGGACAAATGGGTGAAATGGCGCGAACGGGGCATTTTTGGGCCAATTGGTGTGCTATAGCCAAT